>ML681964.1:31398264-31453284 GCA_007922195.1 Podocnemis expansa | reverse complement strand
CCCCCGACCCGCCGGCGGGGTCTGGGGGCAGCTCTGGCATGGGGGCTGAGCCACCCCACAGTGGCTCACCCGCTGCTGGTGCCTGCAGCCCCCTTTCTGGGGCTGCAGGGTGAGCCAGCAGCAGCTCACCCCCAGGGGTAACGAAATAGCATGTTCACACTGTGAACTTGCTATTTCGTTTCCCGCTTTTTTCTTATTTCGAATTAACATTTTGTTAAGTCGAAATAAGATATTTCGAAATAAGGTGTTGTTTCGAAACAAGTTGTTTCGACACAACTTGTTTCGAAACAACCCTGTGTGTGTGAACACAGCCCTAGAGATGATTTTTTTTCCTACTATTTGTAGGCTGAAACTCCAAGCTCTTAGATGGTATAACATATGGCTTTCTTACTACTTTGTTCTACTTTGTTCTTGGAACAGTAGCTATCAAAATGTAATCAGCTAATTAAGTGCTACTACAAATTAATCTAGCAGCCTGTGACAGTGCTAGTCTCAGTACCCTGGTCACTGAGATTATTGCAGCTCAGAAAAGGCTGCATATTTAATTTATAATCAAACAACTTGCTCCTGATGAGGATTGACACTGGGTAGCAGTTGTTGGGCTACTGACATAATTGGCTTAACAATGGAAAAGATGTATAACTGAGAAGAGCAGGCAGTAAGAGGAGTGCAGAAGATCAACTGGGTGGCACAGAAAAGCTTTTCCCTACAGTATGTCCTTCTGTGTTGGAAAATTGATGTATATGTGGTAAAAACAAACAGACTGTGCACTTGCAGCTGAGAGACCATGCAACAGACCAAGCAATGCTGTTCAGTCAGTAGTTGAAGCAGCACTCTGGGGTGTAGTGCCTTAAACATTTCTGTATATTGGTTGCAACAGAGCTCCAGTCAGTGTATAAATTCAGGGTGCTACCATGATTGAAACTACCCTTGTATTTATGATTGCACACCATTCTAGTAATCTTTGAACAAATGATGCCTTATGAGTATCGCCTGAAAACTAATTTATTGTTCTATAAGATCCTTGTGAAATGTATTAGCGATGTTATATGTAAAATTATGAATTCCCTCTGTTATGATGTTAGCACGTGTTCAAACTCTCACAGCTCTGACTAGGCAAAAGTTGTTAAATTGGCTTATCCTAAAGAAAGGAATGTGCATTTACCACAATTCACATACAACTGGTAACCAGGGTCCTTCAGAAAACAAGAGGGGGCAATGGCAGGAGACAAGGAAAATCTGCATTTCGGTGTATACTAGGGAGAAGGCAGAGCATGGAGTCATGACTAGACCTTTTTTCTTTTGCCTTTCTGTTTGATATGACTGCTTTTGAGGGGTAATTGACAGAATGGTTTTGACCTTTATGAATTCTGATTTTTTCATTATATTAAGCATAGAGATGAAAATAAGCTTCAGAAAGTTGTTATGGGAAAAATCGTGCAGGGTCATAACATGGGATAAACATCAAGGGCATGGATGGCATGAAGCAAATTGCTAGAAGGCCAGCTGTTGAGCTCTCTGAGTTGGCAAAGGATTGTGATTTCCAAAAATCCTGCTGTCACCAATATTCAGGCATGAATAAATTTGATTTACTGACTTCTAAAGTCAAAGAAGGGTAGGAAAAGTGATTATCCCCCAAAACTACAAAGCATCCATCAAAACAAGATCTGGTTTAGTTCTGTTCTTAATGCTTCATTTGTGAATACAACTCATCTCCTAAAACTATCACCTCTCTCTATATTGTGACAGGTCCAAAAAAATTATATTTCTCCATTACAGTATCTTTTACTTGCACTCTAAACATTTTAATTTTTTTTTAAAGAGACATATCTAAAAATGTGACTCCTGACTACCTGGGAATATTACAGCATCAGCATTTTGGGGATACTGTTGATGAAAGTCTCTCACATATTCCAACATTTTGTTATTTCCCAAACTGAACTTTGTTGTATAGGTAAACTTAGCTCCTAATTGACTTAAACAAGGAGTCTTGTGGCACTTAGACTAACAGGTTTTTTTAACACGAATGTTTGTGGGAGAAAATCCCACTTCATCAGACACTTTGAAGAGGGGGAACTTACAAAATGGGATGAAAATAAATGGAGGGGAGTGTAAGACATGGGATCAGATCATACTGCAACAGCAAATCAGAGCATTTGTAAAGATTCGTACTGTAAGAAACAGCACATAGAGGGAGACTGAAGTTATACCTGTTATAATGTGAAAAGAATCCACAGTCACAATTCAGTTCTGCTTTCGCACAATCTAATCTGCATATTAGTTCAATTTCTGGCTCTTTCTCTTTGAAGTCTTGATGTCCATTGATTTTTCTTGAGAACCATCATTAACAAGTCATCAGTGGAGTGATTAGGAAGATGAAAGTGCTCAGCAACGGGGTTTTTTTGGCTTTTTTTTTGTATTGTGCCCATTTATTCTTCTGTGTAGGGACTGTCCTGTTTGTCCAATGTATAAGGTGAAGGGGCATTTCCGGCACATGATGGCATAAATCACATTAGTGGATGAGCAGGTGAATGACCCTTTGATGGAGTAGCTGGTTTGATTAGGTCCTATGATGATGTCTTTGTGCAGATATGCAGACAAAGTTGGCAGTGTGTTTGTTGCAGGATAATGTTCTATGTAAAATAAGCACTTTTGAAAATGTTATCCTGCTGTATCTTTAATATTTTTGTAACCTGAAATATTTCTAAGTAAGTCTTAAAGATGAATGAGTAAACTTTTAGTTCATTCATTTGCTGAACAGGCAATATGTATTTCACCACACAGTAAGGATAGGATGAGCATTTCTAGAAACATTTGTATAGTTGGACGCTGCAGACAGAACCAGTGGTAAAGGAAAATCCAGGGTGAACTGAAACACAAACATTAAGGCGAGTCAGTGGTACAGTGAGAAAGGAACTCAAGCATTCTCCACCATGAGTCCTATTGTTATTCCTGTGCTAAGGTTGAACAAATGGACTGCTTGATTATTTTTTTAATGTTGACATACAAAAATGAGTGAAGAAGCACTGCATGACTAATTAACACTCCTGTGGATATATAAGATGAGGCAGGTTCATGTAACTTTTGCTCATGGAAACACTTGCTGTTGTAGCTAGGAAGGACAAAAGAGTGGATAATCTTGAATCTGATTGTCCATTCTTTCCCTGAGACACACTTCCCTGACACATTTCCCTGTCAAATCTGATTCTCTAGCCTTTCCCTGACACATATTTAATAATATCTGTCATCTGAGACCATCTGATCTTCTCCAAAGACAAACCAATTGCTCCTTATATTTATTCTAGGAGACACAGGGATTGGCTTTCTCTGGGAAATGCTCACAATTTTTTGTTTTCATGCTATCTCCAAACCCCTCTAGCACATCACTGGTATCCCTCAATTAAAGTCTATATAATTTGACACTATCATTTTCAGCCTGTTAATATTGTGAATTTCTGGTTCTGCCCCAATCATTCTTAGTTTGGTTCCCCTCATCCCATCTGAAGAAGGCCACAAGATGTCAAGCTGGGGAGTGGAATTTACTATTCCTGCCAATGAATGTGGCTAGAGCTGACAGATCTTCCCATTCCATACATGAGGTAGATTGAGAGTAGATTTTTGAAGCATAATCCATCCTTTTAAAAATGGTATTATCCTCTTAATGTAACACAGGATTTATAGGAGCCTGGGGAAAACTGTATTGACTAAAAGTCCTGCACCAAAAAAGAGCTATACCTGGGCAAGTGAAGGGACACTGAAGTGGGAGTGGCCTGGATAACATCAGCAACATGAATTGTCCATTAGAACAGGGAGAGGCTGGTGTGTTGTGTGGAGAGTGGCAAAAAGAACAAAATGGTCTCAGATATAGATGAAATTGAGCAGAGCTGAGTTGTCAGTCAGAGGGGCAGAAGGGGGAGGAACTAAATTTTCAGTTGGAGAGAGGTAGAGGGCACTAGATGATGGTCACAGAGCAAAGCTTGAGGAAAAAGGGATGAGATCAGGGAGATGTAAGACAGTTAATCTCTCTCTCTCTCTCAGCTCCCCTTGTGCATACTGTTTGCATTACTTTAACTGCCTCAGAAAGATAAATCAGCTAAAGCTTGTATTGCATTTTAAAAGACAAAAGCTCTAAATATTATTAGAAATCCTTGTCAGCATTAACATCTCCATAGGTTGTTTTTAGCTGCCATAAACTGCTGTTCACAGTAGTTTCCCTCCATATTGCAGGGACTCAGTTGCTGATATCTTAAGAGGATACCACCGGGTATCCTGAATGGGTTTCTAAGACCTCCTAGTTTGAAGCTGACTTTAGTTGCCAGCTTTGAGGTTTTCCACCATCTACTTTTACAATCTATGTGAAAGCTGAACTTTCTCCAAGGCACTTTGCATGCCATCACGCCTCCTTTTCAATTCTTCCTTTATT
The DNA here is from genome assembly GCA_007922195.1 of Podocnemis expansa. Classification (NCBI taxonomy): domain Eukaryota; kingdom Metazoa; phylum Chordata; order Testudines; family Podocnemididae; genus Podocnemis; species Podocnemis expansa. Next base: position 31,448,861 of record ML681964.1, on the reverse strand, counting down.
AGACCACTAACATTTTTCAGATTGTTGGACCTGTCTTCCTTTGGTTTATGTTTCTCATTAAACTTTCCACTGACATTGCAGATATTTGGACCAGTTTCCAAAACCTGCTTCTGAGAAACATAAATTCTCTTCAAAGCGTTTAACAAAGTGGGATTTTTCTCCCACAAAAGCTCATGTGATAAATAAATGTTAGTCTTTAAGTGCCACAAGACTCCTTTCTTCTTATGGAACCAAATCCTATTTTGGTTGTACTCTAGCACTCCTGAAGCTTTTTCCCCTAATTTGAAGAAGTTACAGTAATTGGCTGAACCTTAAATTTCATCAGTGAGTGAATCGGTGGGAAATTTTTATATATTTATGGTGAGTTTAGTAATAGAGAAATCCCTCCTTTTTGGGAAGGTTACCTGCATTCTATTTAATGTTCATGGTCTAAGATGAAGGGAGAAAACAGCTTGTCAGTAATTTTGCTATCAGTGACAGCAGCTAACTTGAATTGCTTAACATTGTTGGTTTTGTTTTTAATACTGAAGGCATCCATTGAACTGTGGCAAGCTAAACAAAAGACATTCAAAAAGAGGACTCACTCCCTATGTGCTTATTGTGTATGTTGTACTCATCTTCACAGAAATTCATTTTGTGTGGTGTGACAAAGATAAGGAAATGTCAAAGGCCTACCATTTGGATTGGCTGAAACTCTCTTGATCCATGCTAATGAAATGCTTTCATCTTACTTTAGAATTGAATCATAGAGTTGGAAGGGACCTCATGAGATCATTGAGTTCAACCCCCTGGGACTTGAACCCAGGACCTTCTGCACATTAAGCAGAAGTGCTAGCCACGTTAGTCAGATCTGGCATTTTGGCAAATTGCCTGACTATTTGTCTGTTCATTTAACTGTAAAATTAGTACATAGCAAAGCTATCCTTTCAAATTGGGTAGCTCATTTACTAGGACCAACCACTTTTGCTGCAAGGTGTTAGTGTCCAGATTAAAAATAAAAAGGAACAGAATGAATTTCAGAGCAGGGGCTGAAAAAGTCTGAGGAGCCAGTTACCTCCATGCCAACAAGTTTTGACATCTGCAGCTGGTGTTTTGAGATCCACTGTTTAACACCTGTAAAATGAAATTTGCTGATGAGCAAATCAAATAACCCTTCTAGAAGAGTCAGAGCACCTCAAACCATCTGAATTCTATCAGAGTAAGACTTTAAAGAGTGAAAGCAGCTAGCAGGGATGGGAACTGGTGAGTATCCCATGTGACTTGGTGGGCATAGGTACTACAGTTCATCAGCCACGCAACATTATATACTGAAGACAGTAGATAGCAAACTGAAAACAGTTAATATATTTGGTTGTTTAGGTCATTTGGATGATTACATCAATGTCTCATTTGTAGTAACTTTTCTTTTCAACTGAGCATAGGCATCTCTGAACAATTTGTCTAGTTGTATCTGTGTATTCTGCTTCTGGCACCAATAAAAATCAGAAAGTGTAATCATATGGAAACATGTTCAAACTAATTAAACTCTTCCAAACTTCATAAGGGTTTGGATTTCTTTCCCTCTGTATCTGAGTTGAGGGTCCTGGTTGCATATTGTTTTATCTAGCCCTGGGTTGTCCAGCCCATGGCCTGAGGGCCAGAATGCAGGCCACCAAAGGCTGCTATCCAGCCCCCTCCCCCAACCCCCACCACCTGTCTGGAGTTGAGGAGCCTACTTTCCAGCCCTGTGCCATCTGGGAGCTGCCCCATCCCTCCACTCCAGCCCCATGCACCACTCCCAGCCAGGACTCAGAAGCAAAAGTGGGTCTGGTGATCAACTCTGCTGGCTGGAAGGGGATATTGCTGCAGCTACACACTATGTAGGTTCTGCAACTCCACTCCCTTTCGTAGATTAACCTTCCTCCTCACACACCAGCTGAGCCCAGAAGGTACACAAGTCACTCTAGCACCCCTGGAGCCAGCACCCAGCAGCAGCCCTGGCCAGCTGGGACTCTGCAGTGTGGTAGCTGCCTGAGAGAGAGCCTGGCAGGGAAAAGCAGTCTCCCCTCTCCATCCGGGGTGGCTACTGGGTCAGGGCCCCTGTGAATGTGTCCCTGGTTCCTCCTCCTCCCTCACCCCCCATTTCAAGGTTAGTTGATTTGGGTACCAGGCCAGCAGCTGGCTCAGAGGAGGGAGGGGAAGCCAGACTTGTTTCAGAGTGCATAGTTCAGAAACAAAAATGTCCTGAGGCTTGCATCAGAGACTTCAGTCAAGCCCCCACAGACAGGAGGGAGCAGGGTTGGAAGTGAATACTATGTATTCACCCAGCTCCAAGGGAGACTAGACAAATGGGTGCTGGGGCACAGCAGGAAAAGAACAGTCACCCCTTTCCACTCCGGTAAGTGGGGCAGAGACTGGAGAGAGCACAGCAATGAAGAGCAAGAGGAAGACATGAGTTATATGACCAGTTACATGTCCTCCATCCCTCAAAACTCCTCACCCTGCCAGAGCACATCAACAAATCCAAAAGTTGGTACCTGTACCCCACTACTCCCCATGCAATCCTGTGACAGCTGGCTGTGCACAGAAGCAGAAACCCCTCCATCCAAAAACTTGCTCACTGGACCCCGAGTGAGGAAAAAAATGGAATATGGCCCCTCATGCTAAAATGTTGAATGCCCATGGCCACCTGTCCCTAACCAACAGCCCTTAATACTGGCACAATAACTCTAAGACCGCCATGAGGCTGGCTTGGTGGGTGGTGCTCAGAACTAGGATGGTATTGAGAAATTTATTACTACTAGGCAAAGTTGAAAATATCTTTATGAAGAGGAAATAACGAATCAGTCAATGAACAGAGATAATATGCAACTGAGATTCTTTTTTAAATCATTTAGTCTTCATCACCATGTTTTTTCAAAGACCCTAAGCAAGTCTCTCATTTAGTGTGTGGGTGTGTGTACTCTGCGGGTTGTAACTGCTGCTTTTTTCCCCTCAGGAGTCAGCTGTTGCCTAGAAGCTGTAGAAAAGAAAAAAAAGCTTTGGTTGATAAGGTATAATATTGCTTAGATGGAGAATACAGCCCATGTCTTTTATTCTAGAACCAAAAACATGACTCTAGGGTTCTGGCGGGGAGAAAGGAGTTGAGAGAAATTATCTTTGCAAAATGATGATGGGCTAGAACTGCTATATTAAACTCCACTGGAAAGCTACAAAGTAATGTATCATTCTACAAGTCTGTGAAGCTTCCAGATGTACAAATACCCAAATCCTGGACATGGATGCAAAACTTGAAACAGAGGTTGCACTGTAGTGATCACTATGAGAGAAAAAATGTTTCCTACTCAGTCCATAGCAACTGTGAAATGTATCCACAGTGCTGCAGTGAGGAGGTTGCAGTAATTTCTTGCCATCTGCATCTGAGTTTGCGAAGGGCAAAGGCTTGTGGATATGTGTAGCAAACCACCTCTCTCCCAACCTCACTCTCGGCACACCTGCAAATCTGGTGTGCAGCTACACAGGGTGGCTCTGTTGGCCTCTTTGGCACCTAACAAATTTTGTTCCCTAACACCAAAACCAGACTTGTTCCAGAAATGAAAATGTCCTGAGCCTTGCATCAGAGAGCAGCTTTAAAAAGCCATCACTAAGTAATATCTAGTAAGCAACATACTATGTCTACAACCTATCAAGGCAATCTTTTGGTCCTTTATAGACTACTTTTTTCTTCCATCTGCATCCCTTTTCTTTTCTCTCTCCTATATGGTTAAAATTGGATTTTTCTACTTTATTTTTTAAATGTAGATTTCCAGCAATGAGAGTGAGTTGCTCATTGACTTTTGGTGCATCATAAGACTTCACTGATTTTCTTAAAGTTAGCAATTTTAATATTATGGCCCAAACACTTTAGAAAAGCCAGGGAAAGCCCCTACTGACAAACAGAGACTATAGGAGTGAAGTATATGAAACACTAGGCTCAGCTTTGAAGTGCTTGCTCTGAGAGTGCAGTTACTCAGCCTGTCTTTCTTTGAAAAGGCACTAGGCAGATCCGGATTAAGATTTACTGAGGTGCTAGGCTATGTCAAGATTCAGAGGGTTCATACCATAAAAAATAAAGAGAAAAAAGTGTATGATATTAAAACAGAAAGGGTAGTAGAATTATAAACTGTCTCATTGTTTCCTCTTGAGGTCTGAGGTGAGGTTGGGCAAGTTGTGAATGATGCATGTGGTCTAGCAGTCCTGGAAGGGAAATTGATGGGATTGGGTATGGATCAGGAGATCAGGGTTCAGAATTTTGGTGGTGGATTTCAGATTCCTGTCAGGATTATTAACCACTGAAATAAGTTGTCTAGGCAGGTCGTGGAATCTCCAAACATTAGATGTTTTTAAGAACAGGTTAGACAATTACTTGTCAGGGATGGTTTGAGGGTACTTGGTCCTGCCATGAGTGCAGGGAACTGGACTTGATGACCTTTCATGCTCCCCTCCAGTTTCTAAATGAAAGGTTATTTAAGCCAAAGCAATTTGTTTGATTAATCTTCTTAGTTATCTCCAACGTATTTAGAGGTCCTCCATAATGTGAGGCCCTAAGCCACGGCTTACTTGGCTTGTGCCTAAGTCTGGCATTGGCCCTAAGTTAGCGATAAGATTGTTAGAAGAAGCAGCAGCAAACAGGCTGTCCAGGAGGCAGATTAGGCCAAATGGTTCTCTTTATTGCCTTCCCATTCCTCTCAATATCTCAAGTAAGCAAAGGCGGGAGGAATTACAATCCTTTTATGCTTGAGAATATGCAAAAGCTTACATTCATGATGCCGCCTCAAAAACCCTCTTTTGGTTACATTAACACCCAAGCAATGAATACGCATAACTATGCGGTGAATATAATTATACTTGCCCTTGTTGTTTACAGGTTTAGTCAATGGTGCGCAGGTTTTTAACTTTACAACATGTTACTTTTGTTACTGCAATGCCTGTGATGTTAGACTGACTTTTTAGCAAGGCAAGGGAGTGCTGAGAAAATTAAGTATGTTCTTTCCAAGGTTCTCATGCAGGAGAGAGAGGAAAGTTTTTCAGTTACATTTCTTGCTTACACTATGAAAAAGGGAGAGGGAGAAGAGAAGATAAAATATTTCACTAAATTCCAAGAAGCAAAGCCTGTGTGCCCACCCATCATAATAACTGTGGCTCAGACAGAGGCCTAGCGCCTCAGGTAGTATCCTAGTCTACATCTTAAATTTACTCTCCTACACTTATCCCAAAATTTTTCATGGCACAAAATGTAGCTGAATAACTTCCTTTATTTTTTTAAACTGTCATTACACCACATTACGTTGTTCCTGACAAGCACTGGATAAATTCATCTTGTCCTTCCAGCAATTTAAGTCAAAGGCTTGTTTTTGTTTTTTGACTGGGGTGTGGAATGGAGCTACACACACTGCTGCAGCTGCAGGCAAAGTATTTGCAAAATCATGAACTGTCAAATGTTAAAAATATTCTCCTTTTCTTTTGCTGTTTCTACAGTCTTAGTGCCTTTCTCCCATCACTTTGGCTCTAGCTTCTTTAATAAGTAATGACTTAAGCCATGTGAACACAATGTTAAGGAAAACTGCTCAAGGGTAAATCAGGCATCTCCTGTAGGTTTTAGTACCAGCTGCTCCTGACAACAACTTGTTTCTTAAACTTATGGTATATTTGCTTTTTAAGGTTAGTAGAGCTGGGACCTATCAAGCCATTCCAAGATGTCTCATTCCAAAATGTCTTGAAATTAGGGAAGGTTAAGAATTCAGAGAGGAAGAACAGCACAGTGGTCAAGCACTATCCTAATTTTTCTCAATCTTTAGTGACCTGGGGAACACCTAAAGTTATTAATTACTTTCCATGGAACACCTGAAGAAAACTCTCAAAAAAGCTGGTATATATCAGCTGTAATGTTTATAATATAAGTGCACCATGCATTCCTGTGAAAATGGTTAAAGAATCTGAATTTAATACAATTTTATATATAATATGCATTTATTTTTTTAAAAAATAGATGCATAATGATTATGCATACAAACTTAAAACTGAAAATATTACTCAAGTTTTAATGGGAGTTTTGGACTTGCATGTTGTAACAGAGTTGATCTGTTCTTGGAGTAAGGTTCATCAAAGAAAGTCTTACTGTGGAAGCTATATCCAAGTGCTCTTGATGCTGCTGGTTATCAGCAGCAGGAAATTTAAAATGCCCCAACTACAGCAAAGGAGCAAGGCAGGAGCAGATGCTGATGACTGCCTGGAAACTTTGCTGTGGTTGGGGCACTGTAAATCTCTCAGACACATACTGGCTCACTGCATTGCTCCTTTACCCTTTTCCACTCAGTCCTCCTTCCCCAGCAAAGGGGAGGGGTTTGTTGTGGAACAACTTTACTATGGCTGCAGAGCATCAGTGTTGCATGGAAGTGTCAGCTGAGAAACAGTGCACTAGCCTATGGCTCGGAAAGCCTAGGCCTCCTGTGGCTTAAATTCCCTGTTCTGTCACAGACCTAGGGCAAATCAGTTATTCCCCTCTGTTTTATTTATCAGAATACCACTGCACAATCCTGTGGTTCCCAACATTTTCTCTGCCATGGCACACCTTGCTATATTGATTAATTTGAGGCATACCACCATACAGTTTCCAAATGAACTTATGAATATTCATTAGCCAATGAGCCAATCCTGAGCTCTTTGAGTAGTTTTACAAAAATTTTTGTGGCACACCTGATCAGACCTGATGGCACACAGGTTGGGAAACACTGGCTGGCATAATCAAGCCAAGTTCAGTTACTTAGGTAATTTATTTCAAAATACCTGTTAACAAATATGTCTAGCAATATGGACAACAAAAAAGATTCTCTCAGGACTAGAGATTTAAAGCAACCCTACGACAGCGCAGTTCCTGTTTCTGTACCCCCCCTCCCAAAACCCAATATGGGGCCCTCTCAGCATAGACACCTGCATTGCCTTCCTTCAAAAGCCCAGGCAGAGGACCAGACACCTGCATCCATCCCCCACGAGCCCTCCACTAGGGTGTCCCTTCTCCCCACCAGCTGCTCACACTCCCTTCTCTCTGCCAGAGCCCAGGGATCCAGAGGGAGAAATATGCTCGTCCTGGGTTTGTATGGCATCTCTTACATGCCATCTGTTTCTTCAAGGCATGCCAGGAACTGCAGCTGCTGGGGAAACCTCCAGCTCTGTCCCCTTGCCCCTTGCAGTGTCGTCTGTGTGCAAGCTGGGCAGCTACTTCTGGGTCCAGCTGCCTCTCATGGTGAACGGCAGCTCTGCAATGCCAATTCAGGGGCAGGGGGAATTCTGCATGGAATATTAATTGTGCACAAATTCTGCATTGTGCAGCGGTGCAGAATTCCCTAGAAGTAATCACTGTAGGGCCTTTCTGCAAGAAAGCAGAGCTATTTCCAACATATTTAGTAATAATTTTTCCACAGTTACTTTAGAGTAAACTAATAAACATACAGCTCCAAAATGCTACTAAATACAAACAAGTAGGGAGGAGACTATGGCCTGGACCAGAGCCAAATTCTTTGCCACTCCAACTGGTACATCTTTAGGGGTTCCACTGCAAATGTTACGCCAGCAATAATATCAGGTGAAGATTGTATTGCTCTTGTGAATGAATGCATCTTAGTGGTAACAAAATAGAAGGTGCCTTATATAGATAGAAAAGAAGGAAGCATAAAACAAATACAAAGAATCAATACAGCTTTTGAAGAACAAGGGAATAAATTCCACTCATGCATGCAAAACACAGCTCTAATGCAGACAGAAGTTATAATTCATAATTTAATTTGATTCATCTAACTATATTAAACTGGGCTCAGTTCACACCTTTAAATGACTCTTCTAAGATGTCTCAGCCGTAACTAATTAGATGAGAGGCAGTTTGAATGTATATAGCATTTAAAACAGCCTGTTAATGAAACAAACACTTTGAGCACAGTCATGCAGTATGGCTACATACAGACAAAGACTGACAGGACTGAAGAACTAGAAATAAGTCTGAACTAGAACTGCAGAATTAATAGCTTGCATTTGGAGGGTTTAGGTGCAGAGCTTGGCGACTGCATCTCTAAACCCAAACCTTAGTGGTCTAGCTCAGATCCAAAACTTGAAGGGGGCCTATTTACAGAGCTAAATGAAAAAAAATTTCATGAGACTTGATTTATCTTTCAGCATTCTGCCCACTTAATTCACCATCTCATAAGAACAATCCGTGAGGTTTTATCACCATCAAGCCCAGCTCTAGCCTCAAGTCTGAACTCTGAATATTCTCTCAAACCAAATCAGGATCCAAATGTTAGCCCCTTAGTTCATCTATTTATTTAAAAGCTGCATGATATTCTGCATCAGTTTTGAACATTTTCATGACAGTGTTGTTTAAATATTGAATCAATATAGGCCTCTGCTTATTATATTGTTTACAGTCCATGAAACTGCCACAGACTTCCATCAAATTTTCTTAATGTCTAACAGAGAAACAAGTTAAAAAGGCTGTTTCTAAGGAGGCCCTGAAATATAGGAGAAGAATCAATTAGAGGACTAAGTCAGGGAAGGCAAGGGAAAACAAAATTTCAAGCTCATTGACTATGTCATAGATAGCAGACAGGACAAGGAGGAAGAGGATGGAGTATTGATTCTGAGCTTTACCCTAAAAGAAGTCATTAGAGACTTTGGCTAGAGCAGTTTCAGAGGAATGCCAGGGCTGAAGACAGACTGAAGAAGCCCTAAGCTGGAATTCCAGGAGTGGAACTCCTGAAAGCAAGTGTAAACTGTGTTCAGTATGTTTAGAAATAAAGGGAGGAGGAGGATGAGTGGTGTAGTTGGAGAGACAAGGGTGAAGGTCAAGGCTATATTTTAACAAATGGTTCACCCACAGACACTATTAAACTTCTTGTTCAAAGGACAACCTCATTCTTCCAAATAAATAATCAACAGTTCTTCATAAAACAGACACAAAAATGTCAGAGAAAAGCTGAACACAGCTTTTGATGGCTTAATGAGAAAAAAGTGTCTGGGTTATGTGGTATAAATGATGCTCCTAGTTTGAGTCTTAGCTATACTAGTGCTTAAGGTCCATGAACAGTAAGATCAAACCACAATATGAGACTTTCCTGATTGTACAAGACCAACCTACTGTCTATAACAGCCTCATGCTCTGTGAAACAGGCACAGAGGGGGACACCATAACATGCACTAATCTATCGCCAGCAAGGTATCCCGTGAGTGCATGGCCTGGAGCTGTTAGAATCACAGATGATCCTACGTGTACCTGATGGCCATCGTCTTGACTGAACCAGGGATTTTCAGAACTAAAAGCATGACCTGCTACAGACTGAACAAAAGAGCCAAGCTCCTCCCCCCACTCATCCACCTAGGGCTGTAATAGACTCATACATTCTGTGCCCATCCACAGTCTATATGACACACAACATTAGTGGCTTACATAAAGTGCAACTAGTCAGCTTGTCATATGGAGAAGAGGAGATGAAAAGTCTTGACTGACCATGTGGTTGTCCTCTCATAAAGCATTCTGATATTCTACAACTGGCTACGAAATGGGGGGGGTCTCATTTTCCAGCCAGCTCTGTTTTGTTACAAACTTTTCCTCAATCCATTTGTTGCATCTCTTTCCATTTCTTTTGTTTTTCTTTGCTTATGGTTTGATAGAAATTAGTTTTAAAATAGACATCTAACTCATCTGTCTTGGCAATCTAAGGGTATGAATACACGGTAACTTATTTCAAAATAACCCATTTCGAAATAACTCATTTCAAAATAATATCCTTATTTCGAAATAAGTTAATTCGAATTCACAGTTTGTTAATTCGAATTAAGGGAAAGCCTGCTTTCAAAATGGCTATTATTTCGAAATAAGGCCATTTGGACATGTTGTTGTTTTTGAAACTGTTGTTTCGAAACAATGGTGGCGTTTTGAAACGTGTCCAAACGCTGTTGTTTCGAAACAACCATTTCGAAACAACAGCTATTTCAATACCCTGCTAGGTTTAACGGTTTTGAAACAATGGCCGTTATTTCAAAACAATGGGTCCCGTTGTTTTGAAATAAAATTTCGCATGTCCACACGATGTACCGTTATTTCGAAACAACGGCTGTTGTTTTGAAATAAAGCTCACATCTGAACACAGCCTAAGAGTCACTGATATTAATCTATACTGAAGAGTACAGGGTACAATATGAGTAGGAAAGATAAGTTGTACATACTTGAAATCTTAATTAAGTGTAATTTTCAGGAAATACAGTCCACAACATGCCAGATATGCTCATGCTGAGCTACTGTTTTGACATGATAATACAAACCAAAATGAACTGTTAAAAATTAGAGGAGCTGGGTACTGATGTTTTGGGTCCCCTAGAAAACTCAAAGCCTGTTCTGTTATGAAAAGGTTTGCTTCTGTGTGAATCTATTATAAATGAGCCATTTGGCAGAATTCACAGGCGTACTAAAATGTGTATGTACTGTTTTACCTTTAAACTTAGTCTGCAATGCTGTCAGGGACCAAAAAATAATATTGTACGATAATAGTCAAAACCAAGCTATTATACAATGAACGCTTCTCCTTATCCACACAATCATAAATCAAACTGAATGATTTTACTTATAGTTATTCAACTGAGGCAAACCAGAATTAATAACACAAATTTTGATATAGTATGCTTAAGGTGAAAAATCTTATGCCTTTCATCTTGATTTCATGTTTATCAACCAGTTACTTAAGTTGGTTTCAACTTCCATTTGAGTTCAGTGCACAGTTAATCAACATTTTCATTTTCAATCACATTTGTGTGTACTCAGCAACTAATAAGCATTTATGAGCCAGTTCCACCATGATTTAGTGTCAGTGAATTTGTACAAGTCATGTTTCTTCAGAGAGTTTATATTGCCCATTTTCTTTGTGAAGGTTTCTCCTTATCTTTTGAAGATCTGGTGGCCCAGTAGGTCTGTCAGTCTCTCTGCTTAGTTCTTGGTGCTGTTCACATCAGACTTTGTGCTCCTCTTTGTTTCTAAGGGAAAGCTCCTGAAGTCTATGGCATATCTCTGAGGGGAAAGCCCCTAGACCTTGCAAATCTCATGCATTCTGAAGATTCCCAGATACACTGTGCTTTCTAGGATCTTAATAAGAGACTTTTCAATATCTGCAAGAATGTACCAAGCTAAGTACTACTTGTTCCAGTAACTGGTGTAGGTGAACTGTTGGGAGGGAGAATATTACAAAGAGGCTAGGAACCGGTTTGAAAGAAGTTCATACGTAGGCAGAAGGCAGGGAATGTCTGGAGGATTTCAGAGAATAAGGGAGGGGGGAGTGGTCTGATGGTGAAATCATATGATCATAGAATATTAGAGCTAGAAGGGAGCTCATGAGGTCATCTAGTACAACCCCCTGCTAAAAAAAAAGGACCACTCCCACTATATCATCCCAGCCAAGGTTTTGTCTAACCCAGCCTTTAAAAGTTTCCAAAGATGGAGATTCCATCACCTCCCTAGGTAACCCATTCCAGTGCTTCACAACCCTCTTAATGTAAAAGATTTTCCTAATATCCAACCTTGACTGCTCCAGCTCCATTGAAACCATTGTTCCTCATGCTGTCCTCTGTCACCACTGAAAATAGCCTAGCTCCCTTCTCTTTGGAGCACCCCTTCAAGTAGTTGAAAGTTGCTGTCAAATCCTCCCTCAGTTTTCTCTTCTGCAGATTAAATAAACCCAGTTCCTTTAGTTCCTCCTCATAAGTCATATGCTTCAGTCTCCAAATCATTTTCATTGCTCTCTGCTGGACTCCTTCTAATTTGTCCAAAACCCTTCTGTACTGGGGAGCCCAAAACTGCACACAATATTCCAGATGCAGCATCACCAGCACCGAATAGAGGGGAATACCAGTAATCACATTCCTCGATCTGCTGGCAACATTCCTGCTGATGCAGCCCAATATGCCATTGGCCTTTTTGGCAACAAGGGCACGCTATTGTCTCTTATCCAGCTTTCTGTCCACCATAACCCCCATGTCCCTTTCTGCAGAGCTGCTACTTAGCTGATCTGTCCCCAGCCTGTAGCAGTATGTGGGACTTTTCTGTCCTAAGTGCAGGGCTTTGCATTTGTCCTTGTTGAAATCAAGGGCCTTTCAAGAGATGATGCTTAGATAGGCATTGTATTGTGCAAAAACTGATCTGAACCAAACTGAGCTTTTACATTTTTCAGATTCATTAATTATTATTTTCTGTGTTGGATCTATCTTTACTCGGATTGTTGTCTTTTACCTCTTATATACAACATTTTGGACCTCCGTGATGCATTGTAAAGCCAGTTTCATGGAGCTCCTTTGTTGTGCTACTGTTCCTTACCTAAACTGTCACTATAACTTCTGCTATTGCTCAAACATGTGTGGGGGAAAAAAAAATCTGTTAATTGCATTATAACTTCACAGAAGTGTTCCTTTTGAAACAGTATTGTGGGCCCTGCAAATAGTGTAGTGGCTAGCACCTCTGCTTAACATGCAGAAGGGCCTGGGTTCAATTCCCAGGGGGTTGGACTCGATGATCTCACGAGGTCCCTTCCAGCCCTATGATTTGATTGATTGATAATTTAATTTATCTACATATGACAGTCTTTATCCTAACTGGACACAGCTGTAGCAAGTGTTCAACTCTTGGACTTGTCCTGCATAGTCTGTTTGAAAAAAACTTGAGAGTGCATAACCAGCAATAAATTAGCTCAGTTTGATGAATACACAATAATGTAGAGGTAGGAGGACAGGGTTAGAATACAGCTTTATATTGACATTTAATATATAATTTTACTGTTTAATTTGCCTAGAATTCAGCTGATGGTAACCTGAGTTTATCAAGGACACATTGTAGGTAAAAGAAGCTAGTGGTAAAAATAAGGTGTAGTATTAATGGTCTTGTCAAAAAGATTCTGGATGGTCTGTAAAAATGTCTGTGGTGGAAGTGTCAAAAAGTGGTTCAATAACAAGCTGATGGAATGCTATAGAACTCAAGTAGTAAAACATAAATTTAATGATAGGTTATTCAATTCTGTTAGTAAAACCTTCATTTTGAATTGTGGGATCTTGTATCTCCTTAATACAATATGAAGAAAAGACAGAAACTTGGAAAAAGAAGAAGTCAACCAGCACAACTACAAAGAAGGAATGCCAAGAGGTTAAGCCAAAAACACAGTAAAGAATCTACCTAGTTCCTCTTGAAGCATGTGATCACTCCTGGAAGTGCTATTGGTATTTACCCATGCTCATTTAGAAGCAGCTGTTTCCCATAGACTAAAAACCAGACAGTGAAGGGGTTATTTGATCAGAGTATCTGTCCCTTACCTCAAATGTACAGGAGACAAAATGCCAACTTTATTACCCTTGTCTTAGGCCAGAACAGATTAAATGACAAAAGCTATGTCTGAGAATTAGACAGAGGTAAATTAAGAGCAGATGTTTGGAAGCAAGGTTTTGTGCAGAAGAGCTTCTGTAGGCAGAAAAGGTCACTGACAAGTCATGTTATTGGGGAAGAAAGCTGTACCATTAAAGTAAACCATGCCATTCTGAGGGGAATTGATATCTGAATAGGAAGACCTAAAAGAACTTTTGCCCACCAACCTTTGTTTAATTCTCATAACAAATAGGTATTCAAATCCAACTGAAGATTTTTGTGACTCAAAGTTATGGCCATCTGATTGCTCAGAGGCCTGAGCAAAATTTCATGTCTAGGTCGCTTGCTAGACACTAGCTGTCTGACTCAGAAATAGAACTTTTTGAACAAATGGGGTCTCAATGTCAACAACATTTTTAGCCAAAAAAGTTTAATTTTAGTCCAACATTTTAAATTAAATTTCAAAACAAGGTATTTTAACAATGTTCAAAAAATTTGGAAAAATAATCATTTGAAATGGGGGAGGGGAAATGTCACTTTACTTCCTGTTTATTGAATTCTTCCAATGAAAAAATGGTGGAGTAAGAAATTTTAAAGAGAGAAATCTTCCCTTTAAAAAAAAAATCACAAAACCTATGTATCTTTTTTTCAGTCAGCCACACACAAGTCATCACAAGTGGGACTCCTGTTTTCAGTTTTAGCAGTGATGTCAAGTACTAAAATGCTGTAGACTGAATTACATTGTCTCCTGTATCCTCAAAGGCAAGATTTGAATCATATTAGCTGGGCAAGCATGAGTGGCTTGAAATTCTACATTACTTTGTGAACAAAGTACTTTAGGTGCCAGTGTATAAATCCAGCACCTTTCACATATGCACTAAATTCATTTTTAAAATAGCTTAAAGCTGTAGAGCAATGACACCAAATTGTGTGTGTTCATGGTGCTAGGATGTATTTCAATCATGTGACTTCAGATACACTAAAATGAAGTTGATGATTACAAACCACAAGCAAATTTTTGTGGCCTTTATAATAGGTGAGACTTGCTCTCACACAAATTCCTGTTCTAATCATATGAATCTGTATAAAATATGCCACATACTTCTAATGTGGGCAGCTTTCCATTAAACAGTCCAGTGTCACTAAATGTTGAAGGCTCAGATCTGATGATTTCACAGAGCACTGCAAACGCAGAGAATGTTGGCGCTAAGCCATACTGCTGGGTCAACTGTCTTTTCTGCCAGTTTCACAATGCCCTTTGTTTTGTGACTCTCAACTCTGCACCTGGCGTTAAACAAGGAACCTCCTCTGAGGATGACAGTAAATATAGCACCTAGCAGGGTGTGCAGCCTGAACATGTGGTCATGTCTCCCTTTCAGACAGCCAATACGTGACTACCATAAGATTACTCATCATTTGCATGCCAGAATTGGTGACTCTAGGTCTCCAGCATGTCAATATGCAACACTGCACTTGATTTTTCACACCTAAGTGACGTACTTATACCAACTTAACTTGATAGGGTAGGCAAGGCCTAAATTAGTCACTCTCTCGTGACAGCTTAATTACTCCAGTCCCTGCCAGCAAAGGTAGCTAGGTCAGTGGGTGAGACTCTCCTACTAACATAGCACTGTCTACTCTGACATTTAGGTCAGTGTAATGTATGTTGCTAGGGGTGCTTTTCTCACACCCCGGAGGGATATAAGTTACAGTGACATAAGTACTAGAGTGCACAGCACCAACATAGGTTATGTTGCATGAATGGGCATGGGGGTGGGGGTTTTCTGCTGACAAGAAAGCTCTCTCCTATCAGCATAGCATCCTCATCAGATACACTGCAGTGGATCCATCTGTATTGGGACAGCTGTGTTGTTGCAGCCTAGTTCGTGTAGACTTGGCTATAGCCTTAGTCTCTTCTACCTTCCCTTGCAAGTGCACATACACGCAAAGTCAAAACAGACCTCAGCAAAACCCTTCCTCTACTCGGATTCACAACCCATTTGTCTTAGGTGGGCAGGCTTATGATTTATTTATTAACTGAAAGGTGTGTTCATACCTAATGTCAAAGAGGTTTGCATCTCTCAGCATAACGATATTAGCACTGTTCTTAGCTCAGTTGCAGTGTTTGGCTGCAGCCTCACTGGGCGTGGATGAGTGAATGTTCCCAGAATTTATCTCCCCAATGGTTTAACCACATTGTTTGAATTTGTTGAACTATCATGCTTTATGGTTTTACAAGGTCATCGTAGACTTGTTTTCTATTTCAGTTGGATCCTGGCAAGGAGATGTGATTTTTAAATGACACAGTGTTGTGGGGTGGCACTCAGGGGGAGAAGACCTTGTTGCTTGATAGCTCCTTATAGAAAACTCGGCATGGGAAGGAAAAACAAAATCTTACTACCCTGCATCAACCGTAGATTTTATCCAGGATCAGCAAAGTTTAAACAGTGAGTTTTGTATTGCATGATAGTCCTTGTTAATCTGGTGACCAGTAATTAATATAACCCAGTGCTCTTTCCTGGATGTGGCTTTAGGATTAGAGTCCAACTAGGGAGCTCACAGCAAGGCTTCAGAGAGGTGCACTGACTTTTAAGGAACTTGCATCTCATAGCAGTGTCTCACATTCCCTTAGCACAGCTGGCTGCCAGCAGGTACTGGAGTTCCTTATGCTAATCACCAGAACTCCTTGTGAAACCCGGCTGTGGAAAGACACCCAGGTGGCCTGTTCAAACTGAAGATGCTGCCAGGGGAGTGAAGGTTATAGTAGCAGCAAGGGGAAGTTGAATAGTGGGAACTTAAGATGCAGGGGCTTGTTATTAGTCACAGGCTCCATCAGCTACACCAAAACCCCTGATGCCAAGCTAGCAGTACCTATGCCAGACAGCAAACACTCAGCTCCCCACTCCAAGTCATTAGGCAGACCCCCAGCTCCCTTCATACACTGCAACCTTCGGCCTGGGCACCTCTCAGCACCTCCAAATACCACAACTTCCTCCAGAAAGCACACCCCCCCTAACTCCCCAGTTCCAGCCTCCAGAGACACACTCTTGCCTACCCCCTCTCCTACTTGCTCTGAACCCATCACTGCCAAATTTTGTGCAGCTGTTACGTCCCATACCCCTCACTGATTGGTGCAGTGCAACTAGCTCACTGCATAGATTGAAACTTTGTAGCTTCTTCTGCAATGTTCAGGGAGTCTCTTTCATGATCATTTGCTGTTCTTAAAGATTGTCAACAGCTCTCAGCAACAGTGTACTGCAATGGTTGTAGACTGATTGTTCAGAGTTCAACTGTTTCCACTGAGCAGCTCTCCTACATCCATTCACTTGACCTGGAGTCTCTAGCTCTGTACAGTGCTAGAAAATATTCATCAGGTGGTGGTTTAGGTCTGGGCTACAACCACCAACTGATGGGACTAAGTTGTTTTTTAGCTCTGGGGTGTGGCAGTGGTAACATAACTTGAGCATGAGGATGGATCTTTTTCTCGGACTGTGTTTTATTATGAGCTAGCCCTGACAATATAGCACTAGCCCCTGATATTGAGGGAATGGCTTAATGTGGGAATCCCCTGTGCCATCAGCTTCTCCAGATAATGTGCTGTTAGAACAATGATGGTACTAGAAGGGTGGATGCTGCTATTTCCAAATGTTATATGACGTTACATCCAGTCAGCATAGGAGTGGGCCAGAGGACACTGCAGAATTTCAACATTTGGGCTTTTGGATGTGAACAGGAGCTACAGATCAAACTCAGGTGCTTATTTCTTTACCCCTCCTACCTTGCATGAGGCACCAGAATTCATTAACAGAGAGCTCTACTAATTAGTGGTCACATAATCCTTAGTGTATCATTGCAACTGGTTAGTGATTATATATGTAGGTTGGTGCACACGCATGTCATTAGGAAAATATTACAAATATTTGGAAATATTACAAAACCATCTTCCTGTTCCTCAGGTTCACAACCCAAATTCCAAAATGCTATGAATTTGATGCCTTTCTTACTTAACTTGTAAGATTTCCATATAGTGAACTAGGTAAATCATATGATTTTAAACATTAATGAAATGTCAATGTTTTTTAATAATTACTTCATTCATGCTAGAATAACTTGCTAGCATCTACAAATAAAGCTACACCAAGATACTTATGTTGCGGGTGTGAGACTGGCAGTTTTGTGCCTAGCTGAGCATGCAATAGTATGTACATGCATTTTAAAGCTGTTAATAGGAGGTGTGTAAAGTGTTACACATGAAATAAAACAATAAGTACTGTGCAAAAACTGAGAACTCAGAAGTCTGGAAACATCTGCTTTCACATAAGAGCATGTGCTTGGATTCTACTACTTTAGAGGGAAAAGGAAGGAAATATTATTTTAAATAAAGCTGACTTTTTATAATTGAACACCATTCTCATATAAGAGTGCTTATATTTCAAAATTAGTGTCACTATCAGTGTAGAATTGCCTTTTCAGCACCAACAGCATACGCTGTAGCAGGATTTTTCTTTGCTGTAATGGCCTCATTAAGACCATTTGATAAGCTGCCACAGTTTTGATGGCTCTTACCTCCAGTGCCCATGTTTGAGCAGAGCTGTTTCCGTTGTAATTGTGAGTCTTGATATTTTGCTGATGCTTGGAGATAGACTATTTGGCTAAAATGTCTGAGCTCAAAGCTGAAAATTTTGTGCATAGATTTACTATCTTAATGAAAAATTGGATTATTTGTGTGTCTGTTTTCATGCTAATTGCCTTGACCAATGTCACCAGGGCAATAGGCTATATGTAAAGTTCCAAAGGGGCAGCCATGTTAGTCTAGTTCAGCAAAACAAACAAGGAGTTCTGTGGCACTTTTAAAGACTAACAAATTTATTTATTGCAGGACCTTGTGCGAGAGAAATCCCACAGCTTTGAAGATGGGGGAACTTACAGAATGGGAAGAAAATAAATGCATGGAAGTGTAAGTCATGTGCTCAGACAAATGAGTAACAGCTCAAGGCTTCAAAGAGAAACTGCAGAATTGGAATTCACTTGCAAATTTGACTGAGTTTCTTTAGGGCTTAAAAAGGATTTTGGATTTTCTTCTCATTACAACAGGTGGTTTGACCTCATCTTCCTTTGTATGCTGCTGTCCAGAGTTTGAATCTTAGCAACTGCTTTGATTTGCTGTTAGTGTGACCTCATCCCATGACTTACACTTCCCTGTATTTATTTTCCTGCCATTCTGTAAGTTTCCCCCATCTTCAAAGCAGTGGGATTTTCTCCCACAAAAGCTCATGCAATGCTTAAAGGCGAAGAAATTTATTTGTCGCAGCTGTTAGTCTTTAAGTGCCACAGGACTCCTTGCTTTTCTTTTTTGCTTTACTAGACTAACATAGCTGCCCCTTTGGAACTTGACAGGACTCCTGGTTTGTTTAGCTTATCTGTAGTACTTCTGGTTGATCCTTCCTTACAGGCTTTATTCTTTTCCTTTGTTTGGCAAACAGTATCTTTGTCTTTTGATGGCATCTGTCATGAATATGAGCATGTGGTGTTTTCAGGTTGCACTGTGCATTGGTGACATGATTTCCCAGATGCAGAAATAGCATTCGATAGTCTGGACAAATCCAGCAGAGGGAGCATAGTGATCTTTGGTAAGATGTTATATTTCTATGTGTCTGGCAAAAACATCAGCACCACAGCTACTGTTTGTGCTCTTCCAAAATAAAAATAAAACTAAAAGGAAGGTTCTAGATTAAATATTTGAAACCGGAGGACATGAATTGTGGTGATAATGAATTTAGGTTAATTATCTAGTATGGTATTTGATATTTCCTACATGAAATAATCACAAAACCTATTTACTCTCTAAACCCCACTGTTATCTCCCTAACCTGAGAACCTTTTACCAAACTATCAAGCTGCTGAGATAGTCTCTGTTTTGGATTTCCCCCTCCCAAACTCTGCTACAAATTGAAAATTGTAAATGGATCATTATCATCTCTTGCCAAGCTGCTTACAGATTTTAGACTGCTGAAGGCCATAGTTGTTACTCATTCCAGCTTTTACTATCACCAGCTGGTCCCTAGTGAAGTAGACACCATTTATTCTAGAGCAGCTATTTTTAATATTGTGAGGCTTTCTTTTTAACCATTTGAGTTAACAAGAGTATGCGACCTCACTCGCTGCTTTCTGCCTTATCTGTATAGTTGCTAGGAAACCTTTGAATTGAAATCCGTTTCCTCTTTATATGTCATTATCTGGAAAAAGAGACAAACTCCCAGATTTGTCTTAAACAATAATCTCCAATTTTTGCACTACAAGAAACACATTCAGTACAATGAATCAGGTTATTTGTATAACTAGCACACCTCCAAAATCAGGAAAACAAACTATATTGGACATCAGTTTGGACTCTTGCAGGTTCATTCCCATTCTGGTTACAATGAAAGTCTGATTTCTGTAAGATGAGGATGTGCAGCCCTTTTGGCAAATCAAACATCTTTTCTGTGCTCAGCTTGATAGATTTGGCTAGATTGTGTATACACTGAATGTTAATGCCCGTGAGTTATCAGTATTGCATCCAGCTTTGAGCCCCCACTGCAGAGAGGATGTGGATAAATCGCAGAATCCAGAGGAGGAGACCAAAAATTATTAGGGGTCTGGGACATGTGACTTATGAGGAGAGACTGAGGGAACTAGGCTTGTTTAGTCTGCAGAACACTGGGGAGGGGGAGGTTTGATATCAGCTTTCCTCTGTCTGAAAGGAGGCTCCAAAACAGATGCAGCAAAGTTGTTCTCAGTGGCAGCATATGACAGAACAAGGAGCAGTGCTATCTAGTGGCAGTGGGTGAGTTCCAAGTTGGATATTCAGAAAATCTTTTTCCTTGTAAGGGTGATGAAGCACTGGAGTGGTTATCAAGAGAAGTGGTGTAATTTCCATCCTTTTTGGTTTTTAAGGCCTGGCTTGACAAAGTTCTGGCTGGGATGATTTAGTTGGCATTGGTCCTTCTTTGAGCAGGGGGTTGGACCAGATGACTTCCAAAAGTCCCTTCCAACCCTAATCTTCTATGGAAGTGGTTCTGAACCACTGTGTCAGGACACATGACTGTGTCACCACATAGTAGTAAGTGTCACGGTGAGCTGTGGAGAGGGCTGGATTTGTCCTGGAGGGGGTGACCTGATGTGTCCCCTAGAGTTGCAATATGCTGGCACGTGTGTTGCAACCTGCAAAAGGTTGAAAACCATTGTTCTATGATTAGTAGCATTTATTTTTTTATTGTTATAAAATAGTCCAAATAACAAAATAATCTAATAATAACACAAAGTACACCATGTACCTTGCCCATGGCATTATATGAGGTCCTTGCCACAAAGAGTTTAAAATCTACATAAACAGTATAGATGAAGGAAGGGAATAGGATGCAACACACAAGCAGCAATGTCGTGTTAGTTCAGGAGTTTGCAACTTGCGGCCCTGGAGCCACATGCAGCTCTTTCGCTGCCCCCTTGTGGCTCTGGACCCCTGTCCCACTGGGAGACCCTGTGGGCAGCCCACACTAGGCTCCAGGCTCCCCCTCACTACCAGGGTATCCTGTGGGGGGTCTGCTCCTGATTTCAGAGTACCCTGTGGCAGGCACTCTGGCCCAGCTCCCCCCCCCCCGCCCCCCACACCCACCCATTGCAACTCTCAAAACACTTGGTTATTGAACAAATTTGTTAATTGTCTTTTGGTTTGCAGACCAGTTCCATTGTTTTTGTTTTGTTTCATCAGGGGATGGAAGGCAGTAAAGAAGTAGTTAATTCATTATGAAAGGTTAGCTGTTGATCTTCTTTGAAGATTGGTGCTCTAATTAACCACAGTAGCTTAGCTTAGATAGCCGTGAAACTACTTAACTTAGATAGCAGTGAAAACTCTGCATTGCTATACCAACATTATTCACCCCTGGGGCACTCAGCTAATAGGGTGATAGGCATAGTTTAAGAACCTAAATAGCTTGGCTGGATTAGATAAGAAACAGCCCTAGGAGGAATCATTGAAGATGAAAAGATAGCTTGTTCTCCATGGCTGTCTTTTGGCTTCTGTGTGGAGGCTGCTGAGGACAGTGTGTTGGTTTTCTATTGCTCCAGACACGGTTCACAGGAAACTAGACTGAAGCTACAAACCAATTACATACTTTTAAAAATGTATTTGGCTGTAGTTGTTAAGTTTTCGGTACATGTGCTTTACAACAGTGTGAAGAAACCACTGGTCAGTAAGCTGGTCTGTATTAAGTGTTTTTCTGATCTAATTTTTGGAGAGCGTTTAAGTGTATGTTCTGGTTTATGAAACAACTAGAACAATGAAACCATCCTCTTCTGAATACCTGTGAAATAGTGCCATGACGCCAACCTTGTAAACTATTTTGAATGTTGACGCAACAACAAATGGGAAAAATGAAAAGACCATCTCTTCTGTAAAGGCAGCATACACACACATAGCAAGTTCTGGCCTGATACTGAGTGAGAATTTCCACAGAATGTCACTGGCACTGCTAAAAGGAAGGTTCAAGAAAGTGGAATGCTGCCACCTTTTGGTGCAATAATCAAACTGAGACACAAGGAATAGTATCTTCCCCAAAAAGGAAAAATGAATAGGTTTTTGAAGTGTTCTATAATATCCCTGACATTGCCATTATAGAATCTGTTAGGACAAACCTTTAAAAAAAAACACCAAATGCAAACTGGGAGCTAAGAAAGGTTGACTCAGTTTTACATAAATAAATTAGAATACTCAGAGAACTGTGTAGATTAGAACTGTGGCTCTGCCTTATTGGAGTCACACTTAAATTAAAAGAAAAAAATTGACTTCAATTTCCAATTGTTCTACTACACTAGACCTACAATTTTTAAAATCTAATTTAGCAGCTAAATGTAAGACATCCCCCACAGGTTGTCCTTCCCTATAGATTTTAGACATTCTGTTTCCCCATGCTTATCCTGGAGTGGTCACACATCTATGAACCCTCACAGATGAAGACTTCTAGATCACCACAGCTAGTAACTTGTGATATGTGCTGATTTTACTTTTACCAAGTTTACTGTTTTCTTTCTTGTTTTTCATGCTCCCATCACCTTGGTATTTATGTGCCATATACATAAATTTAAAATAGCATCAGTCTCATCTGAAAGGATCACAGTGTCCCTCCACAGTCTGTACTACTTTTCTGAAGTGCACTTTTTCACTGTTCTTCCAAGGGAAATATCACCAGTAAGTCTGCATGTTGTTTAAGCTTGTGCATCTTACATCACTCTCTATGGATATGTCTGCAGAGTGGAATTCTTCAGGCAGCATTTAGTATGCAGTGGTATAAATAGCATTCTATACAGTGAAGCACAGATTAAACCAGTAAAATAAAAACAAACCTGAAGGGCATGTGTCTGTATCCTGAAGATACCAACCCTATTCATTTTCTTTTGTCCCAAGTCTACATGCATCCTTCTACACTGCTATTTTTAACAGTGTAGTATCCCATTGCCTTTTACTGCTAGAGTCCATCTCCATTTCCAGCAACGGGGGAGAGTGGGAAAAGACTCGGGCAGTACAAAAAGGCTGTGACTTGGGGGAGGTAATGGTGAAAGCACACAGCCTTTCTTTGCTGCCTCCCTCCTGCCAGAGCTTTTCCTTGCCACAGTGAAAGGTTCTGGTAGCGGGGAGCAGCTAGGGTCTTCAACTACACTTAAAATGCCGCATTGATCCCCATGGATCAATGTAGTGGGATCAATTGAGCAGCCCATGTAAACCCACTCAGTCAATCCTGGAAGTGCTCTCCCTTTAGTGTAACTCCACCTCTCCAAAAAGAATAACAGTGCATCAAAGGGAGAGCATTTCTGGTTGATGGAGATGAGTGAAGACACCATAGTAAGTAGGAATAAGTCGATGGGAGATACACAATCTACGTTTAGTAGAATGTACATCTCCCATCAACTTTATGTAGCAGTGTAGACCACGCCAGAGTCTCTCTCCTCTTTGTCACAGACTTTTACTGACACATGTACTTCCATGCTATGACCATGGTGGGTTTTTCACTGCTTCATGTAGCATCATGTATGCTACATGCTACGGCAGGGGTTGGCAACCGTTGCCATCCCTCATGCCAGCCCCTTCCCCTCAACTCTCAGCAAGTGCCAGAGGTGGGTTTAGCAGGTGCTAGGGACGGGGCCAGAAGGGGAAGGAGCTGCCACACTTGAAGGTCCAGGCCCCCTTGGGGTAGTGGGACCATCAGGTGGGAGCAGCCACACTGAGTGGCACTGCAGGGCCAGGAATCCTACATGCCACTCAGAATGGACACACATGCTAGTAGGTTGCTGACCCCTCAGCTACTGAGTGGTATGTTTGTGTAAATGTAGCCTAACCGAAGCAAGATTCAAGTTTCTTTTGCTCTCAAGTCATATGGAATGCCATAATCTTAATACATAATTATGATAAGATATTTAGCATACCATTAAACTTCTCTACAGCAAAATAACTTTGCATAACACTTTGCAAAGAAGAGTGATTCTTTGCTTTTGAAAGACCTAAGTTGAGCTTACTCAGGAGACCTTCCAGTCTCAGGTGGATAATGCAAAACATGGGGAAGGGAAAGGAAGGATAACTTAAAAGGAACAAACACCATAGACAAGGACAAGATCCAAAGGTGGCAGCCATGTTAGTCTATTTCAGAAAAACAAACAACCAGTCCTGTGGCACTTAAAGACTAACAAATTTCCTTATTGCATGAGATTTTGTGGAGAAAATCCCACTTTGTTAGACACTTTGAAGATGAGGAGATAGACAAGGAAAAGTTCCCACTGTCCATGCTTTACTATTTTACTATTTACTATGCAGCGTTGGGCAACTCGTTTGAACTCTACACCTTGACTTACTTGACTGCATAACAGTGGGAATAACTCTTTCTTCGCATGGGTAATTTGAGGCGGTCCATGAAAGGCACTAAGATTAAAATCCAAATTTCATTGTCTGGGCCGAGCAGCTAATTAGCATACTGGACCAACATGCAGAGAGGCAGATGGGCTGTAAAGTCATTCCAAGGAGGATTTTGCCCAAAGACTGAAAAGGTCTATGGAGCATGTATGTATGCAGCTCCCTCCTTGGGGGATGGAAGGATGGGGGGAAGAGATGGGAGGATCCACCTAGCAGTGAATCTCCAACCTAATCCCTGGCCCACCTGGTCCTGCAATGGAGGGTGTGCATCCACTTGTGTGTATGCCTCCTCTGCACCTTACCCAGAGGAACTGCATCAGTTTGAACAGAGGTCACTCCATAGCTGTGATGGAATGGGCTGGATTTGTCCCAGTGCATAGTATTAAAGATGTTCCCATTACTTGGAATGTGTTAGAGGTTTTTGAAGGGAGAGAAGTGACTTGTGTGCAATTAAAGATACCAACTATGAAGGTGAATAAGGGGGTTGTGAACTTAGGAAGTGTTTGAAGAAGGAAAAAATATCAAAATACAATGATCTGATTCTCCACTTTCACCTACAGTAGATACTTAAAGGCTTGTGAGGATAATTAATTTATGCCACTCTTGCTATGGAGACTTCTGGGATTTGTGAGCCCCTTTTATTTTTTTAAGGCTGTGTCAGAAGCAGATTTCAGCACTGAGAATTCACAAATATAGCAACATGTGGCACATCATGTGAAAAACAACTTGGCCGCTGATGCAGAAGGCAGCTCCCTTCTGCTAATAGCAGAATGTCATGGTCACACTTTGCTCTTGGTTACAGCTGGTGGGAATATTTCTTCCAAACCCTGCTGACCTGGTGAAGTTGAAATGGTTTGTGGAATTGTATCCAATTGAACTTCTGAAACACCAGGGGAGGGTTCTGACAGTGAGCTGTCCAGCTTCTGCAAAGCACTGGCTTCCTGGGTCCGTGTTCAGAGCAGCCCACACATGCAGACTGCCATGGGGCCAGGAATGCCAGGACTTCCAAGCTACCCGTTCCAGTTTCAACTAAGGTTTCTAGGCTAATGGCTGTATAGTTGAGAGCCTGGGTGCCCAGGGAACCTCAGCTGGAGCTGGGCACCTCAGGGCTTATCAGTTCTACAGCAGGGTTCAGAGATGGCAGCAGACCCCTGGGCTTCTCCATTTTTGTTTACCCCCCAAAAATTAAATCAAATAGGAAAGTTTTGCATTTTAAAGCGTCATTCCTTGTCACAACACAATCTTTTTTTCAAAAGGTTCAGTGTTTCCATAGAACAGAGAACTTCAGTTTTGACTAGCTCTATTCTCAACTAACTGCTAAGTGCAAACCAAGACCACAATTTTCAAAGGAGCTGATGGAGTTCGGTGACTGTCTCCCATGGAAAGTTTATGGGAGTTGGGGTTCGGGGGCTAAGTCCCTTACATTTCTTTGAAAATCTCAGCTCCAGTGTTTCATCTGACTGATTATCTACTTTAGAAACTCCTCACTGGTTCCTAGGCAGATCTCTAAGACAACCCTTCCTCATGTCCTGTAAAAATATTGCTGATTACCTGCAATGCTTTTCCTGACATTTCCACAGGTGATGCTAGGTGTGTGAACAATGGGGCATTGTATGGGGAGAGTCCCCAGCTCTGCATTTGCTCTTCATAGATCAAGGCTAGTATCGTTTTGGTGGGGGATCTCAGGTGTTTTGATAACGTGGACCACAATTTAGCAGCATCTCATGGACACTTCACCTGGTAATAATAGAAAGACTACACCCCTTCC
The DNA here is from genome assembly GCA_007922195.1 of Podocnemis expansa. NCBI lineage: Eukaryota > Metazoa > Chordata > Testudines > Podocnemididae > Podocnemis > Podocnemis expansa. Next base: position 31,422,752 of record ML681964.1, on the reverse strand, counting down.
TGCCTGTGATAAAAGAACCTCCCTCAGGCAACTACAGCAATTTCTTATGAGGAAAAGTAATATTGGGGAAACCACTTAAATTGTAACCTGGTCTGATGATACAACTTATCTTTTGGAGACAAGGACGGAATCCAACCCTGTCCAACCAGTCATACCTTTGCAGGTCACCTGTCAGTGGCTCAGGAACTTCAGTATGAGAATAGTCATTCTAGAGCAATGTGGCAGATGTACCTGCTAAATAGTATTTATTTTCATAGTGGGTGAGGTTTACAGTCTGCTTTTTAAATTGATTGCTGGCCAGCACTACTGGTTGCTTTTAATTTTTGTTGACATTGTTTGAGAAAAAGAAAGAGGTTATCTTGCATAAAATAAAAAAATTCCAATAAATTTCAGATCCATATCCAAAGATTCCAAAGTCCAGGGATGTTCAGGTGCAAACTGAAAAATGATGGATTTGATTTCTAGCTATTGACTAATAGAATAAAACACTGAGTCTCTTACCACTAGTTATTCTACAGATTCCATAAACTCAGCATATCTTCTTAGAAGAATGCAAGCTGAAGATGAAATTTAATTTGTTATTGATATCTTAGAATTCTGCCCAATGCCAACAATATTTAATCTGATTACATCACATAGTTATAAATCAGTGGAAGAGGGGTTCTCATTACTATATCTTCTGTTGTCACCAGTTCTGTTGTCTCCCATTTCTACCTCTTCTGATGTCATACAATCACAGGGTTGGAAGGGACCTCATGAAGTCCTCTAGTCCAACCCCCTGCCAAAAAAAGCAGGACCACTCTCACTAAATCACCCAGTCAGGGTTTTGTCTAACCAAGCCTTTAATATCTCCAAAGATGGAGATTCCACCACTTCCCTGGGTAGCCCATTCCAGTGCTTCACCACCTTCCTAGTAAGAAAGTTTTTCCTAAAATCCAACTTCAACCTCTCCAGCTGCAACTTAAAACCATTGTTTCTTGTTCTGTCCTCTGTTACTGCTGAGAACAGCTGAGCTCCATCCTCCTTGGAGCATCCCTTCAAGTAGTTGAAAGTTGCCATCAAATCCCCCCTCAGTCTTCTCTTCTGCAGGCTAAATAAGCCTAGTTCCTTCAGTCTTTCTTCACAGGTCTTGTGCTCCAGCCCCTTGATCATTTTTGTTGCCCCCCACTGGACTTTTTTCTAATTTGTCCACGTCCTTTTTGTAGTGGGGAGCCCAAAACTGGACACAGTATTTCAGATGTGGCCTCACCAGTGCTGAATAGAGGGGAATGATCACATCCCTCGATCTGCTGGCAACACTTCTACTGATGCAGCCCAGTATACCATTGGCCTTTTTGACAGCAAGAGCACACTGTTGACTCATATCCAGCTTCCCATCCACCATTACTCCCTGGTCCTTTTCTACAGTGCTGCTACTTGGCTGATCGCTCTCCAGTCTGTAGCAGTGCATGAGGTTTTTCCATCCCAAGTGCAGGACTTTGCACTTGTACTTGTTGAACCACATGAGATTTCTACTGGCCCAATGCCCCAAATTGTCTAGGTCTCCCTGAATCCTGTCTCTGCCCTCCAGTGTGTCTACTGTTCCCCCCAGCTTGGTGTCATCTGCAAATTTATTGAATGTGCAATCTATCCCATCATCTAGATCATTAATGAAAAAGTTGAATAGAACAGGCCATAGGACCAACCCGTGGGGCACACCACTCGTTACTGGCTGCCAACTACACGTGGAGCCATTGATTCCTACTCACTGAAACCATTGATCTAGCCAGTTTTCTATCTACCGTCCACGCATCCAACCCATATTTCCTTAACTTGCCAACAAGAATGCTATAGGAAACCATAGCAAAAGCCTTGCTAAAGTTGAGGTGTATCACATCAATGACTCTTCCCGCATCCACAAATTCAGTCATCTCATCATAGATGGCAATGAGGTTGGTCAGGCACAATTTACCCTTGGTGAATCCATGTTAACTGTTCCTAATCACTCTATTTTCCTCCAGATGTTTCAGGATGGATTCTTTGAGAACCTTCTCCATGATTTTTCCAGGGATTGAGATGAGGCTGACAAGTCTGTAATTCCCTGGATCCTCCTTTTTCCCTTTCTTGAAGATAGGTACTATATTTGTTTTTTTCCCAGTCCTCTGGCACCTACCCCATTCGCCACGAGTTTTCAAAGGTACTGGCCAGCGGTACTGCTATCTCATAGGCCAACTCCCTTAGCACCTTTGGTTGCAGTTCATCCGACCCCATGGACTTGTGCACATCCAGCTTCTTTAAGTAGTCCCTAGCCTGACCTTCCATCACCAAGGGCCTCTCTTCTTCTCTCCAATCTGCCATACCCAGTGTAGTGGGCTGGGAGCTGGCCCTCCCTGTGAAAACTGAAGTAAAAAAAAGCATTGAGCACTTCAGCCTTTTCCACATCCTCCACCATGAGGATACCTGGCCCATTCAGTAAGGGACCTACGCCATCCCTGATCATCTTCTTGTTATTGACATACTTGTAGAACCCCTTCTTGTTATGCTTCACATCCCTTGCTAACTGCAACTCCATTTGTCCTTTGGCTTTTTTGATTTAATCCCTGCAGTCCTGAGCAATATCTTTGTATGCCTCCCTAGTCATCTGTCCAAGCTTCCACTTCCTGTAAGCTTCCTTTTTATGTTTTAGCTCAGTGCAGAGTTCTCTGTTAAGCCACACTGGGTGCCTTACACATTTCCTGTTCTTTCTGCTCATTGGAATGGTATCTTCCTGTGCCCTTAGCAGGGCTTCTTTAAAATACAGCCAGATCTCTTGGACTTCATTCCCCTTCAGATCAGCCTCCCAAGGGATCCTGCCCATCAGCTCCCTAAGGGAGCCAAAATCTGCTTTTCTGAAGTCCAGGGTCTGCGTCTTGCTTCTTTCCTTGTTTCCATTAAGCAGCATCTTGAACTCTACCATCTGATGCTCGTGGCTGCCCAGGTTGCCATTCACTTCTACTTTCCCAATCAATTCTATCTGTTTGTGAGCAGCAGGTTGAGAGGTGCATTGCCCCTAGTTGGTTCCTCCAGCATTTGTACCAGGAAGTTGTCATCAACACTCTCCAAAAACTTCCTGGATTGCCTGTGCACTGCTGTATTGTCCTCCCTCCCAGCAGATGTCAGGGTAATTGAAGTCCCCCATGAGAACCAGGGCCTGTGATCTGGAAACTTCTGCCAGTTGTCCATAGAATGCCTCATCCACCTCCTCCTTCTGGTCTGGCGGTCTATAGCAGACACCCACCACAACATTCCCCTTGTTGCCCTCTCCTCTAAATTTAACCCACAGAATTTCAGCTGGCTTGTTTCCACTTCCATAGTGGAGCTCTGAGCAGTCATAGAGCTCTTTTACATATAGCGCTACTCCTCCCCATCTTCTTCCCTGCCTGTCCTTCCTGAACAATCTATACCCATCCATGGCAGAGCTCCAGTCATACAAGCTATCCCACCATGTCTCTGTTGTTCCACTTATATCATAGTTCCTTGTCTGTGCTAGTACTAACAATTCTTCCTGCTTGTTTCCTAGGCTCCTCACATTTGTGTACAGGCACCTAAAATACCTGGCCGATTGCCCTATTTTCCTTGTCGATTTTCAGTTCTGTTGCATCTGCCTCCTTGCATTTTCTCCCAGTGTTGTCCTTCCCCACTTGCCTCAGGTATTAAGGCTTCATTAGGACACCCAAGACAATTATTTAATTCCCCCCATATTCTAACTACCCTCTCTTTTATCCCTGGTGATACAGGCCCGGCACCCCCCAAGTTCCATCCCTTCCCCCAGGTCTCCCACATTGTGACTTACCTGTGGGCTTTGGTCGCCTTTCCCCTTCAAGCATAGTTTTTAAAGCTGTCCTCACTAGGTTAGTCAGCCTGCATCCAAACATGCTTTTCCCCTTCCTTGACAGGTGGAGTCCATCTCTGCCTAGCAGTCCCTCTTCCTGGAACAGTACCCCATGGTCAGGGAATCCAAAGCCCTCCTGATGACACCATCTTCGTAACCAGGCATTCACCTCGAGGATGCATCTGTCTCTGCTCAGTCCCCTACCCTTGACCAGAAGGATCAAGAGCACCACCTGTGCACCGAACTCTTTCATCTGTGCTCCCAGAGCCCTGTAGTCACTTATGATCTGCTGAGGATCACCTCTTGCAGTATCATTGGTTCCCACATGGATGAGTAGCATGGGGGAGTAGTCAGAGGGGTGGATGATTCTCGAAAATCCCTCTGTAATGTCTTGGATATGGGCACCTGGCAGGCAGCATACCTCTTGAGAAGCCTCATCAGATTGATAGATGGGTGCCTCCATCCCCCTCAGAAGAGAGTCCCCAACCACCACAACCCGACGTTTCCTCCTGGGTATGATGGTTTTGATCCTCCCAGCCTCGGGGTACATGACATCTCGTCTTCCACCTCATCCATTGTCTCTAGCACCGCGTAATGGTTCTTCACCACAATGGAGGGTGGGATGGGAGCAGGGGTACAGCACCGTCTGCTGCAAGAGGTAACCAGCTGCCAGTGTCCTCCTTGTGCCATAGGCCAGTGGTTCCCAATATTTTCAATGCCATGGCACACCTTGCTACCTTGAATTGATTTGAGGCACACCACTATATAGTTTCCAAATGAACTCATGAATATTCATGAGCCAATCCAGAGCTCTTTTAGTATGTTTTCAAAAGATTTTGTGGCACACCTGTGTGCCATGGCACACTGGTTGGGAAACAGTGCCATAGGCATCCCATCCTTCTCCAGTGGTGTGGCAGCAGTCTTTGGCACCTGGATGGTATCCTCCTCTTTGCATGTCTCCTCGTGCATGCTATCGAGGAACTTCTCCAGGGCACTGATGCTCCTGAGCCTAAACGCCTCCTCTTGTAACTCTCCCACCTGACTCCTGATTGATTCATCTCCTCAGCCTGGTTCTCTGCGAGTGGGAAATGCAGGCCACAGTCTCTGCAAGTCCACCACAGGATCTGGGTAGCAACATCCATGGTCAGAGCCTCTGTCTGGATAGAGGCAGTAACAGAGGAGACAGAAGGAGTGCTGGCACAAGCAGTGCAGCTCCTCTTCACTATCGTAGCTTCACTAGCTCCTCCCCAGCCTCACTCTCAAACTCCCCTGTTTGCAGTCCCCTGTTCTCAGGTTCCCCCTGTTCACTCAGCCACTGGCTTTTAAGGCCTTTTCTGCCTAGGTCAGCCCTTGCCCCTTGTTAAACATACAGGGGAAGGATGATCACAAGGCTGATTGAGACTGATCAAAGGTGAGCAGGGAACAATAGTACAAACAGCCCCCAGACAATCACATTCCCAATTCACACAGTAACTGACAAATAACAGAAATCACCTCTAGGGAAAGACACAAATGCACAGTCAGCAGTTCCCTCACCCAAGCTTCTCGCGCTCGCTCTCTTGCTTCTTCAGCTAGGGGATTGCCTTCACCTTCTCAGGGCTTCACCAATTCCTTCCCTCTCAAACTCCCCTGTTTGCAGTCCCCTATTCACAAGTTCCCCCCAGTCGCTCAGCCACTGGCTTTTAAGGCCTTCTCTGCCTAGGTCAGCCCTTACCCCTCGTTACGCACCCAGGCTTTCTATCAAGACACACTTCATGACTAGAGCACCCATTCATTCTGGCATTTTTTAACCTTTGGGTCCTTGACCTTACAGCCTTAATAGGATTCTTTTTTTATATGTGACCTTTCTGCTAGGGGTCATTAGCAACAATGAGGGCTGGGTTCAATTGATCTAGGGCTCATTTTATAAAATAAATAAATCCCTCACTCAAAGTGGCAATCTTACTTGTGGCTCTGAGAAATTAAAATAAAATCTGCTGGGTCATTTTTTTAAAAAAAATCCACCCCTTAATTAGGTGTCTAAATGGTATCTGAGTGTTCCTGAAAAAATCTGGCTCCAATTCTGGATACTGAGTGTTTGGAAATCTGGCTCTGGTTGTAGCTTAGACCAATGTTCCCTCTAAGAGATGCTGGCAGCTGAGCAACTCATGTTGCTCGCTGCGCTGCCCCCCCCTTGCCGCGCTATCCCCCCTGGGGGCCCGCTCCTGCCCTCCCCACTCCTGGCCGCCCCCCCACCCCCACGGGCCCGCTCCCGGCCGCCTCCCCCGTCCCACTCCTGGCTCCCCAGCAGCATCCTTGCCCCCACTCCCAGCGGCCCCCAGAAACTTACCTTGTGGCTGGAGCCTCACAGCCCAGCCATAGCTCCTGGGGCCAGAGAAGCTCTACAGAGCATGCCCAGATTTTCTGGGCACGCTCCGTTAGAGCTTCTCTGGGCGGGAGTTTTCAAAACTCCCAGCCCCAGAGGAGCTCTATGGAGGGCCTCTGGCTGCCGGCAGTGCGCTGCCAGCAGCCTTCCCTGCGCTGGCGTCTGCGGCGGGCTGCACTGCAGTGCGCCAGCACAGCTTAGAGGGAACATTGGCTTAGACAGGTTGGGAATGAGGCTGTTTTGAAGATAGAGTGAGGCTACTGACTGTTTTCTTCATAAAAATACTTGTATGCCCCCTCCCCCCCCAGCATTCACTGCAATTGCTTAGCATAAACAGCCCTGAGATGAGGAGAAATGAGGAAATAGACTGAGTGAAAAGCAGCAGAAAGTACATTGGCTTCACCCTGAAAGCATGAACTAAGGTTTTGCAGTATGGTCAGAGTTGGAATTTGAGGATCAGCAGCTCTGAAGGACAATTATCACAAGGAATCTCCTCTACATAACATGCATATATTATCCTAGGGCTATGGTTATCCAGTAGCTATGGTTCTCCAGTGGCTTGAAATCCAAGGGCAGCTAATGAGAAGGAAGAACTACCTGAGCAGCAAAGCCGGGGAGATAGAAAGGGGAGCCACAGAAATATCTGGAGAGAGAACAAAGCACTTAACATTATTAGCTCAAAAGGAACTAGACAGAGAAATTTCTAATCACTGTATTTAGCAGGAATCCATGATTATACTGTTATACTGAGAGACACTGGTAATTGCATGAAACTAAAACCTCTGTGAGATTTGGTGTGAACACACCCTATAAGTAACATTACCATCAGGATGAATTAATAACAACCCTCACCTAAAACTAAAGGGGGCTGTGAACCTGCCAAGGAGTTTTGGACTGAGTGGGTGGAGGGATTTTGTAGAGAGGAAAGGAGAGCAAGAGAATGAGAAGACAAAGGAAGGGTGTGGGGACTTTACTCAAAGAAACAGCTCCTTTTTGCTTTGATTCCTCCTGTTTTGACAGAAGTGAGACTTTGTACATTCCTTGTAAATAAACAAGACTATGTAAAAGAAAATACCGAACTCCAACTTCTGCTTTCAGCTGGAATGTCCTCAGGCCCCAAACTTTGACTGCCTGCAGAGTTGGAAAAGGGGAAACAATGCTAATTAATTTGTTCTTTCATACAGGATATGCTTGTTAAAAAGTCACTCTTGCAATATAGGGTTCATTGATTATAGAAAGATAAATCTGGTTGAGCAATTCTGCATTGTTCCTTTCCACTCAATGAGCTTCGTAATCTCTCAGCAATGCCCATTGTGGACATAGTCTAGGCTGGCATTTCACAATGGGCCAAACAGGTGATCACGTAGGACAATCAGACTCTTAGTAACTCTTCAGTGCAGGAGTTACCACAGGATCTCAAGACAGTGCATGACTTCCAGGATGCCTAATTCTGTACGAATCTAATGTGCTGTGCACTTGTGACATTACCAGACATCATGGTAAATGAACAAAGATGTAAATAAAATAGATCTTCCAGTGACCATTACATTTTTGGCAACAATCAAATACAACAAATTTAAGTTGTGACATCCAGCAACAAAACAGGAAAACTTTTGCTCACAAGCCACAAGTTATTTCTATCCTGCTAGGTCAGTGGAGGCTGATGAGATCTGAAAGTGGGCAGGCAACACTGACATGTTAATGTATGGTAGGTTCAAAGATCCTTTTATAGGACAAGTTAACAACCATATGTAAGCAGTGCATACATTTAAAATTCTGTACTATAATAGGTTACTGTCCTTTGAAAAGATAGCATGTCCTTTCTTCTGCTGATGATCTCATAAATGGATAGGGGTCAGGGTCCTGCAAAAAGTGCCCAAGGCTTTATTAAATGTTCATATTTGAATATTTATGTGGATACTGTTGTCCTGTCCACTTCCTCAGAGGCCATTACCATTAGGGGTGAGCATTTACTGTAGAAAATGAAATGCACTCTAAGTACTATGGTGAAAGACTTCAAGTTGTTCTGACAGTCAACTGAAAGGATCATGTGACGACAGCCCTCATTATATAACCTCTAGAAAAAAAAGAATGTTTGTTTAATTAGGACTTGAAAGGACACTACAGTCTAAAGTGTATAATTAACTTGTCTGGTTCTTGCAACCCGAATAACTTGCTGCTTTCATATTAATGTATTTTATGAATTTTAACTAGTAGCAGATATATAAAAGTAGTCTTTTTTTTTTCTTCCAGAAGTAATCAGCACCTACAACTCTAAATGAAGTCAATAGGGGTTGCATGTTGTTAGTTCCTCAGAAGAACAGGGTGTCGACATTCCACTCCATAGTTTCCCTGAGCATCCATAATTAATGCCTGGGATGTATGCCTAGGCAGAAATGTTTGTGGAAACACTAGGGTAGTAGTCATCCTGTAAGAAAAAAAATGTACCTTTTAATTTTATCAGTGTATTTGATCAAAAATATTTGTGAAACAGATAAAACGTGAAAAATGAATAGCATAAAAACAATTATATGGGTTTAAAGATATCAAGGGTATTAATATCCATCTTAGTCTAGATGTAACAGTCATTTAATTGTATATATTTATTCTATACAACCTACTAGTAGTACTGTGCCATTAAGGTTGTGAAACAAAGCAAAAGTTAGGAACTTCAGGGTTAAGGCTGAAATCTTAATTTTAACTTATAGAATCATAGACATTAAAAACAGAAGGAACCACTGTGATCATCTAGTCAGACCTTCTGCACTTTGTAAACCGCTGAACTTTACCCAGCCACTCCAGAAATAGGCGGATATCCTCTTACTCAGTTACTAGAATTCTCAATTCTTCATTTAAAGAGTTCAAGTTGAAGAGGCTCCACCATTTATACTAGTTCAAGCCAGCAAGTTGCCTGTTCAGTGGAAGGTGAAAAACATCCAGGATCTTTGCCAGTCTGACCTAGGGAAAAATTCCTTCCCTTATGGCAAATATGGAGATCTGTCTGTGTTAGACAGGCACGTGGGCAAGAACTACCAGCCAGACAGGTTCAAAAGAATTCTTTGCTGTAACATGGAGTATCCAATCTATGACCATTTGAGATATTTTCTAAAAGCAGTTGTGGTGGGGCCATATACTATTGTAGCAATCTCATCATAACATCCCCTAGATAAACTTATCAAACTTAGCCTTAAAACAAGTAAGGTTTTTCGCCCCAGTACTCCTCTTGGAAGGCTGTACCAGAATGTCATTCCTCTGATCAGAAATCTTTATCTAATTTCAAGTTTAACTTATAAATTGCCATTTTATATCTATTTGTTCTTCTGCCGATAGTGGTCCTTAATTCAAATAATTCCTCTCCCTGTCTGGTGTTTATCATCCTGGTGCATCCGTAGAGAACAATCACATCTCCGCTCAACCTTTGTTTTGTAGGCTAACCAAGTCAAGCTCCTTAAGTCTTCTCTCAGAAGCTAGGTTACCTATTCCTCCAGTTAGCTTATTAGTCTTTCTCTGAACCTGATCCAGTTTGAATGATCTTTGTAAAACATGGAATTCTATAACTGCATGCAATATTCCAGATGACATCTCACAGTGCCTTGTATAAGAGTAATAACATTTCCCTATGTCTACTGGAAAAACCTTGCCTAATGCATCCTAGGACTCTCTCAGCCTTTCTTCCAAGGCATATCATGCTGGTGGTCATAGTTATTCTGTGATCAACTGGTACACCCAGCGTTTTCTCGTCCTCTGTTTCCAACTGACATGCCCCCATTTTATGGCAAAAATTCCTCTTAATCCCTAAGTGCATGATCTTATGCTTTTGTACTATTAAATTTTATCCCATTTCTATTAGTCCAGTTTTCAAAATTTTCCAGGCCTTATTGAATGATATTCCAGTTCTCTGTATCAGTAATACCTCCCAGCTTTCCATGGTCTGCAAATGTTATTAGAGCACTCATACTTTTTGTTCTTTGCTTGATATATATTCCTTTTATATTATTAAAATGTTTTGCCAGTTGATACAAAATATACCATTTAATAAAATTTCTTGGTAAACATTATTATTTTATAAAACTTCATTCGTAATATTATGGTACGCATTGTTTGCAGATTTGGCTTGATATTTTAGACTCCATCATTCTGCAACAAAATAGTCAGATTGGAAGAAAATCTTAGTTCATCTCTGAATAGAACCAGGTTTTTCACTGTATTTCAGATCTGCTCATTTGTGTGAAATCTTAGGCACATTATCCTGCCATGGCGTATATGATTGATCAAGATAGCACATTAGAGTAAAACTATTTCAAAAAAATAGTAGCAGCAGCATTAAATAAGCCCTGCAGTTAATCTCTGGTAGCAGCTTCCTTTTGAAAGCATTGTTCTTAAATGGCTGAAAAACTCCTGTCAGTAGAGTGTGCTGTCCTTCCACTAGTACAATATAAAGTTGGTCCCAATCGAAATTCCAACCTAGCATGCATATTTGTCTGAGAAACTGCATTTAGCCTTCTAATTCCTCTGGATATTTGAAAGGGATGTTGATAAACTATATAAACCCTACCATTACAGTGCACAAATTTAATATTTTATAAAATACTTAACACTCACCATTATAGGAACACAAATGCTTACAGGAAGGTATTGTGGTTTTTATATAATGGGAAGTATATTGAATTTGCTGATGTTGTTTTAGAGTAGGTAAGTTCAGCCCTAAAGGGTTCAAAAGTCTGAAAAATGTTGTTGGCACTGGGAGAAATTAGAGGACAGATTAACATTCTAACAAAACTGCAAAACTGTAGTGAAACATCTGGCGAAGTGGGATTTTTTTCCCATGAAAGCTCATGGAATAAATGAATTTTGTTAGGCTTTAAAAGTGCCACCAGACTCCTTGTTTGTTTTGTTGGACTAGACTAACATGGCCACCCCTGTGGAACTCAACAGCATTTCCATTACAACAGCACTAGAAAGGGACCAACATTCATATTTATAGATATTTGAAATTTTGTGCCTAGTAGAACAACACAGGCCACAGTTTTCAATAAAAAAACAACAAGGAGTTGTGTAGCACTTTAAGACTAACAGAGGAAGTGGGATCTTCTCCCACGAAAGCTTATGCAAAAAATAAATCTGTTAGTTTTAAAGTGCCACACAACTCCTTGTTGTTTTTTTACTGGACTAGACTAACACGGCTATCCCTTTTGAAATTCACAGTTTTCAGACCTGGAAGCTGGATGTTAGTTATTTAAATAAGTGCCTGATTTCACAGGTGCTTAGTGCCCATGGCTTCTATAGAAGTCACCGCCTCATTTTCTGAAAAGCAAAACACTTATTTTAGTATGTACTGAAATGCGGATTTATGTGCCTAATTTTAGGCACCCAAATATAAAAACTGTGAACTGCATTTATTTGGTTCAAAATACTTATTTGTCTGTTAAACTTTTATTCCTCAACAGAGAATTTAGTCATTTATTATCTTTGGTGGTTGGGATTTATTCACTGGAATGATTTTCCAACACAAATTGACCTTCTGCAAAACAGAAATTGTCCATGGAAATTCTCAGTTTTCCACTGGAATATTTTTGCTAGCTCTATAACTCCCCAACTCTATCTTTGACCAGGCTTCCAGATTCCAAGGCAGGCTGTGAGAACCAGATGAGCAGCTGAGGATCCTGGGCAGCATATTTCTTTGAGATACAGAAGTGTTTCTGCAGTGGGAACATCTGCGTATTTCTGAAACAAAATATTGTGTAATTTCAGTTTTGTGCAAAATTTTGAGGGTTTTTTCCCATCCTGATTCAGGATGAAACAATTTCTATACACTTTTTTCCCCAGATGGAACTGAAATTCTGTTCCCTGTTCAGATCTGTTATTATTTGTATTGAAGCTGCTCAATTATGGACCAAAACCATGATTGCTTTGTGCTGTACAAAGCCATAAGAAAAAGGCAGTGCCTTCCCTGAGGAGGTGATGGTTGGTTTGGAAGAACATTAAGTATGACAGAGATGGAGTCTGTCCCATGAGTCAGGGGTCTGTCTATCTTTTATTAGTAACACTCCTGATCTTATATTCTTCTGGATCTCTCACTCATTCCTGGAGTCACAGGTGTCTGTGCTGGCTGATGGGGGTGTTTTTAAATATGTTTAGCCCAAGATTTTGATATCTTCTCTGTGATGTGGCCCTTAACACTGTTAGCTATCTCTCATTCATCAGTTAGATTACTGCAGTGCTCTCTGGATAGAATTACATTGAAAGGCTAATTGGAAACTGCAGCAGGTACACAATGCGAATATATTAAGTGTTGCTAGCTGCAAAGAAAATACTATTCCAGTATTCCAAAAACTGCTTGTAGGTGTAGTGCTATGCACCTAATCATTTTAGCTACTAGACACACAGCCTTTCTTCCTGTGTACTTCTGCAGTCAGCTGATGTGCTCTCACTCCCATTCCCTGCACTGGCACTCAAGGCAGGGTCTTTAAAAAAAAAAAAAAAAGAATTAGAAATACATAAATGAGACTAAAATGGACATGCACATAGAACTGAAAACTAACAAAGCAACTGAATCTCTTGAGTTTTTAACTAAAATTCTTTAGCTGAGACTTGAATTCATAAAAAATTTCTTTTCCTATTATAATTCTCTACACTAAGAAATTCATACATCTTTAAAATTGAGCAGATCAGATGTGTGCATGGCTGCATAAATAATTCATATTTGCCAAGTTGCGTCCGTTAAACTTCATGCTGCAAATATTGGAGGGGAGCCCCTGAAGACTGAACAGTGCAAGAAGGAAGAAATCACTGTCTTTGCTTTAATTCAACAAGAAAATTTCTCTTCTGCCATTTATACTGCATAAGTAATTATTTTAGTATTCAAGACTTACTCAGCTCTAACAACCTTTAAGCCAATGGGTAGGCTTGAACCTGAAACCCTTACTGTGAAATTAATCCTACTAAAAACAACAATTCTGGCCATATGAGTAAGTGCTACATTATCAAGACCAGTTCAGGGCCCACCCATCTGGCCATGAGGCCGACACACCTTAGCTCCCAGTAGTGGTGTGTACTTCGCAACCATGAGTGGGGCTTAGGCACCAGCACTGATGCCTCTGCTCTGCTTGCGACTGCCAGGCCCTGCAGCTGGGAGCGGAGCTGAGGTGCGGGCACCTCTCTCCTGTTTGCAGCCATGGCAGCAAAGTATGCGCCACTGCCAGCCCCGTGCAGTATGGCTCTCCCCCTCCCTGGGGTGGTGCAGCTTCCAGTCACGTGACCAGCAGCTTCCCTTGACCGGGCCCACCCTGCGCGTGCAGAGGCCCAGCCAGAAATCAGAGGCTGGCTATGCCCAGGCCCAGTTTCCTCTCTCTCTCAACTTGTTTGTTAATTGTTTTTGCAAATAAGACTGTTTGCAGTTCTCTAAAAAGTTGTGGTCAAACCGCTTGTTCAAAATCCCTTGTCTTTTAAGTGGTCATGATATACATTTTGTGGTAGGAAAAGAGCAATCCCCCTTTGCTTTGACTGCGCCGAACTGTATTTAACTAGTATTTTTAAGTACTAGATGTGCTGGGCACTTCCCATTGCCTGGTCAGAATGTAAAAGTAACCCCCTCATAAGAAGAAAAGCCTAGATTCAAACACACATGAACTCTGGGAGGTTAAAATCCAAACTGTAACTCGGATCCCAATTTTGTAAAAAGCATCAGTCTCTTACAGTGGGCTGAAGCAAGATTCAGATCAGACATACCAAACTTTATTCTCAGCATTCATATGTAGATTTACAATACTATAAAGCCCATTTCCACTTTTAGGACAGTTATTGCTACTGCAACAAATAGTCTCAGAAGGACTCAAACCACAATTTACTTCCCAAAGGCAAAATATTGGCTCAAGAGTCACATCTAGGCTTAAAGGGTTCCTGTAATAAAAGATTGCAGTTCGTTCAAACTAAATTCATCCCTTTTACAAATAGGTGGAACTCCATTGAAGTCAATGTAGTTGCGCCTGCTTTCATCTGGGCTGAGTTTGACCTTTCATTCCCATAGCTATTCTCAGCCATGAGCCTAAAGAATATTTTTATTAATCTTCCCAAGTCATTTTGAAGACAGGTTTCCTCTTTCCACTTTGAGATAAATAGATATTTTTCCATTGAACATTCTTCTAAAAATGTGGGCCAAAGAAGTTCTAAATATATTTCAATATTCCTTTTCTAAAAAACACTTGAAAGACACAGTAGACCAAGTACTGCCCTATTATGCCTGTATAATCCAATTGATATAGGCTCAAACTGTAAGGCCAAAAGGGACCAATGTGGTCATTTAGTCTTACCTCCTGCATAATATAGGCCATAGAATCATCCACCCATTGTTGTAATAAACCTCTTATGACTGAGTTATTAAAGCCCTCAAATCATGGTTTAAAGACTTTAAGATACAGAGAATCAATCCATCAGCAAGTGAACTATGCCCCAGTGTAATAGTGGACAGAATTTGTCCTATTATGCTTCTGGAATAAATGTGACAAAAGTTTACATTTTGCTAATAGTTTCTTTTGAGGCCAGGATCCACAGATTTTCTATCCTTATTCTACAGAAAACTCTAGAAATTCATGTTTCTTGAGAAGTGTGTCAGTTACTTTGAGTTGATAGGACTTTGAGACATCAAATCTAGTTTTATAGCCAAATAAATAATTGAATGGCCCTCATCACAATAGAATCTGAGTACCTCAAAACCATAGTAGTGATTTTATCCTCACACCAGGTAGGAAAGCATTACAGTATTACCATCTCACATGTGGGGAACTAAGGCAGCAATAAGAGATGTTCCCAAAGCCAAGTACAAAGTCTGTGGTAGAGCAGCGACTCCAACTCAGAACGCTTGATTCCTCATCCAGTGCCTTAGCTAAAAGATCATCCTTCCCCTATCCAGGAGAATAGTAAGGGAGAGAAAAAGGCTATGCTGCTCTTTCTAAATATTCCTGATTTAGTACATTTTAGAATACGGGCGTACAAAGCAAATGGGCACAGATTTTTAAAGGTATTTTGGCATCATTCTGCTTAACAATACCTAAATGCCATTAAAATCCCAGCCATGATATTAGTTGTTGTTAAAACAAATGAGGAACTTGCATCCTGTTTAGAATTGCCCCATTTTCTGTATCCTAATTAATTATTGAAGATGTTTTATTCAGTGACAAAACTTTATTTAACAAGGGTAAGCAAAATACCAGAAATGAATAAGAGTGGCAGCCCCCTGAGACCGTGCTGAGCTATTCTGTATGACACTAGACTGTCTGATTAATATCTAAGGTCAAGCAAAGGTGACAGCTCAGAAGCTCTGCAGCAGCCTTCTGTAGGAAAGGAGGCCCCTTTGGCGAATGAGCTGAAGACCTCAGGTCCTTATATTAGCATCATTTCATAAAATAAAGTGGCTAAAATATTCTCTGCATTGTCTACTGTCTCTGCATTGCTGAAAAGTACAGCTATGTGCTACTAAATAGTTGCAGCGTTTCACCCTACAGCTGATCTTGGCTTTTAATATGGTTTACACTCTGAAACTGATATATAGTTTATATTGATCAAAATGATATGATCACATGAGCACCTGGTTAAAGTTGATCATGTGCTCAGTCCCTGAGGAACAATGCAGACCACAACACCATTACAGTTCGGGGTCTCCTAACTAAAAGCCTGGCTCACTGTTTTGACTGGTGCCCGTGTCTGCTGAAGGACATTAATAACAAAATAAGGGAAGGGAGAAAGGCCCCACCTGGGAGATGCCTCCTATTATAAAATGTGATGGAGCTACTGGCTGACTAACCAAAATAGAAATGATAAGACAAGCTTTTGACCCACATATTTTAGTCACTGCAGGACAAATCTTGCAGTCTTTATACAGGCAGAATTCTTACTGAGTTCTGCTTGAGTGAGGACAGCAGGATTTGATCCTAGCATTGCCCTATTTTCTAACTAGAAGTCTCCCATGGTTTTGGTACTGTTAACTGTTCAAGCTCTTCTGTTTGTGTGATCCTTTTAGAATGTCAATATTATTTTCTACAAGTATTCAGCCGGTTTCAGGAGGGTGAAATCAGTTCTGCCACATAAGGGATACTGTAGAACATGACCCACTAGAAGTTTCTTCCTGTCCATGGCTCTTTTATTTATAATGTCTATGTGATGCATTTAACTAATGCTAAACAGTAAAGAATATATATTGCTTATGATATACATCTATTTATCATTCTTCTTTCAACTACCTACAAATGCATCTGGTTTTCCACAAAAAACCCCCTCTGTTAGAAGTGTCAAATTAATTTGTACATGATTTCTTTTCTTTGATACTATAGACACCATGTGGTGCCTAAGGTAACTACAGAAACTAGATACTATCACTTTGCTGTGATACAGCAGTCCAGGAATAAAGGCTAATAAAAGTGGCGGGGGTGAGGGGGAGCGCGCGCGCGCACACACACACACACACACAAATATGAGCTGGATTATTGCCCCCAGAGCTACGCTCCCTACAGAACTAGATGAGGACTCAAAGGTGACTTTTCACCAAATCTGTATTCCCAAAAATCAGGCAGGCATGGCCCCTGTGCAGCTCAGTCCCTCTGAGATTGTTCTGTAATGAGAGTTATTGTGGATCACAATTTGACTCTGACTCAGCAGTGCAATGAAGGTGCAAAAAAGCCTAATATCCTTCTGGGTTGTATTATCAGAACTGTTGGATGTGCAGACTACTAGGAGTAAGAGTGGAAAGAGAAGGTAGCAGTATAATTCCCTTGCATCTGTACACACAGTACCTTTTTACCTTTTTTTTTTTTTTTTTTTTTTTATTAAGTGCTGGTACTCTCCTTTCCCTAGCTGACCTCCCCCCCAAGCTGGGCAGTGGGGTGGGTAGAAAAGGTGCTGGTACTCAGTACTCCTGCATGCCATCACAAAAAAAGCACTGTGTACATATATTTGCACTAACTTCTATTGAGCTAGCCAGATTATAAAAACCAGTGTAGTTGCGATACCACAGGTAGTAGCAGGCACGTGCGACTTACGTGGGTGGAGTACAAATCTGCCTGAAATCAGTGGATATTTATGCACTCTTGCCTCATGGCTTACTTAGTTGCACTTTCTAGAAAGAATGGACAGGTGCTGGTGCTGCTTTTTAACAATAGGTTATCTTTCACTACAACCAGTTTTAAAATTACTTCTAGTGTATGGGGTGCTTATGAAACATGTTTGATTGGCAGTTCTGGACAGTAAAATTCTCTCTATTCATGTCCCTCTGCTAATGTACCTCAGCTGTGGCAATCACTAAGCCCTACTCTATACTTACCAGGCTTTTTGGCAGCAGCTGCTGGCAGATATGCAAGGCACGTAAAATACCTTGTGTATCTGCGACAACTTTCTAAGCTGCTGAGACACACTAGGAGAAGCTGACCACCAATGCCTTGCAGTTGGGTTTCAGCAACTCCGGTTACAGGGCTGGAGGTGCTCAAGCAATTTCTGGAGCGCAGCAGCGAGTTTATACTCACTGCTGAATCATGCCTGGAAGATCGCACTGATGGTGGTGATTTTGCTGCTGTCAGTTTAAACATACCCTAAGAGGCAATGTAAGTGACAGTGTAAGACATCAGTCACAAAGCATGAGTACATTGATGTATGGGGGTGGAGCTTAAATGCTGAAAGGCAGGGATTGCAGCAAGATTAAAAATCAGCAAGAGAGCTTTTATTTTACACCACTCTCAATAGTCCTCTTCCCAGTGGACTAAATCCTTTCACTGTTTCTCTAGTTACCCAGCAGCCCCCCTCCAAGCTCTCTCATTCCTATCCACAAAATAGCCAGCTGCACAGCTCAGCTGACCTAATGACTTCCCTTCCATGACCACAGTGGTCTCTAAATCTTTGATAACACAATACTGGAGACATTTCTAAGGGCTGGGCTCTGACTGAGTATTCTGAGGCATCACCAAAGTTGCACTAAGATGCCAGCTGCCTAGCAATCTCTCTAAGGTATTTTTGTGGCTCCCATAGCAGCTGACCATTTCACACATTTTTTTTTCCTTATAAAATTAGATGTTGGCACACACTAGCCACAATATATTTTCTCAGGAGAGTAAAGCAGCCTAAAAATGGAGTTAAGGGGATTCTCTGGCATGAGGCCAGTGTTGCAACTCTATGCCACACCCTGCTCCCAGCTACTTGTGTTGGTGGAATAGTGAGGGTGCCTGTAAACCCAAGTTGTCTTCCAGCTGCTGAAATCGCACCTTAGCCCCATAGAGAGACAGATAAAAACCTGGAACCACTCTGAAGCTTTGCTCCCTTAATGACAGTTGCTTCTACGCCACTTTCAGTGACTCGTCTTTGACTCTGAGTAGAACAAAGGGTCCCAGCTCTACCAGTTCTGGTGGGAACTACACAAGGAGATTAAGGATGAGCTAGCTAATGTGGAGGCTCCAACCAAAGTAGATACCTTTGTTGACCTGGTCATATGCATAAACAACAGCTTCCAGAAATGAAATGAAGAAAAGAGCCTGAGCCATCCCCTGATCAGAGCGTCATTGTACTTTTCTCTGTCCTGGAACTCAAACCCAAGCAGATGGATGTCAACCACCCCATGTGATCCCTAAGAAAAAAGAGCAGCATTGACACTGGGAGCTGTGTTTCTTTTGTGGAGGATCTGGCTATGCTCTTGCCAACTGCCATCATGAACTCTAGCATTACTAGTTCAGGAAATGACCAGTAGAGGACACTCTAGGTACAGTTAATATTCCCCAAGCCTGAAAGTCCATCTTTGTCTCTATATCCCAGGGGGCCACACTAAATTGCCCACAGTGGGCAGTGGTGGATTGTGTGGCAGTGGATAATTTCTTAGATGCCAGTATGGCCCTAGTCTTGAGTATTCTGGTATAACCAGTGATGGTCCCTAACCTAGTGGAAACTTATATATGGCTCACTCTTATCATCAGGACCAGTGACACAGGAGATGGTGATTCTGGAAGTTGCCATTAAAGACCATTGAGAATTCCTTTGGTTTGAGATGATTTTTCCGGCATACTTCACCATAATCTTCAGCATTTTGTGGCAGTCAGCCCAGAATCTGAACATCCTGTGCTCTGAGTGCAAGGTTGCCTTCCACTCCAAGTTCTACCAGCAGACCTGCCCACATGCACTGCATGATGAAGCTCAGAACCAAGATGATCTCCCTGGGCCCTAGCTGTGAGAAAGAGAGGACTACAACCAGAGCTGAATTTAGGACTGCCCTCCAACTACAGCAAATATAGTAATGTCTTTGAGGAAAAACAACAATATCCTAACATGACACTGGGATAATGACTGTCTGATCAAGCTGCTACCAGGGCCAAGGTGCCATTTGGCTATATAACTTCTCTCTAGGAGCCTGAGCTGACTGCCCTGCATTCCTGTCTTCAGGAGAATCTGGACAAGGGTTTCAACTAGTCATCTACCTCTCCCAATAGGATCCCAGTTCTCTTCATTAAAAAGAAAAATGAAACCCTGAACCTATATAAGGACTGCTGGGCTCTCACTCAGGTTACCATCAGGAATTAGAATTACTGGATCACAGATCTAATTAGTCCTGGTATTCATGAAATTTGACCTATGGAATGCCTACAACTTGGTTTGGATCTAGGCAAGGGATGAATGGAAGACGACGACTTGAACCTGTTACAGCTGCTGTGAATAGCTGATAATGTCATCTGGTCTCATGAACGCCCCTGCAATGATCCAGCACTTTGTGAACAAGGTCTTCCATGGCATCCTAGTCTATATCATAGTCAACCTTGATATCTTCATTTTCTCCAAGGAGCCTGAGCAACACACCTAGAACAGTCCTAGAACAGCTCCACCAACATGGCCAGTAACTGAAGCTAGAAAAGTGTAGCTTTTAGCAGTGGTTCATGGAATTGCTAGAATATTTTCTGTCCCCTGAGGGCCACTAAATGGAGCACAAGAAGGTGAAGGTGATAACAGACTTGGGCATTGCTCTTGATACATACCAAAACATCATGGAACTACAACACTTCTTGGGGTTCACTAACTTTCATAGGTGCTTCATCTCTGGGTTTTCAGGCCTAATGGCCTACTGACCATACTTCTGCACAAAAGTACCATCTTCACCAGGTTTCTGGAGGCTCAACAAGCAGTTCAGTTGTTTCAGAATTACCTCTATGAGTGTCCTAATCATGGCCCATCCCACTGGCATGTTCTTTGTCACTGAGACAGATGCCTCCAGTATGGTAATAGGGGCTATACATCTTCAAAAGATGTGGTCCCCAAAAATACCTATTCCATTGCAGCTCATAGAAGCTCATTCCAGTCAAAGAAAATTACTGACAAGGAGTCTCTAGCTTTCAAAGTGGCCTTTGAAGTGTAATGCCACTATGCGGGGGGTGCTCAGTACCCACAACAGATCATCATAAAAACTTAAAGGACCTGACCTAAGCCAAGGCACTGAACTAGAGGAAGCTTCATGGGGCCCTTTACTTCCCACCCTTCAGTGTTACCATCATTTACCTCGCAGGAGCCCAGAACAAGACTGGTGGTGTGTTGCCCCAAAAGGGGAATATCTTGCCAGCCAAGAGACCTCCCCCTCCCATTCTGAAGCCCCAGAACTTCCTGAATGTTGTAATTCCTCAAGACTCCATGTCATTGATCTGCACAGCTGGAGGGAATAAGATGCCTCCCAGGTAAAATGAGAAGGCAAGGCAGGGGCCACACCAAGTGTAAGATGGCTTGCTCTACATGAAGTATCATTTAAATATTCCAAGAGATCCCCCTGAGTTTGAGAAACTACAGCTCTATCACAGCTTGCTATTAAGAGATCATCTGGGTTACTTCAGCATGCTCCATTTGGCAGTCTGCTCTTTTGGTGGCTCGAAATGCACAGAATGCTCCACTTATATGCTGATACTTGTGAGACGTAGGCACACCAAGACTCTGCTTAAAAACTGCTCAGCATCTAAGGCATTCTGAGACCCCTTTCAGACCTCAGGGCCCAACCAGACAAACCTGAGCCAGTGGAGACCGATCTTGGGCAAGATCCAGCAACTCTCAGGTCCAGGCCTGCAGAGTTCCTGGGCAGCAAACACATCTATGCTGCCACTCAGGAGCAATGGTGGCTAGCATTCCACTACCCATGATGCTCTATGGACCCACCTCAAGAGGTCCAAGAGGCAATAAGCTCCATAGCTCCTTGCTGTATGGTTGCTTTATATAAACCCAAATATGTTCAAGGAAGTTTCAAGGTAACACTGTGGATCTTTTGTAGTTGCCATGGCCACTCCAACTCTTGAATGCCTGTCTTCAACTTACATTTAACTTGGACCCTGCCTCCTGAGCTGAACTCTGAAATCGAATTCTGATTCTGAGTTTTGGCACCAGCTCTGGTCTGGAACTTGCCTAAGAACTCCTCTGTTGGACTGAGACTTAGGTTTTCCCTTGCTCTGACCTCTGGTCCTGACTATACTTTTCAGAATTGTGACATGCCCAGATTCATAACTACTTTGCACAGGTGCAACCTGATGAGTTGAACCCAAACTCCCATTTTTGCACACATGGCTAGATGTGTCATGTTTAGCTTTGTATGTGCATCAGTCATAGACTTGTGAGTGGATATCAGTGGCGGGGGACACGTATATGCCTATATGCATGAAAATGCAGCCTTAACTGGGTACTGAATACCAGGTGCACAGATACTTCACATAAAGTTTGGATAAGCCTTAAAATTTTTAGATAAGTATCTAAAAAACAGACTTGGAACTATTTGTGTTCAAATGGTTCAACCGTTAACTCTTTGCACTGGGCATCATTTCAACTTCTGTTTACAAAGATGTGTAAATAGGTAGTGATGGATTCCTTGTAAATACACTGAAATCCCAGCCTTAATTTCTGGGAGTTTTTGGGCACCAACCAAATATACCATTTTTGCTATATGGACTAAAATCCTTGAAAATTTATCCCTGTGACCTAATGTATCTATAGATTCATATTTTTAAAAGTATTTGATATTTTTCTTTTTCTTTTGAAAGCTATGTATTTTTTCCTTGCTAAGCTGAAATGGGGGGAAATGTTAACTTAAAAGTAGAGAGAGTTTAACCACCAGGCTACTGTGCATTTGTATTTTTTTACCCAGATAACAGTAATTGTTGTCAAGAATGCAGCATTAAGAACACTAGATGGTCCCTGTGATTCAGTTTTGCATTTTAGACAGACTGTTGTAGATGTAGCCAAGTACAAGCATGGATGTCTTTACAGTGCAGAAAAAAAATGATATTGGCAATCGGAAGTTACCACCCAGAACCACATCAAGGACTGCAAAAGCAACCAAAATGACTTTCTCAGCCTTTAAAACTAAAAAGAGCAACGTGGCATTCTCAGTCTCTGAAGCTAAGCACTGCAGTGATTTGGAAAGTTGCTTAGAACAATTGGCTGGAGAATTTTCTGAATTTAGATACACCCTTTTATACAGAGAGACTGATTTAACAAAAAAAAGCTAGATGAAAAAGAGTTAAAAGTAAAATACAGAGCTTTCGATAAGTGGGATAGAGGACTGTTTCATTTTCATACAAATATGTCTAAATTAATGTTTCAAAAACTGGGTGTTTGTTCAAGAGGCCAACAATAGATTGTTCCTCTCATTTTTAAAATGCAAATTTATGGAATTCATGAAACAATTAATAAAGATTGAGTTCATATATAAATGAAAGTCAGTCTATTTTTCAGTTCAAGCTTATTTGTGGAGCCAGTTTGAGGTCAAACTAAGCCTCAGTCAAGCACTTTGTAGAATCTCACCAGGTTCTTACAAGATGGAGAATTTAAAAAGTAGGTTTTTATTTTTTCAAAATAATAGTCATCGTAGCAATTCAGATGCCTTTTACATTCAAAGTCATCAGCTAACTCAAAGTTTTCATGTTTGCGTCACTATCACTTTAAATATTTTTAAAGGATTTAGTCAAGAAGTGGTATCCTAATTCAGCCCTTAGTGCAGTGTTTTGGCAAGAGAAGCTTGATTGGCAAGGCAAAACTGACTTGTCACAGCTAAGTGGGTCACCATCAAAACAAAAGGAAAAAGAACTGAGATGGGAGGAGCTAAAGGCTGATGGATGTCTATTGAGGAAGCAAAGCATTCTTTCAATGTTGATAAATCATATAAAGAATCAGTGGACACTGTTGGCAGGAGATTTCACCTATGAAGGCAAGTCAACCTCTTGCGAACTGAAATAGTTTCTTTTTCACAGAACAGTGCTAATGCCTTTCCTTTGTAGCTGAGAGTTGTTCCCCACCGTCTGTTCCTCCCTGCCTGCACCATCCCTGCCCTTATGAAAAAATAGAAAAATGAAACCAACTTCCACAAATTATGAAACCTGCCAGCATTCCCTGTTCCTAAAAGGGATGTGAACTGTACACTGGCCAATAGAGCTGGCTCCAGATGTGCATGCGTGCGCATGTGCATGTGTGGTTTTTTTTTCCTTTTAGCCAACGTGGATGAGTGCTATGCAGCTCATTGGGTTCAAAGAAAGTGATGCCTGATAAATGTAGGAAACTTCTGCAGAGCATTAGCTGATTAAATAAAAAGAGATACATGGAGCTCACTCTCAAAACATGTGCCAGCTGTCTCCTGCAAAGGTACTTTGGACTTCACTGTCAGCAAAGTATGTGCAGCACCTGTCAGGATTGGGTCTAAAGAACATACTTGCAAGGACAATTCTGTTTTATCCACATCACGCCTATGCACGCCAGCGGGTCTCATAGCCATTTCTGTGATACCCCTTGAGTGACATTTTTCATGAAGCAGAACAAGTACAGTGAGTGAACAGTTTCTAGGTGTTTCTAGGCATTTCTCACACTAGAACGTTGAGCCTTTCATCCTCCTTTTTACTCTACTCCCTCCAAGTCATATCTCCCCTCATCTTCCATAATGCTACCTGCATTCCAGCAGAAGCTGTGTCTCCCTGCACACCTCTCCTGGTTTCCTTTACTGTCCTCCTGTCCCAATGAAGCATCTTTCCACTCCTAGCCCATTCTTTCCTCGTGCAGCAAAAGAAGCAAGGATTCCTGTGGCACTTAAAGACTAACAGATTTATTTATCATATGAGGTTTTGTGGGAGAGAATCCCACTTCGTCAGATGCTTCTTCAAATAGAAAATTGCCTGTCCTGTACTAAATCAGTACTGGATGCCTTTTATCTTGTATTTCAACAGCAGGGGCTAGTACTCATGGGTGCATCTTTCCACTCCCCTCCCAAACCTGGTCCCTTAGCATTGCATGATGAAAGTA
>ML681964.1:31189125-31398254 GCA_007922195.1 Podocnemis expansa | reverse complement strand
GCTGGACAGGACCCCTGCTTATTCCAGCCCTTGAGCATGGCCCCATCAGCTTACCTTGTAAAGGCTGTGTCTGGCAGGGCAAGTGGATGGGGCTGCGTAGGGTTACCAGATGTCAGGCAAAAGGAGGACATGTCCTCCTATTTATCTTCATGTTCTCCATCCAGCAGACAATGTAAAGTACATGATTTTGTCTTGCTTTTTACTTAACGGGTTAAAGTATGCTGGAATGCTCTGAAACACCCTATTTTTAGTGGGAAACATTCCAGGGCCCCCTAAAAACAGAAGAATATTACATTAATACTACATTTTTCTGTGTGTTCTCCAGTGTCGTCCTTTTCATACTTCCCTGTCCTCCTTTCCATGATTTGGTATCTGGTAACCTTAGGGCTGCGTGCCCTGGGGCTGTGCTGAACAGCTAGGTTCAGGAAGTGGCTCTATCTGGGGGTGGGGTGAGTACTCCTAGTGTGTAGCCTCCCTGCAGTCTTTGCCAACATTTCCAGCAGGGTGCACAGCGCTGCAGCAGGCAAAGACAAGCAAACTCCAGTTCAGCTTCTGGCACTAGTGTAGAACCTGACCATGAATCTCAGCAGCTGTTGGCCCAGCACCTGAGGGCCTGTGTTCTCTCAGCATTGAGAGCTATAGAGAGAGAACGAGCCTAGGAAGCATGGGGCTGGGGCGGAAGGAACTTGTTTCCAGAGGTCTGAGCATCAACAGGACATCTGAGTTCTGTCCTGTATTTTTTTAAATATAATGTTGGCAACTCTATGCCTCAGTCTTCCTCCTGCATTTTGCCCCAGCCCCTAAATCTGCCTCCTCTCCTCGCATGCCCTGCACCCCATTCCTCTGATCCACCTTCCAGGGTCTTTGCAATTTGTCACAGTCTCCTGCCCTGTGTAACCCCCAGACCACTGAGTGGGAGCCATTTTGCCTGAAGGTGTGGCTTCAGTCTTATTGAAAACAGTGAGAGGTGGCAGCCAACTTTTCAAGGGCCTTACTTCCACATGAAAATCGACTGTGGAGAAATGAGGGCCATGCTGGCTTCTGTCCTACTGGCAGTGAAAGCAGATGGTGGCCATTTTGAATTTGTTCCAAAGGGGCAGCCATGTTACTCTCGTTCAATAAAACAAACAAGGAGTCCTGTGGCACTTAAAAACTAACAAATTTATTTATTGCGTGAGTTTTCATGGGAATAAAACTTACAGAATAGTTCCCCCATCTTCAAAGTGTCTGACGAAGTAGGATTTTCTCCCAAGAAGCTCATGTAATAAATAAATCTGTTAGTCTTTAGATGCCACAGGACTCCTTGTTTGTTTTTGAATTAGGGCAATATGTATGAGTTGGCAACCTTTCATCATGTTTTCTTGAGACAGGTGAAAAAAACACCCCTAAATAGTTAGAGTTCCAATAAAACCACAAGAGCTGGCAATCCAGGTGTTATCCAATGACTGATACTTAGTAGATATGATGTAATACATGTACACATCTTTATGTCCTGAGGCTATACTTGCTGCATATAAGCCATGTACTTTTCAGAGGTGTAAGACACATACATATGGTACAGAACTGATGGGCTGTTTCGGAGATGACTTACAAAGTTCTTATGCTGATTCACAGTGCTGATGAATACTTTTGAATTGTTTTACTCTGTGTAAATTGCTAAGGTATTTTCAAGCATAAACTTTGCATATGGAGCTGTATTTTTAGAGGTACTTAGCATCCATACTGAGAGATGTAGCTTCTCAAAATGGGCTTGGAATTTATCAGATCAGTAGTCAGGACTGAAATAGGTTAGGGGATGGAACAATTTATGAATCAGCCCTTAACTGCTCCTTTAACAGCAAGTTGAACTGTAGGTGCTAGGCCACAGGAATTAAATGTGTCACAGGGACCTTGGTACAATTCCCTTGGACAGTCTCTCTCAGCTCAGTGAGGAATTGCTGAGTTGATCTTTCTGTGTAACTGTTCAAGTCCTTCTTCCTACAGTGTTTTCAGCCTTTCCGTTCTGCCAACCCTAGGAAGCACTTTGTTTGTTTGGAGCTGTTCTTGTGAGTGCTCAGTGAAAACCCATCTAGTACTATAGGGCCCAGTGACTGAAGTATCTGTATTGTTTATCTGAATCACAGCAGCCAAGGTGTTACTATGCATCTTCTGAAAGGATCTAGTGTACCACAGCAGGCTGGTAACCCTAATAGGTGGGGACCATGATGAGTTGTATCAATCACAAGGTGCCAGAGAGGCCCTACTCCTGCATCCTTGTATAACTTGTGTGATAGAGGGGAGGCCTTTGAAAGGGAGGAAACTCGAGTCTGCTGGGCCAAGGGAGAAAGCAGGATGGTTCTAAAGCTGCACACTTCAGGAGTGACTCTTGAAGCTGTAGAGGGGACTCCTAGCTGGAAGACCATCATCCTGAAAAAGAGCGCTGTGGACTTTCAGCATACACTGAGCCTGATTCTTAGGCCCAGCAAGAACAATTTCCCCAGCCTCCTATGCTATTCCCTCCTCCCCATGTTGCTGCTGGACTCTTGGCAGCACTGTGAGATCAGAGTTTATTGAATGATCTCCATTACCAAGTTAGTTGATTCAGAAATAATGAACAGGAGACTGTGAACTGAAAGAATGGAACCGCTCCAAACTCTAAGAGGAAAATAATGGCTGGAAGCATGTTGGGATAATATTTACACATGTTGGGATAATATTTAATAGTGACCATAATGATGAAAAGAACCACTACGGTGGTCCTATGAGCTGGTATGAATATAGGGGATCATAATAAATAATCTTTTAAAGCATTGGAAACTAAACTATAACTAAAAGGTTCAGAAAATTTGTGCTGCTGTAAAGAATGTGTCATCCAATATCTCACTGCTCAGCACCAAAATGATAGAGCTCCATCAGCCTACATCGAGATATTGAGGCCAATAGTTCTGTGTTAGATGTTTCATGCCATCCTTTGGGGTTACACTGCTGAGGTACTGTTCCTTTAAGACAGCAGTCAACTCCGGGTTAGCTGAGCTAAGAGCTGTTGAACACTACAAATGAGTCACATAATAAAGCAGACGAATGGAATGCAGTTACCCAGACTCCCAAGTCTGTTAGCCTGGAATAATCCACCACCAATTTCAATGATGATGACATTATTGTCTATACAAGATGGCATGTAGCACCCCAAACCATCTTGAACTGGTGCCTACTGGCTCTGGCTACCATTATCAGTGGTTGACTCTTAAGATTCCTAACTCAGATGAGTAAACTAAGCACTCTGATGCTGAAATTAGCATACAGATCTTTGTGAGATCTGTGTTTATTGGACAATTTTTGTTATTAGTAAGAGTCAAGTTAGAAATAATGCAGAGGAGACACTGAACTAAGTTCTCAGCTGGTGTAAATTAGCATAGCTACACTGAAGTAAAAAAGTCCATAAAACAGCAAGTCTCTTTGAATTTTGGGCAAAGTTTCAGGTCACTCCTTATTTTAATCATGATACTTTGTTCATTAGATACCATCTTCTTTCAGAGAAGATGCTCTGTGAAGGTATATTAATGTTCCTATTTTGTATGTGGAAGTGACTGAGAAACAGAAAAGTTAAGGACTAAATTTTCAATTATCTACTAATATTGGGTCTCTCAATTGCTGGGATTCCAGTTTTGGACACCAAAAATTAATGGATGCTTTAGAAAACTTGTCCGAGACCAAAATGCCAAAGTCAGTAACAGAGCCCATGTTTCCAAGCTGTCAGCTCCATTTTCAATCCACTAGCTAGATGCTTACAAAATCTGAACCGGTTCACTCATTGCTAAGCATCACTGTATTTTTGTGTAATTTATTCATCCACATGTACAGAAGATGTTTCCAATTCTGCAGTCTTTCCAGAAAAAATGCCTAGTGAAACTGATTGGAATTTTCCCAAGGTAAGGACTGAAGCTGTGTGCTGGAAAAGAGACAATAATTCAGGTAAGAGAAAAAGCAGCTTTGTTTTGAAGCCTAAAGAAAATTAATCAAAGTAAATGAAAGCCTCATACATCGAGGGGGTTTTAAGAACGAGTTAGACAAACACCTGTCAGGGATGGTTTACTGGGGGTACTTGGTCCTGCCATGAGTGCAGGAGAACTGGACTCAATGACCTATCATGGTCCCTTCCATTTTCTATGATTCTAGGATTAAAATGAGGGAAATGATAAGGAAAGCAAGAAAGAAGACAAGAACTTCACAAAATGTGCTCTTCCAGACTGGTCTAGAAATAAAGAGAAATTTAAAAAATTAAGTACTTCTGGGTTTACAAAGACCATCAAGTTATAAAACTTCTTGTTGCTTTTGTGACTTTCATAGCCCTGGCAAAGAGCCCTGCAGGTTTATCTGAAAAGAAATCCAGGTCTATCTCTCTCTCTCTCCACTCAATAACTTCCATCCCTGTTGAGAGAATCTCTAATTCAAGTGCAGAAGGTTAAATGTTATCACACCAGTGATTAAGCCTAGTCTGTTACCTAAATGCTGTGTCAGCCCCTAAAATGGCTCTATAGTCAGAGAAAGTACAAAGAATCATGTGAAATAATCTGACTTGTCATGAAACTACTTTGCTGTACTGCAGCTGATCTCTCCCAAAACAGGCCTCAGCATTCTTCCAATGCTTTCCTTACTGTTCCCTCCCTCCCCCACGCCTTCACAATTTTACCATCTGTTATCTCTATTACTTGCTTTTCCCTTGCATTTTGTCTTCTATTACAGCTAGTGTACTCCAGCTGCCCAGTGAATCATTCCATGGCCCTCCTTAAACAGCCAGGACTAAATTGCCCTGTGTGGAAACGTGCATGCAATAAACTCACCTTTTGCACATCTTATTCCCTTCTATGCGGAAAAGGGATCAGCCACCTCCATAGCAATATTCTTGCCAGACCCCATGGACAGCTCTCTGCCACTTCCAGGAGTTGCTAATGTGGAGAAGATTGAGCTGGGGCCCCAGAGAGGGTGAGGAAGACCCATAACATACCCAAGCCCCATAAGGAATCCTCTCAGGAAGTAACACAGCTCAGGCTAGAACCCCCTTTTGAGCCGAGCCCACTCCACGCCTTGAAGTGGCAGCCAAGAGAGGAGCCATGTCAGTTAGGCTCCACTATGCTGACGAGGAGACACTGGACCTTGAGATCCAGGTCTGAGCCTCCAGTGATTCCCATTAGCTCTACTGGTTCAGGGGTTTGACCTCTATTCCATTTTGAAGTCAAAATGTGTCCCCAGAACAACCTGCAAGGAACTTCATTCAGGGAACTCCAAATCGTTCCTTTCCGTTGCCGTGCTGCCTCCACAAGGTTTTACAGGGAATTGAACAACCTGGCCCCATGGTTTCTACATGATGTCACTAAGGAGACCCTAATGTGAGTGCTTCTGCTGTTCATAGCTGCAGGAGGATGGCATAAGGAAGGAGCAAACTCAATGGTTATGTCTAGACTAGAAAAGTTATCTCGAATTTGTTAATTCGAACTGATAAGTTCAACTTCAGTTCAAACTAAACTCAACTGTATTAAGTCGAATTAACAAAGTGGACTAAGTCAATTTAAAGTTAAGTCAACTTAGTCCACTTTGTTAATTAAACCTAACTGCTCTTAATTTGACCTTAATAAAGTCAAGCTAAGTGTTAATCCAGGTCTACAACATCCTTAGTTTGAATTAAAGAGTTAATTTATAGCTTAGTTTATACTAACAGGTGGTTCTTATTAATTTGAATTAAGCTTTCATTAAGTTGAATTAAGGAATTTCTTAATTCAACTTAATGGAAGTCTAGTGTAGACAGGGACTAATTTAGTTAGAATTAAGCCTCCTTAATTTGACCTAAATTGCCAGTATGGACATAGCCATTGTGACTTACTTCAACTAATCAGTACCTTCTAAAAGGTCTTTTTCTTCCTTCTGCATGACTGAACCCCTTCTCACAGGTTCCTAAAACTCAACAGTTACTTAATGATATTCCTTTGGCTTCTGGTGATGTTCCCAGAGTCCCGCCAAAAAGCTTCTTGCACTTCAAGGCACTTTAAGGTTCCTAGCAGTTTCTCGCCATTCTACTTCTTTCCCTTCTTGTAACTCCCATAACTCCCACATGCTTGTTCTATGCCTCATAATACATACCTTGAAACTACTGGTTCCCATTCTGACAAGCCCTCAGCTGTGCTCCACAGTCCTTCCACACCACATCAGCAGGCTCTTGGCACTCCCCATCCCCAATACATTCTAAGCTCTGCAGTCCACCTTTACCCCACAAACATCCATTACCACCACCAAAAAAAAAAAAAAAAAAACTCTGTGGGCTCTCTGAGCTTCCTGCAACCTAGAAGTATTGCACACATTGCTCACCAGGCCCTGCAACATGTGTGTTTTTTTTACTATACAACTCACCTGAGTGCACCAGTGTTAGCGGCTAAAAATACTTCTAGCAAACCCCATGTGAGTTACACAATTCTTGCAGGGTTTGAGTGTGATTATGATGAGGCTGACATTCAGGCTATGTCTTATGCTGGATGAAATAATTTACTCCTTTCTTTTACTCCTGTAACCATTAACCAATGGGACCCATTCACACTGGGCCATGATCAGTATCTCCTGAAGCATGTGCTTTGGGGGGATGGGGCCAAAGCATATTTGAAAGAGCATTGAGACTAGCCAGGCAAATCAAGTCAAAAGCATTTGAGTCTGAATGATGGTGGTTGGGGTAGGAGGGGTGCGGGTTGCATTGCTCCAGCACTACTGTGATATGTTTTTTGTTTTTTCATTTTTAAATTCAGATCTTAATTTTTGTAGCTAAAGTCCCTCCTCCAACCTCCACCCTCACTGCATGATGGACATGATACAAAATCACTAAAGAAGCAAAATGCATTTATGAAGAGAGAAAAAAGCAATGACATGGGATGTTCTTTCCCCTACGTCTTCTGTGTCTACTTGGCTCTCCTCCACACAAAAGCCACGCAGTCAGTGAGCTGTACAGAAAAGAGAGGGGCCTGGGCAGGGGGAGGAACTTCAGTAAAAAGTAGAGTATGTTTCTCCACCCTCTTCCAAGCACTGTGGAAAAAAATGCCATGGATTCTAATGCAGCATGAAGCAGCATTACCATAATTCAGTTGCCTGGTATATGATCTCCATGCACAGATCTCCAAGATTGCTGGGGGTGGCCTGCAGACAATGGCAGCATGGCTACTAGTGCCAGGACATGCTAGGAAGGAATGCAGAGGAACAGTCTTTCTAGGTGATAGGGGATCAGCAAAAGTAGGACCCTTTTCTGTCTGCAGACCTCCAACTTCTGCTGTCCATTATTCCTAAACCTAGCAACTGCCTTCTCCTTACCACATCAAACTAAGGAAGGAAACGTGCTGATAACACAGCCAAGACTTTTTGTATAAGTTTCCCCTCCCCACAGTTTTGCCCAAGGGGACATAATGATTATTTAAATAAACATAATAAACTCATGTCTCTGTTGCTAAGCCAGCTCCTCTGCTATATATAATGAAAATATTTGAGGTAGCAGAGAGCACACCTGTGTAAATTAACGAAAAGTTGCAAAAGGAAACGATGAATTCAGTTGTCTCTTTTTCCGCCTTTTACTCACTCGCAAATAATAAAAAACTTGCAGCGAAGATATATGTTTGAGTTGGGAAAAGTCCCAGCAGGCAGAGTGGGTGGGCCTTTGTGCTTTGATTGAATGCCAAGTCTTGCTGTCTGGGAAGGAGGAAACAAAAAAATTCTTTCCTTTTACAGGCCTAAAACAACAAAAACTGTTGCAGAAATCAGGAGAGGCAAGTAGACTAATTTCATCAGTGGAAGGGAATCATAGTTAAGGTCTTCTCTTCTTCTCCACACCTCCCTCCTCATTCGACAGCCCTTTTTTACCTCCAAGAAAAATCTCAGCTCTTTTACAGGAGTTTGTGCAAGGTTGATCTTCCTTTAGAAGAAGGCTGTCCGTGAGGGAAACATTCTAACAACTTTGCAAAGAGACTCCACTAAGGTTCAGGACAGATAAGTATATGTGCAACACAGTCCTCTACAATTTGTCACAAAAGTAGCCCTCTGTTTTCTTTGTTCTGAGGAGCTAGCCAAGGAGACAGTGAAAGGGAAGTATGGGTAGCTTTTGAAGTAAACAGCAGCAGGAGAGCCTCAAATGGAAGAAACAAACACATATACAGAATGTGGTAAATTGCAGTAATCAGTTTCAAAATGACTTGTAATTTAAAGCTTCATGTTCTCATCTGAGTTTAGCATTTTCACAGCGCAAAGGATGTACTGGGGCATCTAATAATCTCACTCTGCCCACCTCATTGTTTCAGTCTGTAATGCCTTGTTTAGGGTCTATCACCTTTCTGATTTTTAAATAATCCATTCCTGATTTTGTTGATAAATCTGTTCACTAGTCTTCTTTTGAAAGGGGGATGATAGTTGCTATGTTAGTGCTATGCCTTTTTATTGTCTACATAATGCACCTTTAAATCTTTAAGGTCATTGATAGCTGGAGAGAGAGAGTTTTTTGTTATGGTGTTCTTATCTAAAATAAGTCAGTGGGACTGTTCTTTCAGTATGGAGAATTCAAGAACTATATAGGCTGCAGCTGAAATGCAGTGGGCCTGTGGCAGTTCTACATTGTTAAATGGTTGACTCGCCTTTTGCGTGCACCTGAAGTAAGAAGTTAAGCTCATTTTACACTGGTGTGAGTGACTACAAAAGGTGCGGTGCAATGTTGAACCACACTACAAAAGTATAAGGAAGAAGACTAAAACCAAACCGCTGTTTGGTTCATAACTCAGCCTTTGGTTTATACCTAAGAAACAACATACATATGCTTAGCCAAAGCAAGAGCATATGACAGATCCACTGTTCTTGTCTATCTTTTTTGAATTTCCACTAGCTTTTGCAGCTTTCTGTCAATGAAATGGAGAACAATCATCCCTCAAAGCTTCGTGTTCCTTACATTCAAACACTCTTTTTTTCTTCCATTTCTTCTATCTATTTTTAATGTTTTTATAGGTATTCACCCACATGAAAAATTCCAACCATTAAAACTATACATTTAAAAGTTTCTTATTTATGTGCTGTAAATGGAGAGAGAGGGAGATCTGGACAGAAAGCATATTTTCAGGTCTTTGATAATAGGAGTGGTTTGGTCTTCTCATCTTCCTCTATCTTCTGAGAAACAATATTTAGTAAGTCAATGAAAGAGTCTCCACTGATACTTTTGCAAGTAATAAAACATGAAAGCTAGTAAAAGTATTTGATTTTTTAAGCCACCCTGGGACAGTACAATCTACCTTCTCTTCAGGGTTAAAAAATATGAACTCACTTGAATTTTGGGGACAGGATATGAGAGACTAAGACATAGTATTAAAACGTGTTGAGTACATGGATTTTTTCCACCTTTTATGCATGAAATTCCATACATATGAAGAGGGGTTAATTAGCAGCCTCCTCACCAAATATGTAACAAACACTACAGCTGAAGGGGGTTGAACAAGAGGCAGCTTGACTCCGCCTATATTTTATTTTGACCAGTCTAATTGCTATGCATAGTACTGTGGTTCCAGTGAAATTAGATCTGGCTCTCATTTGGAACTCCAGCTATATCATTTAGAAGAACTGTATTTGGTATCCTGAATTTGAGGCATAGACTCCCCTGGTTGATTCTAAATAACTGGTGTTACTGACTGCCACATCACCTCCTCTACCTCATTGTTTGGATTTTTTAATTTCAGTTTTTTCCAGAGGGGTAGCCATGTTAGTCTGTGTATAGCAAAAGCAGAGAGAGTCCTGTGGCACCTTAGTCTGTAAGGTGCCACAGGACTCTAGCTGCTTTTAATTTCAGTTAATTCCCTGTCATCTTCATCCCATAAATCATTACCTTGTTTCACAATTGCATGTATGAAATATTTTCCATGTGTAAATTAAGCAAAGCTCTGATTTTTAATAGATTTTAGTTTCATTTTGCATTTGACCTTCATCCCAGGCACTGCAATAACTTCTAAACTAAAAATCTATTGGGCTTGCATTAAAGGAGATCAGTTGCTCTTCAATAATACTGTAGAAACCAATCATGCTATACTTCCTTTATACAGGTACAAAGAATAGGAGAAAGTATGATGATCTATCTGAATAAAATCAAATTGATTTTTAGAAGTCTGCACAATGTGAATCTGTTTCACAGTGTATCATATGCTGCTCTTGCACAGTCCTTTTTGTAAAAGGCTAAAAGTTTCAACATGATAAAAAAAATTAATTCTTGGCAGCACTACGGTTTCTACATTTCTGCCAATAGCTGAATTCAATTACTGCTGCAGCTATGGAAATACTTACCTAACTGTACAGGCTATGTATGAATTTGATTAGTTTCATATAAAATGTAAAGGCCACAGCCAAAGAACCTTGCCTATGTAGAGAATGCCTGAGAGTTTTCAAATATAAAGATACACAAATCAGTCTCCAAGCTATATTTCTTTCCCTCTTAACTTTGCATGAATTTTAGTATATGTGAAAAGCACAAGGCTAGTAGCTGTGGAAATCAAAACTCTTTTCTCTGTTTGGAGCACGGGAAACAGATTCTCTACCCTGCAGGCCTTTTCTAGGTGAATCATTTCCCAGGCTGAGAAGGCACTGAAGTTTCCAATCACATTGAAGATGAAGATCATCCCTTCCCATAGAAAGCCCAAGTAAACATGCTTTCTGCAAGAAACAGAGAGACAAAGGTAGAGAGTGCTTCAGGGATCCTGTCTCTCCTTAGTCCAAATACTTGCTCCATTATCTTACTTTCTTTCCCTTCACAGAGGTCTTATATGGCATTTAGCTGATAGAGCTAGGAAAGATGGGGTTTTTTACAGTGTCATGGATCTTTCACTGTGCCACTATTGGCTAGCGATGTTTAATAACATAGCAGAATTTTCTTTTTCCAAGTGAAGCTAGACTTCCTGAATGCAGGCCTTTGTATAATACTATTCATGTCAAAGCATTGTACAACAAAATGTCCTATAATAAAACAGCCTCTGGATCAGATATCAATGATGATAAATTGCCATTGTGGAAGCATGCAGGTACTGTTGTCCTTATAAACCATTAACAGCATGATACATCCAGGCTTTCCCATAATTGGGTTCACAGCCCCTCTTATAGCTGAATTAGTAGTTTAGAAACAAACAAACCAACAAAAACCTGTTTGTTTTTTTTAAATCTGTCTTCAACAGGAATGGCAACAAAGTTACCTCATAGTGGGGTGTACAAGCAGTTCCATTTTAATCAAGTAATAATAATATTCCAATTAATAACATCATCTCAGCTGGCATTTCAAATAATGATAGAATTTGCAGATTTATCATTTCAAAATACAGTTGCCTAGTGGAGAAGTCCTTCCTAAGTCAATAGATTTCTGTGTGGACTCTTGCAAGAAAGACCAAATCTTGCCATATACACAAGTCCAACCCCATTTACCTCACTGGAGTTAAAGCAAACTGAGAACATAGCTGGATCCAATATTTTCAAGTAGCAGCTTGAGTTATTTTATTTAATTTATTGTGTGCCAATTATCATTAGAAACAGCAAAGTATTATGGACCTGATCCTAATCCCAGTAGAACTCTTTCTATTGATTTCAGTAGATATTGAATCACCGTCTATGCTAGGAACACAATACTAGACAGTGTGGAACTCTCTCACTTTAAGGCAAACCCAGCAAAACTTATTCCTTTTAGAAAACATCTGAGGTGAGGACAAAAATGTTTCACTTCTTCACAAGCACTGAGATTTTGTTGTTCTATGCTATACATTACCTCTTAGAAATTACTTAACAACAACTGACTAAAGATGTTTGGAAGCTAGTGTTCTAAGTATTAGAATTTATATATTACACAGATATATACACAATATACGCATGTATTAAGGCACAATTAATAAAAGTAACATAAAATAACCATTGGCAACAAAATTCAAGATATGTAACTTGTCAACATCAAGAATAATAGTGTATGTGGGATCTACTGTCTGAATGAAAGCCATTAGACAGGAAGGTGGGCAAAGTAGTTGCAAAAAAAGTACGACAAAATGCCCTGGTGAAAAATGAAATAGCAAAGAATGGAAGCAGGCACATCTTGAAAAGAAACAGAGTTGAGAAACCTGTGGATTAGTCTGAGTGGAGTAGCCACCAGGAAAAGGAGATATGAAATACTATTTTCTTGGTAACAAACAATAAAACTAAGCGCTGTTGATAAACAATCATTCCTTTTTTGCAGTGGTTTCAGCCATTGGAATTAAAATGCTTATTACTGTTTATCAATGAACTACTGATGTAGTTAAAACAATGTTGAAAGTAGAAGTATATAACAATATAGTCTATTTTCAAATTGTAATGGGGTTTTTCTTAATATATCTTTTCAGATAAAATTTAGACACTACGGTCACCTTTAGAAATGTCCATCAGCTATCATTTGCAGGGTCAGCTCCCAGCCCACTACCATGGGTGTGGCAGATGGGAGAGAAGAAGACAGGCCCTTGGTGACGGAAGGTCAGGTTAGGGACTGCTTAAAGAAGCTGGATGTGCACAAGTCCATGGGGCCGGACGAACTGCATCCAAGGGTGCTAAGGGAATTGGCCGACAAAATAGCAGCACCGCTGGCCATTATCTTTCAAAACTCATGGAGAACGGGGGAGGTGCCAGAGGATTGGAAAAAAGCAAATGTAGTGCCTATTTTCAAGAAAGGGAAAAAGGAGGATCCAGGGAATTACAGACCAGTCAGCCTCACCTCAATCCCTGGAAAAATTATGGAGCAGATTCTCAAAGAATCCATCCTCAAACACTTAGAGGAAAATAAAGTGATCAGGAACAGTCAGCATGGATTTACCAAGGGTAAATCATGCCTGACCAATCTCATTACCTTCTATGAGCAGATGACTGGTTTTCTGGATGCAGGAAGAACCATTGATGTGCTATACCTTGATTTTAGCAAGGCTTTTGATACAGTTTCCCACAGCATTCTCACTGGCAAATTAAGGAAGTATGGGTTGGATAGGTAGACTATAAGGTGGATAGAAAACTGGCTAGATCAACGGTTTCAGCGTGTAGGAATCAATGGTTTCATGTCTAGCTGGCAACCAGTCACGAGTGGTGTGCCCCAGGGGTGGTCCTGGGGCCGGTTCTGTTCAACATTTTCATCAGTGAGCTGGATGATGGAATAGACTGCGTTCTCAGTAAGTTTGCTGATGACACCAAGCTGGGGGGAACGGTAGACACGTTGGAGGGCAAGGACAGGATTCAGGGAGACCTAGATAAATTGGAACAGTGGGCCAATAGAAATCTTATGAGATTCAACAAGGATAAGTGTAAAATCCTGCATTTGGGACAAAAAAAAAAAAACCATGCACTGCTACAGGCTGGGAAACATTCAGCTAAGTAGCAGCAGTGTAGAAAAGGACCTGGGGGTCTTGGTGGATGGGAAGCTAGATATGAGTCAGCAGTGTGCTCTTGCTGCCAAAAAGGCCAATGGCATACTGGGCTGCATCAAAAGAAGTATTACCAGCAGATCAAGGGATGTGATCATTCCCCTCTATTCTGCACTGGTGAGGCCACATCTAGAATACTGTGTTCAGTTTT
Organism: Podocnemis expansa; assembly: GCA_007922195.1. Classification (NCBI taxonomy): domain Eukaryota; kingdom Metazoa; phylum Chordata; order Testudines; family Podocnemididae; genus Podocnemis; species Podocnemis expansa. The sequence goes on along the minus strand of ML681964.1, from coordinate 31,384,661 downwards.
GGGCTCCCCACTACAAAAAGGACAGGGACATGCATGAGAGAGTTCAGAGGACGGCAACCAAAATGACTAAAGGGCTGGAGCACAAGCCCTATGAGGAAAGACTGAAAGCATTAGGCTTATTTAGTCTGCAGAAGAGAAGATTGAGGGGGGATTTGATAGCAACCTTCAACTACTTGAAGGGATGCTCTAAGGAAGTTGGAGCTCGACTGTTCTCGGTAGTAACAGAGGACAGAACGAGGGGCAATAGTCTCAAGTTGCGGTTAGGGAGGTCTAGGCTGGATATTAGAAAAAACTTTTTTTACTAGGAGAGTGGTGAACTCTTGGAATGAGCTGCCGAGGGAGATGGTGGAGTCTCCATCTTTGGAGGTGTTGAAGGCCCGGCTTGACAAAACCCTGACTGGGATGGTTTAAGTGGGAGTGGTCCTGCCTCTGGCAGGGGGTTGGACTAGATGACCTATGAGGTCCCTTCCAACCCTATGATTCTATGATTCTATGCTTTAGTTACTGTGCACTTCCTCAGGGACAAATTCAAGGTAATTCAGCCAGAAACATATGACTATCATTTCAATAAGCAATTAAACAATGTAAACATTTGCATTTGATTCATGCAGTTTTAGCTTTTTGTTCATTAGTATAAAAAGTGGCAATTGCGCTAAGCAAACTTATAGACACTAAAGCTACTGCCACATGTTACCAATTAGATTTGCCATTACTATATAATGTTCTCATAACTAAGTTAACAATAAGGTTTTCTATAAATAAAATTCTCCTTTTTCATTATATTAACTAACAAATTACCCTCACAGGGACATTGCAGATCTCTGAAAACTTAAATGCGTTCTTTGTTTAAGGGTCTGAATGGAGCCTTTAACCAAACATTGAATCTGCTGATGCAAATGTTCAAAATTGTACAAATGTCTGTCCATAGGCTCTGATGGCAGATCTTCAAAGAGGGAGGAGAGGTGTTTGAGTAAAAATGATTTTCTAAGAGATGTGCATTATAAATGAAGGTAAAATGGAAGCAAAATATTGCCCTAGGAGGAAACTAAGTTTTTCACACAACTTTGCTCTTTAACTGAACCCCTTTCTGTAAAATGAGGGTGCTACTGAGGAACATCTTGATGTGTTTTTTGAATTTCATATCTCTGTTGTATAGAGTAGTCCCTAAAAACCTTGATTCTGGCCACAACAGACCCATGGTGTCTTGTTTTCAATAAAACTGCTTTTTGCTTGTCAGCCTGGTCTCAGGTAAAGCTTTCAACTCCAAGAGCACATCTACCCTGGAGCCTTAGGTCAACTTAAGGAAGGTTAAGTTGACCTGAAGACTCCTGCGGCCACACTGGGCTTTTATTAAGTAGACTTAAATGCTTCCTTAAGTTGACTTAATAACACGACCTCTTAAGGTCAATTTAATGCTTAATTTGACCTCATTAAGTCAACTTAAGCCAATGTAGACTGGGAATAGCCCTTAAGTCAACATAATTGGCCTCCAGGCCCCCTCCCAGAGTTACTGACCACCAGGAAGGGTCATCCTAGCACCTGCCAGTGTGGACGCAGACAGTTGACAGGAGTTTTCAATGTGGACTCTCGAAGTCAACTTAACAAGGTCAACTTAAAGTCGGCCTTGGTAGGTCGACTTATCAGAGCCTCCAGTGTAGGCATACCCCAAGTATCTTCATGAAGGATGAGTGAAGAGGCATAGTAGTGTTTGGTTGGGAGCTGAGGATTAAATCAGATATATAGTAGCAGAATCTTTTAACTGAAATAAATATTTAAAAAACTGATCCAATTTCCACAGTAAAGGAAGCATAAAGTTCATAGATTTATGGCATGGTGAAATAGACTCGTGTGTTTCCACCTAGGCTCATAGACTGGTGGTAAAGCTCAAATCTGAGACTCGGGGAAATAAATCCTTTAAGCCATTTGTGACCAAATACCACACCATCTCTTCCATATGTTCACTGTGCACCATCCCTGTTAGTAATTGCACTAAAGTTTAAATAAAACAGTTGTTTTTCCTATAGATAGTTCTGTGCTGTAAGACTACACTTGCTAAAGACATAGAGGGCTTGATGTGGTATGAAAACAGAACTATAATAAGGGCTACCTGCTTTATACTTAACATTAATTGTACTGTATAACAGAAAACCAAAGCAGGTTAAGTTTTAAGTGGTGTTTTTGTTTATTCTCTTTCCCAAAGCTGTATATAAAAAGCCATAGCTCCAGTTCATAGGTAAGTAATAAATGGTATTTTTGTGAAGAAAAAATGCATAGCATATTTTCTGACAAAACACTTCAGGGTAAACTTCTGAAGCAATGTGCACAGTGTAATAAGGACTGAGACTGGGATAAAGAGCTGGTGCCCAATCTCATGTATATTCATGGTGACGTTTATTGTGTAGGTCTTGGTGTAGTTGACAGCCATCCCACAAGCTCTTAGTTTCAGTGCATATGAAGGGATCTATATGTTAACTTCTAAAAACTCCAGAGTCTGCCTTGCATTTATTTTTGCATATAAAATACTTTTCCAAGACTGAGCTATACATTACTCCAGGAGCAGTTTATCAGTTGAATTTATACTGACAAGCTAAAAGGATGAAATGTGAAAAATGGCTTTGCCAATGGACTAAAGCTGTCTTGCTCTCAGTCACATGGTGCCAGATTCTCTATGTAAGGCAGGCTTAGAAGCTGTGCTTAACAGATTCAGAAGGGAGGGGGGGAACTGACTCAAGGATTACTTCAGCAGAAACAATGTTAACCCCCCACTCCTGTTTTTCAACTCTTTCTGGCTGAAACATGCAGTTGCCTTTCCTACAAGCCTCTTTTTAACTGAGGGTAGTTTTTACCCCTTAACTAACCCAGACAGATTTGAAACAAACAGAGGGTAGAAGCGGGCAGAGCTGAGAAACAGTTCTAGAGGATGGAGTGAGTGACCCGTAGATGGCATCGGTGGACAGCTGGTGTGAAAGACACTCCCTACGTACCCTAGGGTTGGTTGGGAGCCTAGTTAGCACTGATTCTCCAGATCGGTATCGGTTTTGCCATTATGTTTGTATGTTCTGTTATGCACTGTGTGTTGTTGGGAACTTCACTCTATACTAATTTTCCTAGATTAGTGCTGAACTCTGTTGTTTGGCCTTTTGCATTTTTGTGTTACTACTATTAAAAGTTCCGTTTACTACACTCAGGCTCATGCTTGCGAGTGGGGAAGCCTTACCCCTTTGGGGCGCCCAGGGAGCAGTGCAGGATTCCCAGAAATCTGGGCGGGGCTCGTGCCAGTTGGTGGTGGTGTCATTGGGAAACCCCTAGATATAGAAGCCGGCCCTTGTCCTGCTAGCCTGCTCTGGCAGAAGGGTTACATCTATTTTCTTGTACTTTACAGCAGCTCCTACATCAGCTTCTTCTCAGTCATGAGCAGAGAAATGACTTGGGCATCCCAACACAGAGCTGACACCTGGTCACTGTAAATGGCCCATGGGAGGAGTTGCAACTGACTTAAAATAGAGCTCCCTGGGAGCATGTCAGCACTCATCAGGCATTGGAGGCTGTATGGAAAGTAAACAATTGCTGAAAGCCACCATTACAGGTCCCAGAGCCTTAGCTAGGGTGGGGTAACCAGGGCAAAATCCCAGGCACCAAATTTTAGAGGGCAGTCCCACAGCCAGTAGCCGCAGACCCTACCTGGTCCCGAAAGCACATGCCTCTGGGCACCAGGCTGGGGTTGTTGCTGGGTGAGTTTTTAAAATTTCCCAGCCTGCCCCTGAGCATGCTCAGATGCATGCTTAGAGGCGGAGAGAAGATCCAGCTCCCCACCTCTGGGATGGATCCGGCTCCCTGCTGCCTTCTAGTGGCAGCAGGGGCCATAACCAGCTCCCCACCACCTTCCAGCAGCAGCTGGAGATGGATCTGGCTCCCCACTGCCTTCTGGCAGCAGCTGGGGATGGATTGGGCTTGGGGCCAGATCGCAGTCAAGTCAGGGGAGGGCACATTTTGGGGTGCTTGTCCTGGGTACCAAAATCTCTAGTTTCAGCACTGTCCCACTCTGACTTGCACTAGGACGAATATTTCAGCTGTGTGGAAAATCCAAACAACAGAGCCTCCATTGCATTTTGAATCCCTTTTGGTATGATCAAAGATTTAAAAAAACCCAAACCCATAAAGTAGATTTTATCTGAATTTCTTTGAATTAGAGGCATGTAGTCCAGGGCACTTTGGCTATGTCTGCACTGCCAAATTAGTCCAGACTAAGGAAACTTAGCCTGGACTAATTTAGCCCTTGGCCACACTAGGCTTTGTGTAGTCTGAACTAAGCAATTTCTTAGGTCAGATTGGATAAAGCTTAGTCTGAACTAGTAAGACCCGGTGGTTAGTCTGGACTTACTCGTTTAGTTTGAACTTCTAGTTCGAATTAAACACATGCAATACATGAACTAATGGTTAGTTCAAACTTAAAAAGTTCAAACTAAGCCATTAGTTCTAACTAGCCACATGTTCTAATTTGAACTAAAACTTTAGTTCAAACTAGAATGTGTGGCTAGTTCAAACTAAAAAGCCATGGTTAGTTCGAAATAGCCCAAGGTTAGTTTGGACTAACCTCGGACTTCTTTAGTTCGGCCTAGGAAGTCCGAGCTAAAATTGGCGATGTAGACATAGCCTTTGTCACATGTCAAAAGCCCAGCACTAATCAGTGCACAGTTAAATATTTACTATTCATTTTTTAGCTATTTGAAGAAGCAGTGAAATAAAGGCTATTTTGCTGAGGCTTACTTCTCCTAAAGAATGTACTTATTATGGAGAAATTTCTAAAAGCAGTTCTGAAAAGATAGGTGGTAACATATACACTAAGTGATTTTGGGAGCAACAAACATCTTGAAGCTAACTTCTCCATGCCACAATCATTTACTATTTCCAATTATTATCAAGGTCCCATATCCTAGGAGTGTGGATCCCAAGTTTATTTGGCAAGGAACACCTCCGTGTCTTCTTTCCGTCCACTGACTTGCTCCACCCCATCAATCGGTATCACATCTCTTATTTGGTCTATTTTTATATTCAATTTATTGTTCTTAAGAATTTTAACTTTTCAACATGTTGCAGATATTTCTAGTGACAACACATTCCTGAACTATAGATGCTGTCAGGGGAAAGCTAAAGATTTTGACGGATTGCTAGGTGACACAGAACTATTGCTTTACGGTAAAACGTGGGTGTTGATCTGTGTTTGCAGAAGGCACTGGAGATTTAGGCATTTGAGATGGTGTTCATTTTTACTTTCATTCTTCTTTTTGAATGGAAGTAGGAGAAGACAGTCTGAAATCCACACATTCATTGTTCCACTATCCTTCACTATATCCAACAGTGGTCAATAAGCACCGTAACCAGACAGTTTTGCAAGTCATATCTCCAGTGTGTTTTGAGGGGGCAGGGAGAAAAAGAAAAAGAAAAGAGGGGGGAAAAGTGTTGGTCCTTTCCTTTCCCTTGCTGACCCTGCCACCATGAGCTGCGCAGCAGAGTCAGCAAAAAAACAGTGACAGTATTCCATACACCTGCGTGCCATCACAAAAAAAGCCCTGCATATTTCCATTCCCAGAATTGTACAATATATACTTGAAGTTCCCTTGCCTCTTTTGCCACTAGCCTTCAAATTCTGGAACAAATTCCATGTTCATGGTTGACAACTGCTGTCAAACTCTGCTACTGTGCCTTCATGTCTTCTCCTGTCTTTCTCATTGAAGAGGAAAATGTTAATAGAGAAGACCAGTCCCTCATGTGTATATGTTTATTTGCAAAAATGGAAGTAGAGCTAGTTCAACTTTATGCAGTCAGAAAAAAAAATCCCCAGTTTTAAATATGGAATCTTGACTGACACGTCAGCTTTCTCTGAAGATCTCTCTCTCTCTCTCTCTCACATGCACAACCCTTAAATGGTTGTTTTAAAAAAAAATGAGCCAAGGAAAGATAGAACTGAGACAACAGTTGGACTTATTTCATTTTGGCAGTACAGAAGTGTAACTAAAAACAGAAGTCACAGCATTTGGAGAAGAAAAAATTGCAGAACCCCCTCCCCCCCAAGAAAGTACTTGAAATCAGCATGTTCAAAGGAGCCTAAATTTATCTTCAGGGTGTAATTTTATTAGATACATATCAATAATACTGGAATTCATCTTCAAATACCTGAAAAACAGTTAATTCTTTCCCATCCCCAGATACTCTTTTATGTGACACTCTCTAGTATAATGTTTTGTCTTCTCAAATGATGATGCAAGAGTTTCATTAAACATTACCATTAGTTTTAGCTCCTAAAGTTAGTGATGAATTGAACACCAAAAGGCCTCTAAAATTAATAATCTTTCAACAGTTTCTACAGAAGTTTTACTGTGCACAAGAGTTTGAATGGGCCCGCTAGAAAAATTAAATGAACCCCAGGAAGCAAGGTAGGAAAGCAACCAACCTCCTTATACGGGAATGGAGAACTTAGCACTTTTAACTTCACAAAACCTTTATGGTAGTTCACAGTTGGTTTTAATGCAAGGCCATAAGGCAACCTTTCCTGCTATTGACTTCATTGGAACTACTCATTAGAGTAATGATTGAAGAAGAGGCTTCACCCCTTATAGTGGTATACGATGTATTGTTCAATAATCCTCCCTTCTCAGAGCAAAGTGAAAATGGTGGCATAGACACGTGTTCTCTCTCATTTTCACCAACTGTGCCTTTCACCAAAGGGGCCTTCTCATTTTTAAACATAAATGTGGAAGAATGTAAAACTTTATTAAATATTCAAAAGCCCTTCATACAGTTTTATTATTACTGATTTTATTAGTTTGATACTGTTGTTTATTTCCTTAGATCATATTTGAAATATTAATAACCAGTCTGGCTGGGGGGGGCAGGAAATTACACTGAAGTACTATTAACGTTCTGGCACTCTTGAAGGTTATAGCTAAATATGAATGTTCCCCAAAGCATTCACTTGTTTTGCAATTTCCAAAGGGATAGCTGTGTTAGTCTAGTCCAGCAAAACAAAACAAAAAAAAAAAACAAAAGAAAAACCAAGGAGTCGTGTGGCACTTTAAGACTAACAGATTTATTTTGCGCATGAGCTCTCGTGGGAGAAAATCCCACTTCATCAGATGCTTCGAAGATGGGTGAACTGACCTGATCCTACGTTTTACGCCCCCTTGCATTTATTTTCATTCCATTCTGTAAATTCACCCATCTTCGAAGCATCTGATGAAGTGGGATTTTCTCCCACAAAAGCTCATGCGAAAAATAAATCTGTTAGTCTTAAAGTGCCACACGACTACTTGTTTTGCAAACCATTGTACGAGTGATCATTGGCTTCACCTGAATCTACAAAAGTTTGGTGACCTCTCTGATATGTAAGGACAGTAGGTTGGATTGACATTAGTGTTCAGTACATTCTCTCTTTCTCTCTCCTTCTGTCTTTCTCTCTTTGTCAGTGTTCTTGCTTTTGTGAATTTAAAGTGATTCTGAAAGCTTTATTCTGATTTTTAGAAGTCTAAGTCTTCTCTGTTATGTATCTGTGATGGATGTGGATCTGAACTGTAACAAACTATGAACTCTTTATCTTGGGCATGTACTGCATTATTTACTTCATGCATATATTGAGTTAGCTCACTAGCAGGTTTGGCACAATACAAACCCAGAAATAGGAGTGGGTACTGATTTTTACATCGTCTGACAAATGCTTTAAGGGATAAGAAACATTGCACAGACATTCACTTTGGAATGCACCTCCTGACATACTGCTGAGATTGGACATGGGAGTGTATAAAGACCGTTGGCTTGCTTTAAAAATGTAGATCCTGAAGGATGGCACAGAGAGAGAAAGGGGAAGGCTGAGGCAGAAATTATTGGGAATCAGAGTGATACTTAGACTCCAAAAGTTATGGTCTGGGGTAAGATAGACTTATCTAGGACTATAGGTAAGATAGTAGTGCTTATAGACTTTTTATTGTGTTAAAATCATTTTCCTCTTATGCTATGCTTAGTTCCTGCTCTTGAGATTAAACAATTCTTAATTTTGATTAATCTGCCTGATCATCTCCATTATCAACTGGTGACAGCTCCAAAGAGGAGACATGAAGATGCCAAATTCAGTCATGCCTGCTGAGTAATCACAGTTGGTTACAAGAGTACTGTAGCTGGTGTGAGTCAGATAATCACTGGATACTCCCCAGTAGGAAAGGTTAAGTACTCAATACCCAGCACATGAAGGGGCCAAAGACCAGAAAGGGGTCAAGGGTATAGCTAGGTCTGTAACCTGACAGCATCCTTGAAGTTTCTGATGGCCTTGTTGGTATTTTAGTTAATGCTGTCTGTCCTCCATCCTGCCTCCTATAGTGTACTGGTATGTGTTTTTTATATGTGAAATATTTCGTTTGCTTCTCTTCAGCTAAATATAGCTGATTTGGGATGTGTCTTGGATTACAGGCTTTATATCTCATGCAGGCTAGTGTACAGTACCTGACCTCTTGCCATGAAAATTAGGTAACCACATATAATTCACATATTCATGATTATCATTTTTATTACTATGGTGCAGGGAATCTCCAGTCATGGTCCAGAACCCCATTTGCTTGGTGCTGTATAAAGACAGAACAAAAAGACATGTCCTTCTCAGAAGAGCTTGCAATCTATTTATAAGACAAGAAAAAACAGTTGGTTGGGGACAGACCATGGGTGGGATGCTTGAATGCTTCTCTTGCATATACTTCAAACACACTGAACAGTATATCTACATGTTGTGTGGGCTGGTCAGCTACAGCAGTGGCCCTGGAAAATATGACCTTCCTCAAAATGTGACTACCAATCTAGAATTCCTACTTCAGGAAAATTTTGCAGCCATCAGTGTCCAGGACTAGATCAGAATACATGAGGGAATCAACAGGACACTGCATTAGCTTCCACAGGGCTTAGCATATTATAACTGCTATGCACCAACTTCTCTGCTTTCCTCCTCCCCAGCCCATTTCAAACTATGGCTATATTTGGGAGAAATGATTTTGTGATCTATGGACTATCTCTAACTGAAATTGACAAGATCCGTGAACGAAACACAGTCCACCCAGACATGCACAGAGTTAGCTGTTTCTAGGCTGCTTGACAGACCAGTAGAAGAGTCACAGAGTTGCATGGTAATGTAAGGTTGCAAAGTTTAAGAAACAAGACTGGCTTTAGGAAAAACCCATGCATTTCCAGAAAAAATTCACTTTAATGGCAGGGACAGATTACCTCATAGGTCTATAGAGCCCATGCCAGGGGACCCCCACGTTACGGGGGCCCTCCACCCTGCTGGCACTGGAGGAGGCAGGCCCGCCCTGGGCAAGAGGCCAGGCTCCTTGCTCCTGCCTTGTCCCGGGCTGGCTGGTCCATACCAGGGGGTGGGGCAGACGGACTCATGGTTGGAAGGGACAGTTGGTGTGCTGTGTATGGCCTCCAGTGTGACCTTACAGGGTCCATGGCCCTGAAAGTCTGCTCTAGAAGCCACACCACATGCCAGTTGTCCCTGCCACCCCCAGATGCAGACTGGCCAGAGGAGAGGCCAAGCTGTAGGCAGAGGGGCCCACTGGTTGGGGACAGGGGCCCCAGGTCCCAAGTTCCCTTAATTTACCTCTTTTTAAAGGTATTTTGTACACATCACTGATTTGAAATCTATGTGGGAGTGGGAGGGAGCCACACTACTGGCATGAAATCCACCATTAGCAGATACACAGTGCTACCTGCGGCTTCTTGTAACTTTTGCATTGGTTCATAGAGCAAAAATCCCTCTCATTACTGCATTAACAAACATTAAAATGGAGCCAGAAGTTTACTGGCTTCTGTCCCAGCTATCCCCTGGGGATCAACCAGTACAGGTTCCCCAGCAGGTCATTCTTTAGGAGGTGCATCAGAGTGTCCAAATATGGACCCGGAATGTGCTGCTGGTGGTCCTGCTCCAAATCCTGCTCTGGGACTGGTTCCAGCAACACATTGATGTCATTGTCCCCAGTCAGTGCCTACTGCTGGCTCCCATCAGGCCCCAGAAGGGGTGGATTAAAATTGTAACCTGATTGAAGGGCTGAATTACAGCAAGAGAGACCACTGGAGTGACAGATGGCAGAGAGCACCAGATGGGGAGAGTGCCAGTATGCCACACATGGCCACCAAGAGACATTCCAGCTGTGAATGTACCCTTTCACAAGGCCTAAATATGTCTGAGAATCTGGACCTTTGGTGTCTATGAAACCCTAACTTTAGGTACCCACGTGTGAGGACTTTGGTCTCCATTAATAGTGAGAGTTAGCTTTTGGCTTGTATAGCAAAACAAGATGGCTTGTTCATCAAGAAAGTGAAGATAAAATATGTCTAACACTGTCCCAGAAGGAGCTATTAGAGTGAAGAAATAAATACTAGAGGATGTAAATCATGTTACTTAACTAGGGAGTAAGATGTGCAATGATGGTGGCACCATGCTTGTTCTCAAGCAATGAATATCGAACACAGCCAAAAACTTTCATAACCCTGAAAAGGTTTGGAAACATTGTGTGATTGACATCAGATCAGTCCTCCTTTGTGGAGCAGAGTCATGGAAATCTAAAAAAGAAATCTATAAGAACAACAACTTATTCCAAAGTAAATGCCTGTGGAAGAGCTACAGCAGTGTTTTTCAACCTATATTGGACCAGGGAACACCCAAAGTTATTAATTATTTTATGCAGAACACCTGATGAAAACATTCTTGAAAGAGGTGGTAACAGTGGCGGGAGATTTAAATTGCCCCAGTTGTAGCAAAGCTTCCAGGTAAACGTCAATATTCACTGCCATGTGCCTGGAAGCTTTGCTGCAGCTGGGGCATTAAATGGCTCCTTCTCCATCTCCATTCAGCCCCTTGTGACAGGGAGGGGTTGGGATGGGTCAAAGGACACCTGCACTATGTTTGAGGAGCACCCGTGTTACACAGAACACTGGTTGAGAAAAACTGAGGTACAGAGTCCATAGGAAAGAGTGTCTTGCAGCATCAGAAATTCGCAGTAGAGCATGCCCATCTGAAGCATCATACATGGTAAAAGGATATTGTCATGGGGTTTACTACTCATTGTTGTGACTCTGCTTATGACCAGTTTTCATTCCTTTCAGGTCAGATGCCCTTCCCTTTTCTGATGGCAGCTCACATTGCTTCCCTCTTGCTCTCCAGGACTTGCAGAGCTCCCTTTTCATGAGTCAGCCCTTCATCACTGTGTAGTGCTTCCCTTCTGGTGTACCATAGTCCAACAAGATCAGCTGACCTCACGCTATACCAGTCAGTCTTCAGATCCATGGTCGGATCCTGTGCCACATTCCAAGTGGCTCCCAGTACTTCAGGTTTCAGTCTGGAGATCCTATGTCCAGCAGTTGCACTCCCAGACCCTGACACTGTTTCACTGGACTCCTTCCAACTTCCCTTCACTCTTCTGGCCCCCTGCTCTAGGTTTGCCAGCCCAAACACCTTCTTTCTGGGGAGTCACTGTGGTCTGTTTCCTCTCTCTGGCTACCTGCCAGATTCTATAGCCCCAGACAAGCCTCCCTTCTCACAGGAAGTGACTGCAGACTACATCTCCTGCAGCCCCCTTCCGTTCTCAGCTTCCTCCCTTTATAGAAGCCCAGCCTGCACCTTCCCCAGCTGAACTTTCATTAAACTTTATTGCTCCCTGGCTCTCCTCCAAGTGCAGCATACAAAGTTAACTGACTTAATTTCACTTGTTCTCTCTCTTCTGTGGGGTGGACACCCTGTAACAGACATAGTTAGGGCAGACTTAAAGGATGCTACCAACTTATCTTCCAATGTGAGTAATCATATGGACACAATCTGGAAAGAGGAAAAAGAGGCTGACCTAGAGAAAGACTTGTAGAATTGTAGTGAAAGAAGCTAAATCCATTATTGTGACACTCCAAAGCCTGAACTGGCCCATGCAAACCTGAAATAAATGGTAGAAACTAGTAGATGTTAGAAAGAAGAGTTAGAAAATAACTTAACGTTTACATTATGGTCATATGCCACAGGCCTGCCAGTGATCAAAATCTATAAAACTGATTTAAAAAAAAAAAACAAAAGAAATGAGAAGGGAATGCATATACTGTAATAAATAAATAATGTATCTCCCTCCTAGAGGTGCCCTTTCAGTGCAATCTATATCTAAGAGCTGCAATAAACTCTGTCCTTTATGAGCTATGACCCCTACAGGTGATTTGACTTTATCTGCCTCTGTGTGCTGTTTTCCAGTGTTTGACTCTTGATAACTGCTTTGATTTGCTGTTACAGTGTACCCTGATCCCATGTCTTAGGCTCTCCTGTATATATTTTCTTTCCGTTCTGTAAGTTCCCCCATCTTCAAAGTGAGTGATGAAGTAGGATTTTCTCTCACAAAAGCTTATGCGATAAATAAATTTGTTAGTCTTTCAGTGCCACAGGACTCCATGGTTTAAATAATACCACTTTTTCATAATTGTACTACAACTGGATTTGCACAATTTGGGCTCACTTTTAGGAAATAGTCAAGTGAACAAGTTTTGGTGGGAAATATGTTTTAAATTAATCATTGAGGAAATTCTTGGAAAGTGCAGTCAAATCTGTGAACCCGCAGTCCAAAGTAAATTCACAGTTCAAATCCTGATTCTAAGAGTTATACACTCACATATCGAGAAAATATCTTCTGATCTGTATGAACACTTAAATTTTAGCAGACCATCATCACAGAATCTACATTGTGCTGTCACTGAATAGGTTTTGCTGCAGAATTTAAAGCCATTTTGTTGGTGAATACTGGCTGGGGGAAAAAGCTTTTTATGCACTTTCAAGTAACTCGCAGGTGACCTGATGAACTTACAATGGAGATGTTATCTTCATATTAAATTTTATCAAATCACTAATGCATTGCAATATGACTCCCCCAAAAATGTTTGACTTCATTTTGCAAACTAGTCAGATCTATCTTCAGCACTCTCTACTTCAGTTACTTTCCATGATGTTTCACAAATGATGCAGGCCTCCATAATTCTCTCTCTAATAGCATGTTCCAGGCAATTGCTGGTTTTTTGGAATGCCTGTGCCTATACTTCAAGCCATAATTAAAGGAATTGCTTAAACCTTGGAACAGTGTTTGGAAATCTGAAAATGGAAGTTTAATTTTCAAATGTTAGGGAGGAATAGGAAGCCAAAGAGCCAAAATCAGCAGGCTGTGGTGTTCACTTTGAACAGTCAGAGGAAGACACCTTTCTGTTTTAGCCATGGGATCTTTTAAGTATATGAGGAAAGAGGTCAAGGAAAGTGATAGCAGGTCCTCGTGGAGGAGAGCAGAAGAAGACAAATGCATAAAACTAAGCAAATTATTACTTTTTAAAGTTCAAGACTCAATGCTAGAAACAGATATGCACTACCATAGGGAAAACTATATTACCAAAATGAAAAAGACTTCTTGATCAGCAGTTCATCAATAGCAATCATGGGGTGGGTTCTGAATTCCCCATTTAAGGTTACAATCATGCTTTGTTATACAAGCAAAGGCCTGAAGGAGATCCAGAGGGCAATGCTGTAACTGGAATCCAAAGGAGGACTTTTTCATGACTCAGTCAAAATTCTGCTCAGGAGCTCCCAAGGAACTGAGTGATAACTGCACTAGCCTTTATCTATTGTGCTACGTAGTTAATTTATGATAAGGGAATGCTCAGAACTATGTTCTGCCTTGAATCCAAACCAGCTTTTACCATAAGTCTGTTTTTGCCTATGTGTTCTTGTGGCTATGCCACCAACACTTACTCTAGGACATAGGCCAGAAATGTTTGCTGGAGCACCAGCAAGGTTCTCTCAGAGGTATTGTTTGCCTTCACAAAAACAGTGTCCCTGTCCCACTAACACTTCAGCCATGAACTCTATTTTAAACAGTGCTACGCAACCTTTTTTTGAATGAAGAGTCTTAACAATAAATAGTCTTCTCTAGAAAATAAGTATTTTCATAAAAACATTTCTTTTTTTTTGCCAAGCTTTTTGTGACATTATCTATTTATAATTTTTTATCAAAATGGTTACTGAAGTTTTTCACTTACTTGAAACTGGATTATGTTTATTTCAGAGTTCAGCATCACAGTAGGTGTCCAGTGTGAGCAACATCAGGTGATTTTTCTGGTACTCCTCTACATCATTTGTGTGTGAGTGTGAGACAACTAAATCAGTTCTGTCTTTGCTGGAAGACTTCCCCTTAAGAAAAATAATAAGGTTGACCCCCTTCACAGTCTTCATTTTGAGTATACAGCCTCCATTGTGCCCTGGTAAGTCATGGTGGCCCTAAAAAGATGTACTGCTCACTTGTTCATCACACACTTTCCTGCAGACACAGACATGGACATTTCATAGCTGCACTAAACCCAACCCAGGGACTTTTTTATCATGTTCAATTCCTGTTCCTTTGTGAGAGGAGGCTGTGGGATTCAGAAAGCAGACTGCCAGCCCTAGGTGTTCAGAGAGAATAGTGGCACTTGCTGGTGGAGGTCCTTTGAAAAAACTGGGACCTATAGAAGCTTCTGCTGCAGTTCTTTGACTATACTGTGGCCACAGTCCTCCTGTCTCTAGTGTGATAGCAGCCTCAGTCCTGGTCCAATCTCTGTATACTACCAGCTCACTCACAGCTCCCTCCATGAGGCTCAGATTGACTCTTCTAGGCTCTTCTCCCTCCAGGCCACTCCTCTGCAGTTCTTGGATAAATTCCTTAAGTTTTCCATATTATGGTCTCTGCAATCACCTCTGCTTCTCCCTTCTTCAGTTTGTCCAATTTCCTGAGGCCACCTTCTCCCACTTTTGTGCCCATATTATTCCCCCAGCACCCCTGTTTCTTCACAGGATCTGACTTTTTGCATAAACTTCTTCATCCTCATTTCTAAGGGCTTGCACAGCAATCCTTATCCCTCCTTCTAATTCCTCCTCACTTGTTAGTCCTCACCCTACACCATCCACCACTCTTATCACTTTGTTTCATTCTATAGCAGTGATTCTCAACCACTGTGTCAGGACATTACTGTATCACCACACAGTGGTAAGTGTATTGTGGAGAGCCAAGGAGGTAGCTAGATTTGGCCTGGGAGGCAGGCTGGGCTGATGTGTCCTGTAGGGTTCTGATATGCCATCAAGTGTGTCACAACCTGCAAAAGTTTGAGAACTACTGTACTATAGCTCCTCTGACTCTTTCATGACTCTCTCTCCTGCACTGCTTTCTACACCTGGAATGACTTCTCTTTCTATGTGCCAGGCATCCTCTCTTTCCAAGGACTGGTAAACCATTTTCTATCGAAACATTTTCTTGGCATAAAGAAAATTTTACAGGAAGTGTCTACTTTTCTTTTAAAAAATGCATATATATTTTTGTCATTTTGTCAGAAAACTGAGAACTGCACACCTAAAAATATTCAGTTTCAGTGAAAAATCCATTTTTAACCGACAATTTTCATGTGTCAGTTTCTCAGTTTTGGGGGAGAGAGAAAGGCACGGAAATATTTTTCCATCCAGCTCCATATTCTCCTTCTTCAGATCCCTTCTCAAAATCCACCTTTTTCTTGTCTCCTTCCCTTTTGCCTCATGTGATTCACTTGATAGATAATGACACACAACATTGTTTCTATTAACTTGTCTCCCTCTTTCCTTTATCTGCTTCCTGCCTTTAGGATTTGCGCTGAAAGTTGTTGTTTTTGTTTTGTTCCTTTTTTCTGATTTACCTGTACATACCCTGTCTCTGTAATGCCTGTAAAGCTGCATGCAAGGTTGTGTTGCAATATGAATGTTTACCACACAGGCCAGCCCACCTGGTTTCCAGTGCTTACTTTGAATACCCTGGCTCCACTGCTTCTTCACAACTGCTAGGTTCCCCTTCCTTGGGATTGTTACACTCAACTACGCAAGCCCCAATCTCGATTGTTTTGCAAAAGAAAGGAAAGACACTGGCCTGCCAACTGACTGGTTTTCAGACTTGACCCTTTCTTCTCAGGAAAGATAGGCTTTCAAATGGTAACAACTCACAAGGTCTTGTTAGTCATATGTAACATCCACTTTCTTTTCTCCAGCGTCACAGCTAGTTCCTACTCTACAGAATTATTAAAGGATGAGCTACTGGGTCATTTACTGGAATGGGGGGAAGGAAATAGCAACTAAGCTGGTTTACTATGCAGGTGAAACGCGCCAGGTTGATGAGCCTAGAAGCTGACATTCTGTCTTCAAGAGAGGGAAATTGTATGAACAATGAGAGTGCTAGCTTCCCCACAGTGCTAGCTTCTGTCCATGGGCCTCAGTCCTGATATGAAAGAATCACCTCTAGGGGAGAGCAGGTAGTCAGTCCAGTGTCCATTCCTATTCAGATTGCCAAAAGTGCCTGCTGTGCTGGTGAATCATTGTTTTTGCATATAATTTAGATATCTGCCAACTGAAAAGTGGGCTGAGGTCACCAGTTCTGTTCCCAAAGGCCACCAAATGTCATTAAGTGTTGTGTGACTAAACATGCCTGGTTGCAAAGACTGGAGAGAGAGCACAATAATGATGAACATACAAAGGCTGTTGCAATATAGACTGTATTTGAATCATGAGAAATCATTGAGTCCAGTCATCTTTGTGTCTTTCTGAAAATCAGAGCACAAAATCCAAGAGCACAAATTAGCATTATATGACTGATCACAAGTCTTCCTAGTTATCTTTCTGTGGCTGTTTTCCATTTATGAACAAGTCTGCTTGCCCTACCTCCTTTGGATCTGATAATGGAGTTTACCATCTTCAAAGCAGCTGACAAAGTGGGATTTTCTTCCATGAAAGCTCATGTGATAAATTTACTAGTCTTTGTAAGTGCCACAGGACTCGTTTGTTTGGCTGAATGAGACTAACAGGGCTCCCCCCTTTGGAACTTGAAATATATGAAGGAGGAGCTGTCCTGTAGGCAGAATGCAGTGAAAGTAATATCTGAGGCTACAAGAGAGAAAAAAATGAAAAAGTGAGTTGGAAAAACAAAACACCAACAGTCAGGGGTTAAAGTATAATTTGAGGGGCCCTGGAACACTCCTGGGTTGGAGAGTGCCCTCCAGACCCCAGCTCCTACCCCCCCCCACATGCCCGCACACCCCCCCCCGCCCCCCAAACCCCCCCCCCCCCCCCCCAGCATGAGCCAGGCTGCCCCTGCACTTACTGGCAGCGTCGTGGCTGGGGAGGTAGGGGCAGTAGGCCCTGGTTGGGGTGGGGTGTGGAAGGGGAGGGATTTAGGACAAGGCTTGAGCTCCCCAGCAATGTCCTGGCCCCTGCCCCTGCCCCTGCCTGCCAGAATGCTATGGAACGCTGCTCCAGGGCCTGCTTTTTTTAGGGACCCAGCATTCGGGCCCCTAAAAATAGAACATGCAACTGGAATGCTGCATTTTGGGGCCTGCTATTTGTAAATGGTGGGCCCCAGAATGCAGTGTTCTGGCTCCATTTTCTACTTTTAGGGGCTCTGGAAAGCTAAGCCCCTAAAATAGTGGGCCCCGGAATGGCATTCCGCTGTGTTCTGGCTTACCTTTATCCCTGCCTACAGTGTATGAACCATAGACAGTGAGCTAGGAGGCACTTAAGATTTTCTCTTTGAGCTTAGAAACTACAGCCTCCCCACACCCACCTCAAGCTTGAAACTCTCTTATTTCACTGTCTGGAAAACTTGGCAGTTTTATCCTCTACATTCCAGTGGTGATGCCTGCTGCTCTTCTTGGATAATATACCACGTTACAGCAACCCTCAGTATTCTTAAATACTGTTTGCTTGTAGTGCTCTGGTTCCTACAATGATTACTTCCCTGACCATTTTCTAATGTCAGCCCTAAGGTGCTTTCATGCTTCAAGTTTACTTGGCCAATCAACAATGTCACTGACAAAAAGCAGAAATCCAAAATAAAAGAATGTGTATACACAGGATAATAGGGTTCATTTTCTTCAGCCTTCATTATGATTCTGTTATCATCAGAGCTCAGTGCACTCATCCATGAATTAACCTTTTCTGTAGAAAGGGTGGGTCCTGGTTACTATGGGCTAGTCCACATTATCTGCAAGACTTCATCCTTCCATGCACCTTTCACAAAGATTGTAAATTCACAACTGCAATATAATCTATTTTTTTGAGTACAATAGTTACACAATGGGGCTTACTACATGCCTCAATTGCCTGAAAATCTGGCCCATGCTTATTCATCTTACACTAAGAAGAAGCCATAAATTCACTCTCAGACATTTGTAGCCAAAATATGTTCCTCAGAGAGGCTATGTCTACACTACAGGGCTCAGTTAAGCCAGCTTAATAAAGTCTGCTTAAAGTAGACTTTATTAAGCTGGTTTAGCATGTCCACACTCAGAATGCCAGGAGACTGCCCACAGCCACACTGGCAACTTCTAGGTTGCCCTAGGAATGGTGCATTGTGGGTACCTGGCCCACAGTGCACCACAGCAGAGGTGCCCCTCTCTTCCAGCCACTCCTTTACTACTGGAAGTGAGTGACCACACCACCCTCCATACTGTGTGTGGCAACAGGGAGGCCAGGGAGCGTGACATAGCTCAGCGGTGTGCCAGCGCAGCACTCCATACCCTCCCTGCATTGCCCAGACTCCTCTGGCTCTGGAACAGGTGCTGCAGGGCAAATGCCAGTGCAGGGGCAGTGTGTGGCAGTTGTTTAGACTCAAACACCACGAAACAGCACATAGAGGAAGGTGAAATCAAATCACCTGTTATAATGGGGGAACAAAATCCATAGTCAGGATTTAATCCTACTTTCACACAATCTAATCTAAAACAAATAGCAACTTTCTTTCTTTCTTTTTCTTTTTCTTTCCATGTGCTGTTCCCAGTGTTTGAATCTTATCAACTGCTTTGATTTGTTGTTACAGTGTGATCTGATCCTATGTCTAACACTCCCCTGCATTTATTTCCCACCATTCTGTAAATTCCCCCATCTTCAAACTGATGAAGTGGGATTTTTCTCCCATGAAAGCTCATCCAATAAATAAATGTGTTAGTCTTAAACAGTGCCTCTGGACTCCTTGTTTGGTTTACAACACTATCAGGGGGTCCATTGAGAAGGGGAGACACACAGGGTTGGTGGCAGAAGGGGAGAGAAAGGCAGAGTCAGGCTGAAAAAGGGAAGGGGGAGATACCGAGGGTTGGGCAGAGAAGGGGGAGAAACCCAAGGTCGGGCAGAGAAGGGCAAGGGGAAGACATACAGGTTTGGGCAGAGAAGGGGGAGATGCTGAGGACTGGGCTGAGAAGGGTAAGGGCAGAGACACATGGGTTTGGGCAGAGAAGGAGTGAGACGGGCAGAGTCAGGCTCAGAATGGGGGAGACATTCAGGGCTGCCTAAGAACAGGGGAGACGTGGGCTCAGGCTAAGAACGGGGGAGAGATGCGGGGATAGGCTAAGAATAGGGGAGCCATGCGGGCTCAGGCTAAGAACGGGGGAGATGTGCAGGGTGGGCTAAGAACAGGGGAGATGGAGGGTCTGGCTAAGAACAGGGGAGACATGCAGGGTCGGGCTAAGACCGGGGGAGGTGCTGGGGTCAGGCTGCGATGTGGGGAGGGCCCTTAAGTTAACTTAAACACACAGTGTAGACATACCCAGATAGATTAACTTGAGTAAGGACATGTTGCTGTAAGCTGTACTCAGTAATGGTGAAATTCCCTCACAGACCTTTTCTATATGGCTTATCTAGACTATCTTGTCCAATTCTGGAAGAATACTTCATCTAGCTCTCTGGAATTCAAAATCCAGAGTTTAACACTCAAATGCCTTGTTTTGGCATACAGCACAATTACAATGGGTACGTCTACTCTATGTGTTTAAGTCAACTTAAGGGCCATTAAGTCGACTTAAACCAAGCCCTGTCTACATTGCAGGGCAATAAAGTCGACTTTAGAATCAAGTAAAGTCAACTTTATAACTCCCACTTATAAAGTTGATCTTACAGTTAAGTCAACTTTAGGCAATGTGGAGTGGGAGTTGCCTTAAGTCGACTTATCTGACCTCCCAAACACAGAAAACATGGGGTGCTAGCTGGCTAGAAGTCACAGCACAGCTGGGAGCATTTCCAGCTGTGTGGACCATAGCCAAACTCCCCATGTTCCCCAAAGTGATCTGGCATCTCTCCCATTCTGAGCCTGACCAGGCATCACAGCCTGACCCTGGCATTTCCCATGTTCTCAGCCTGACCTCAGCATCTCAGCCCAACCCAGCATCTCCCTTCATCACAGTTTGACCCCAGCATCTGCCCGCATTGCAGCACAACCCCAGCATTGAAAATGGGCGAATTTACAGAATGGTGGGAAATAAATGCAGGGGAGTGTTAGACATAGGATCAGATCACACTGTAACAACAAATCAAAGCAGTTGATAAGATTCAAACACTGGGAACAGCACATGGAAAGAAAAAGAAAGAAAGAAAGTTGCTATTTGTTTTAGATTAGATTGTGTGAAAGTAGGATTAAATCCTGACTATGGATTTTTGTTCCCCCATTATAACTGGTGATTTGATTTCACCTTCCTCTATGTGCTGTTTCGTGGTGTTTGAGTCTAAACAACTGCCACACACTGCCCCTGCACTGGCATTTGCCCTGCAGCACCTGTTCCAGAGCCAGAGGAGTCTGGGCAATGCAGGGAGGGTATGGAGTGCTGCGCTGGCACATTGCTGAGCTATGTCACGCTCCCTGGCCTCCCTGTTGCCACACACAGTATGGAGGGTGGTGTGGTCACTCACTTCCAGTAGTAAAGGAGTGGCTGGAAGAGAGGGGCACCTCTGCTGTGGTGCACTGTGGGCCAGGTACCCACAATGCACCATTCCTAGGGCAACCTAGAAGTTGCCAGTGTGGATGTGGGCAGTTTCCTGGCATTCTGAGTGTGGACATGCTAAACCAGCTTAATAAAGTCTACTTTAAGCAGACTTTATTAAGCTGGCTTAACTGAGCCCTGTAGTGTAGACATAGCCAAGGGAGGGGTATAGGGTATATCACATACTCAAAGTTCTACAAAGCCTTTTCCTTTGTATACATTTACACATTACATTGCATCTACTATACAATACATTACACATTTTAGGATTGGCTTTCCTAATTTGCAGAAACCAATTCCTGTGCAGCATGCTCAATCTACTCTTTCCTTCATCTCTCTCTATTCCTAATCTATCCTTTCCATTCTTAGTAAATGGTTCCCTGGTTATTCCCCCTATTACCTTTGCGGGCTTAGATCAGTAATTCTCAACCACTGTGACGAGACACCTTACTGTGTCACCACACAGTGCTAAGTGTGTCATTGCGAGCTGGGGAGATGACTGGATTCAGCCTGGGAGGTGTGGACTAGTGCGTCCAGTAGGGTTGCAACATGCCACTGAGTATATGTCAACCCACAAAAGGTTGAGAACCGCTGTCTTAGACAGTTTGTCTCATTAGCTTACTGACCTCTTCACTTTCATATTCAGCACAAGCATTCTGTTTTAAACTTAATGGTCAGTTTACCTCCCTAATTCCAGCTTCTAAGAAATGTGACCTCGCTCCAGGTATTAATAATTGATGTCAGGCCAGGCCTCAGGTACTGTTAATAGTTCAATTGATTTCAATGGGACTATGGACAAAATCCTAGAAGCATAGGACTAGAAGGGACCTGAAGAGGTCATCTAGTCCAGTCCCGTGCACTCGAGACATATCAATAAGGAGTGCAATATTAGGCCATATATAAAGACTTCAGAATCTGGCCCATCATTATCTATGTTAAATAGTTTTCCCCTACATGCTTTCAAGATGCTTACCATATTGTTCATGTGTTGTTCTCATTAGGGATCTTTGGCCCACTTTGCATTCCCCATTAGCAGGTCACGAGCTATGAAGCAGAGGCAGAATCTTGTAAACTCTTTTCCTATCACTGCCATAGATTTGCAACTATTTTTTTTAATCCTGCTTCTGTACCTGCAATCTCTGTCCAGTCCCAGCTGACTAGTTTTTAATGGTGTGTGGGAAGGAAGGAGCAGTGTGACAGTTTATTAATGACCCAGGCACCACTATTAAGGAAAGGTGAGAAATGCTAAGCACAGAACTGAGAAAACATCAAAGGAGAAAAGTGAGACTAAGCAATCCAAAAATTATACTAAGAAAATAGAATGAACTGTCTACATCCTGTGGGTGAAAAGGTGTTGTAGCACATCATAGATTTTTTAAAAAGTAAATTTTAAAGCAGCCCTTCTTGGGAGCCCAAAACCAAATAATCTCTTATCTAAATTTCTCGTTGGTCTTGTTAGAATGGCTTGGGTTGGGGAACAAGTACGAGGATTACTTAAACTGTAAATTCTGTGATGCGAGGACTGTCCTTTTTGGTCTGTGTTTGTACAGCACCTAGCCCAGTGGGATACTGGTCTGTGACTGGGCCTCCTAGGCACTATCAACAATAAATAACAACAGAAGTCTGTCTCTCTCCTTTCACATAATCAGGGAGGACCAGATAGAATCTCTTTCAATAACTGTTTACTGAGCCTATTATTTTGGTATCTATGCTACCACTAATTCTTCTGAAGTGGCACCAGGGGACAGCACGTGCAATTAGTAGAATCCCAGAGCACCAGGGCCAGCTGGGTTAAGGCACGTCTACCAACTCACCTCCTTACAAACCTGACGGCATCCTATTGCAGCCCCTGGGTGAAGTACGTGCTGATCATTTTGAAACAGGAGGAACTATTGAGCACACTCCCCCATCTACTTGCCATTCTCCCTGCCTAGGGCTTCTCCTAGGTGAAATGCCATGATATCATCTACTCTTACCCATCTGCATGTATGGGAGATTGGACTACAACATCTCAACCCATCATATCGTTATGACATTTGACAAGGTCAAATGGTCCATGCTATCTAGTGCTACTGCCTTGATATCTTTGTACTTTCTATTTATACCTTCTTGAAGTAGCAAAATACCACGTGCATTTGAATCTTAGCCAGCTACTGTTAATTTCCATGACCCCTTACAGACTACTGTGATTTTCCACATCTTTGACCATACTTTGGCTTTGTAACTTGGCCTAGTTTTCCAGATCTCAGACTTCATCTTTGGTCTGTTTTATTAGCCTTCTATGTTAGGCTCTCACTGTCTACCACAGCTTTGTGGGTAGGCCACTGGCCAAGGTGTGGGAGACCTCCAGTTAAAGACTGCCCCTCCCCATTGCCTGATGTAAAGAAGGAATTTGAACAAGGAATGCCTACTTCTCAGGACCTTAACTTCTAGGCTCTAGAGGAACTCTAATGCTTGCTCTGGCCCAATATTAATTAATTAAGTATTTAATTAAAATGGAACAACTTCAGTAGGAGAGATTGAAGGGGACCCGCATGATAAGTCTTGCCTATTGAAGCTGTTCCACTTTCATGGAAAAACTAAATGTTAATTGGACCAGAGCAAGAGTCATAATGATCCTGTGACCCAGTGCTTAATGCACTGCCTTGTGCAGTGGCAGGATCCTGTTCATCTGCCTTCTCCTTATCAGCCAGAAGGGCAAGTAAGTCATGGTCTCTCACATGCCAGGTGGCTCAAGGTGATAAGAAAGGTCAACCTCCATCCTCCTCCCCTTAACACTCCCTGTTTTGTGTGACATTAAGGAGCTTCACACTGGGCCCTGCACATGACTTAAGCAGCTGAAATGCCTATTGTCCTCCAGTTTGGGAATCACACACAGAGATAGGCACTGAACTCCAAGGCCAGGTTTTAAAACATACCCCTTTCATTGGCACCCCCCATTGGTGAGCTGATACAGCTCCCTGTCCAGTACACTGACATTATGGATCACATTCTAAGGTGCCTGTCTCTCCCCATGTATTGTAAGAAACCTCAGTATCTAACTTGGACTTTGAGGTTCATAGTGTTCTCTCTGATTTTTCTGAGCACCTAAAACTTAGTGTTGTGACACTCAGGAATTCAATACCTAAAGCTCTTTTGTGGATGGAGCCAAATGACTTGCCCAAATCAGCAACACAAGTCAGTGACAGAATTTGATTGTGTCTTACACCACTCTATTCATAAACCATAACAACTTGCATTTATGTAGCGCTATAGATCCCAAGGACCTTTGTAAGAGTAGATAAATAGAATTATCCCTGTGTTACAGATGGAAAGACTGAAGCTGTAGCACTGATGGTGTTTCTAAATAGTGGAGCTGGATGTAAGCATTGGAGTCTGGAGAAAGCCAGCACTGCTATCTCACTTCAAATTTTGGGTGTGTTTCTGGTAAGGAGAAAATGTTTTGTGAGTTAGGTATTTATCAGTCTGTTACATCTAGCAATGTTACAAATGTCAAATGGATATGATGGGGATGAGGTGTTGTCCATGAGTAACTATGGCTATGTTCACACACAGAGGGCTGGTTTCGAAACAAGACGTTTCGAAACAAGACGTTTCGAAATAAAGCGTTATTTCGAAACACCTTATTTCCAAAGAAAAAAAAGGTGTCTTGGAAATAAGGGAGTGAAATAGCATATCCACAGTGTGGACATGCTATGTCGCTTGGGGAGGGGACTGCAGGCACCCGCCGGGTGAGGCGCAGCCAGGCCCCGCGGGTGTCTGCAGGGGCTGCAGGCACCCGCAGGGTGAGGCGCCCGGCTGCGCTTCACCCCACGGGCGCCTGCAGTCCCCCTCTGCATGCACCGGCAGGGTGCAGCATACGGCTGCGCTGCTCTCCGCCGATGCCTGCAGTCCCCCTCTGCTGGCCACGGGACACCCCTCAGCACCCCGGCCAGGGTGCTGAGGGTGCAGCCCTTCCTCCCAGGGTGCTTAGCACCCTGGGAGGAAGGGTCAAATGCTGTCTCAAAACAGCCATTGTTTCGAAACAGCATGTCCCGCTGGCGTTGTTTCAAAATGAGCCGTTTCGAAACAACACTGTTTCGAAGGGAAACCAGGTTTAAGCCGTTTTGAAAGAACAGCTGCCATTTCGAAACAAGGGGTTTGCTTGTTTCGAAATGGCCGTGCGTCATGTGGCCATGGCAATTCTTATTTCGAAACAACCTCGTTGTTTCGAAATAAGAATGCTGTGTGAACACACCCTATAGGTATCATATATTAACTATTTCAGTCTGGAAGACTTGTCTAAATATCATGGACACCAGCTGTTTCTTACTGTGTGACAGAGTACAGTTTTCATTGTAGACATTTTTTTTAAAAGATTTTAATCAGTTTGGGCCTCAGCTGAGTAATAACATATCACGTTTCCAGGTCTCAGCATCATCAGACATGCTATGCAGAAGGAGGTCCTAGGAAAGGATTGGAGGTCATCAGGAAAGTGGGAGTGGCACCACATCATTTCGTTGGCTGCTACCACTGCATTCAAGGCATAAATTGGCAGGAACTATTGGGTGGACACTGCAGCACTCTCCCCCTTTGCTGTTGGCTGCAATGGGAAAGCAGTGTATCCATAGAGAAAGTAATCTGAGGATTGAATCGGATCTAAAAGATTAACTTTCATCTGTAACCCAAGTCTTCTAGTTACTGTCCTTTTTTAATGCTAAATTATAGCACTGAGGCTTTCTGTACCAATGTAATTGCTAGCAAATGTTCTAGCTGCTTGTCTTTAAAGTAAGTGAGAGGCTACAATTTTCCAGTTGTTACTGTGGAAAAATAACAGAGAAAATAAAAGAATTTTGAACTCACAAAATATGGGGGCAGCGGAGCGGTGATTTCTTTTGACTAGTGTGTGTGGGGAGGGGGGTGTTTCAGAAGAGATAGTTGGAATTACCCTTGGGAGGAAAATGGGTGGAATCATTTTCTTGCTTGCTTATTCATAGGATCAACTCCAGTATGAAAAAAGCAGTATTTGATTGGCTTAGATATTGTTAAAAAAAAAAAGTAGAATTCCATCCTGCTTTAATCATAGCCCACTGCAAGTTTCTTTAATGACTTCCAGCTGCATTCTTTTTATGCTATTGTTTCAGCACAGCTTCCAGACAAAATCTGGATCTGTTAACATACTAACCAAAAAAAAAAAAAAAAAAAAACATCCTGACTCTGCCCTCTACTCTCTGCTAACAGAAAACAGATTTCACTTTGGTTATATAAATATGTGATGAGCTGGAGAAATAAAATGTCTGCCACTGACTTTATTTGGTCTCCATGAAGCCTTTTGTTAGGAAGTAAAGGAAAATAAGAAAAACAAAGATATGCACATGAATCCCTAAGCTGGAACAGTGGAATTTCTTTTCTCTATTTAAATGGAAGTATGCTTTTACATACAACAGTACATTAAAATGCAAAAAGAAAAGAAAAAGAAAACGTCTCACTTTATAAAACTGCAACATGCCTTTGAATAACAAATACATTGATTTATGATGAGAAACTTTACTGGGACCAATAAACCTGGGTTCTATCCTGGCTCTGACACTGGATTCCTAGGTGACCTTGGCCAAGTCCGTTTACTGTTCCATGCCTCAGTTTCACTGTAAAATGGGGAAAATGATACAGAGCTTCTTCATATAAAGCTTTGAGATCTACTCATGAAAAGTGCTGGATATAATTATTTGTCACAATATTTTTTGAAACCCCTTTTATCACTTAAAAGTCATTTCTACATCTGAGGTGGTTAGTGGAGCAGCGGGTTATAGTGCAGTAGTAAATAAAATAGCCATGCAAGGGTGCTACATATTCTAAACCCACATTATATGTAAGGTACCATGTTTCGATTAAGCATTAAATCTTTATGTGACAAAAGTTTGTCCTGGGTTGGGGGAGAGCTGATCGTTGCACAATTTCTCTTGAAGCTACACTTCACGTGGTGCAGTTTATGCACTGCCTCTCTGGGCTCTTATTGATGTGTAAATGTTTTTGTAGTTCACGGAAAATCTATTCCATCGGTTATTGATGAACAATAAGTAATATAATATTTGATGTGACAAATATTTAGCTGTAATATGGGCTCAGTCATCTACCCATTTAGAGTTTTGCCATTAACTTCTATGGGGCAATTATCTTCAATATAAATTCAAATAGAAAAAGAGGAAAATTCTAATTTCCCCTTCTAAAGTGACATGCAGGGCATAATTTCTAAAAAGTGAGACCCACTTCTAGGCATAAAATGTAAACTGGGCTCCAAAGTACAGGATGACTTTACAAAATGTGTATTTCATATGTGGGATTCACTCATATCAAAGACTGGGTCACTTATAATTGACCTGGTTTCTAGGCAAACATGGCACATTTGTGCTTGGGGACATGGCACTCCAGGCCAACGCCATAAATTTACATGGGTATAACCGCATCACTCAAGGTATGAAAAATCCACATCCTGGAGCCACATAGTTATAAGGACATAACCCTGGTGTAGACAGCACTATGTCACTGGAAAGGGCTTTTTTGAACATCTCAAACTAATACATGGACTGTTTATAATTATAAGCATTGGTTTACTTCATTTATACCTAAAACAAACAAGGGGTCCTGTGGCATGTTTAAAGGCTAACAAATTTATTTATTTCATGAGCCTTTGTGGGAAAAAAAGCATCTGACAAAGTGGGATTTTCTGCCATGAAAACTCATGCTATAAATAAAATTATTAGTCTTTAAGTGCCACAGTACTCCTTGTTTGTTTTGCTGGAACTAGACTAACATGGCTGCCCCTTTGGAATTCATTTATACTTGTGACCATCAGAAAATGACAGCATATGTTTGAGTAAGTATTCAAAAGGAGCTTCCTTGAAAGCTGAATCCCATCATTAAACATTTTGTTTCCTCCCAAATTATAATTGTAACTGCTGTACTCACACTGTTCAGTCTGTCTCCTAGAGACTGTCCAAGTAAATTATGGATCAGTGCACTCTAATCATATTCTACATCAGATATTAACAATTTTTCTCTATAGAGGGCCCCCTCTTTCCAAATTTAAACCCAGATGTTTAATAATTTTATATAAAATACAAAGTCAGTATATATATTGAGGAGGACAGGTGTGCTCTTGTAAAGATGAATGCATGTGGAGGGAGTTGAGGGAAAGGATGCTGCCCCTGCAGATGACTGTACTCCAACAGGACTGGGCTGAGCTGCATGGCTCCATAGGAGTAAATACTTTTTATTAGAATGAGGCCAAGGGTCTCTTTTCCAATATCTATCAGGAGGATTCCCTTTTGGTAGGCTGGCCTGGGTGATGTATAGCACAGAGGATCTACTTTGTGTCTAATTTGTTTGTTCATTTTCACTATTGGCATGATGATGTACAATGCTAATGAAGCACAATGAGTGATTGCCTGTGAAGCAATAAAATGAGAGCTAAGAAAAGCTTCTCCCACTAGGCTTTTTTCCTTAGTCATTTAACTAGCCCATATAGTACAGATAAATAATATTCCAGGTCTTGGTAATGAAATTAATCCTGTAGCAATAAAAGCAAAAGTAACTCTGCCTGCATATAACTAATACAAGGGTTTCTAAACTGATAGAGTGAACTTCACAAATTATAATCTGTTAAGGGAAAGGGGGAAAAAAGGTCACCCTTTCTTTTCTTGACATTCCCTATAACTGTCTGAAATTTAACTGTCATTCCAGATGAGTGGTATAGATGCTCCCACTATCCTGGAGCATGGTTTAATGGTTACTTGAACCTCAAATTCAAAAAAATCTAGCTCATTGCAAAGCTGAATGATCCAGAAGGTATGTAGGACTCTCTGCCGTCATCTTTTCCAATAATCCTATACAGTGAATGTTTTTTTTACCATGATTTGAATTAATGATATGATAGACAAGAGTGGTAGAGCCTTCTCTGTGGCCTAAGTGATGTTTGACAGTGTGGGAAGGATTCAGTTGTCTAGTGGCTAGAGCAGAGGATTGAATGAGGAAATGTGCAGCTTATTCCTAATTTTTTTTTTTTAATACTAATCATTTTGAATGTTTTAGTTTTTGGAAGGGGATCAATCTGAAACACCTCATAGGGAACTGATTTTAACAGGGTAACTACTCAGCATTCTCTGAAAATCAACCCCTTTAAGTGTCCCAATTTGGGTACCCAAAATCTGGAATACCAAAAGTAAGTGATTCTTTCTGAGAATCTTAGCCTTTGTTGTGTAACAGTAAGGAAATCACGCATGCTAAAATTTTCAAAAGTGTACTAATTTTGAAAGCCTCAGGTTTTAACTTGATTTGCTACATTTTCAGACTTTCATAACTTTTTACTGATGTCAATTGGAGCTGTGATTATTGAGCAAAGTACTCGAATCATTTCCAATTGTGCACATGCAGATTTAGGGGAGATTAAAAATTTGGGCCTCAAGGTTGCCCACTGCTGTGAGATGCTTGAGGGGGAGTAAGCCTTAAGTTTTTCTTTTTGAACCAGAGAGAGCCATGCTGCATGGAGAACAGACTCACACAGGTTTTATAAATATTCTGAGGCAAATAGGCTGTTTAAAAGAATTAATTCCACTAACTCCTACAAATATTCACTTAGGCTACATCTACATTGGCAAATTAGTCCAGACTAAGGAAGCTTAGTCCAGACTAATTTAGCCCATGGCTATACTAGGCTTTGCCTAGTCCAAACTAAGAAATTTCTTAGATCAAACTAGTAAGATCCGGCACTAGTCTGGACTTACTCACTCAGTTCAAACTTTAGTTCAAACTAAGCATGTGCAATACATGAACTAAGTCATTAGTTTGAACTAACCTCATGTTCTAGTTCAAACTCACTGTCAGTTTGAACTAGAACGCATGGTTAGTTTGAATTAAAAAGTCCCCAGTTAGTTCAAACTAGCCTGAGGTTAGTTCGGGCTAACCTCAGACTTCCTTAGTTCGGACTAGCAAGTCCGAATTAAAATTGTAGATGTAGACGCAGCCCTAAAGTATGAATATCTAAAGTCTACAGAATTGGGCCCCTAAAGAAAGGGATTTTCAGATCCCAGCAAATTGACAAGGAATCATCAAAACTAGTCAAGTTAGACCTTTCTTATGAACCACCACCCCCCCCACCATTTTAACCAGTTGCCCTAATTACTGGGTTTGCTATCTGAGACCTTTATTCAAATACCTACACAGCCTGATTTGGAAGAGAAACTTGAACCCAGCTCTCCCAGGAATGTGACTAACCAACCTAGTTACTGGGCATTCTAGTGTGGACCTGGCTCAGTCTCTCCAGTTATAGCTGTTTCACTTTCATCCAGTTAATATTTAATTATTATTTGCAGGGGTTTAAGTAAGGGGGAATGCACAGGAATGCCATTCTGGGGCCCACAAATATTGGGGGCCAGCATTCTGGGAACCCTAAAAATAGAATAACGGGGCAGAACGCAGCGTTCTGGTGCATTCCCCCTTGCAACCCCTGCACAGACATTTCCCCCTGCCCACTCCACTCCCAGTCAGCCCGGCAGCCCTGCCACCACACCATGCGCTCTCCACTGGCTGCACTGCTGCTGCTGCTGCTGCTTGTCCTGCTGCTTGGGGAAAGCCCAAAGGGGAAGCACAAGGCACTGCACCAGTGGGAGGTGGTGGTGGATGTGGTGAGCTGGAGACGGTGGTGGGAATCAGAGGCAGCTTTTGGGTAGGCGAAGCAGGTGGCCGCTTAGGGTCCCAAGCAGTAAGGGACCCCCATAGCGTACTGCAGGGGTGGTTGCCTGCTTCGCCTGAGGGGTTGGTAACCCAAAAGAAGGAAAGAGGCTAAGCCATGTCCCACAACCCTCGTACTGCATGAGCATAGGTGGCCAAGTGGGCGTTTTCTGGATCCACTTGGGGGTGGGGGGAGTCACAGACCACTGGGCCCAGAGGCTGCACCACCCACCTTCCCTCCAGTGTGGGCAGAGCAACACTCCCCATCTAGCGCTAGCCGGCTGCACTTCCCCAGGGGGAGGAGAGCAGTCGGTGTGAAGCTGCGGCTTATGCAGGCGGGATCCTGGAACAGCCTGCTACAAAGAGTTCAGGCTGCTTCACCCCCCCGGCCACCCCAGGGCTGAACGGGCCCAATCCAGGGCCTGGGGGTAACGTGATCTCTGTTCAGTCCTGTGGGGGCCGGGGTTGAAGCAGCTTGAAGTCTTCAGAGTGGGCCACTCCAGGGCTCCACCCTCGCAAGCTGCAACTCTGTGCCGGCTGCTCTCCACCCCCCGGGGAGCATGGCTGGAGGGGGGTAGGTGGGGATCACCGCTCCACCCCTGCTGGAGGGAGGGCAGGTAGCACAGCCTCTGCCTCAATGGTCCATGGCCTCCCCCTCTCCCATGAGCGCTAGGGTCTGTGGTGCTTCAGCTCAGCCACTGTGCTTAGGCAGTAGGGCACAGTGGCAGGGTGTTGGGGCTGTTGGGGGTGGTTAGGGGTACAGGAGGTATCGGGGCCACAGTGAGGGCAGCAGTGGGGGCCTACAAGAGGGGCCCCACAATAGGTCTTTACCTACGACCCCCAGTTGCCTAAGGCTGCCTCTGGTGGGAATGGAGGGATCCAGAGCAGCACAATTTGCTGGAGCATGGGGTGGGGATGGAGAAAGTTAGGGGGGCTGGGGAGGGATGAAGGCAGACATGAAGACTGGGTAGGGGCTGGTGGGGGCTGCGTAGTGGTGGAGGGGAATATAAAGGGCTGGAGTGAGGACTGAGTGGAGAGCTGGGGAGGGATAGAAGAGGTTGGGGGGCTGGAGTGGGGGCTAGGGATGGAGGGGTTTGGGAGATGAAGGGGGTGGAGTGAGAGAATGGGGACAAGGAGACTAAGAGAGCTGGGGAGGTGTAGAGGGGGTTGGTGGCTGAAGGGGGGTAGAGTGAAGATGGGGATGTGGGGGGCTAGGAGGGTTGGAGTGGGGACTTGGGGGCAGGGAGCTTATGGAATGGGGATGGAGGTTGACAAGGACATGGGGAAGGAGGGGTCTGATGTGGGCACTAGTGGACAAAGTTTGGGTGATGATGTGGATTTGAGGCTGTGCTTCATTTGTGAGGATTGAGCTGGTGGGGCTCAGAAATGCCTACCTGGTCTGAAGCCCACACGTACATGAAGAGGACCTGGACAATATGGAAAGGGGGTACAGATATTAGGAGGGTTCTGAGGCCCATCAGATTATACTTTAACCACTGATTATTTGCAACCTGACTCGCCCTCATCCCAGGTGAGTGCTCTAACCGCTGGCCTTCTGGTCTTTCTGGGGACACAGATGCACCCACCAACTGGAGGCTGAAAAATTCCTGTCTGGTCACTCCCAGCTGCCTTTTGCATGACCCCAATTTGTGCTCTGAAAACACCTACCAGTTTGGGCTTTGCTAGGGTGACGAAAGTGGGGGACGACTCGTCTGAAAATCCCACTGGGTTTTAGGAATAAACAAGTCCTCTGAGCAGTTTGCTAGCTCAGGGATGGCATAAGGATTTAAGTAGCTTAGTGTATGCCTAACAAGGGAAATAAAGGGGTCTGTAAGATTAGTGACTAACTGAGTGATGAGTTTAAGAATGTCAGCAGTGCTGAAATGAGACTTAGGTGGCTAAGTACCTTTTTGGGCTAAGAACTGGCTGGGTGCATACAGGCCTACAGAATCTATTCCATCCATTGTTTTTGAACACATTCATCAAAGGAGCTCTCCAACATCATTGTGGATTGGATGGAGGATTCTTCTTCATATTCTGGCTCCCCATTCATTTGCTCAGCCCCCAGTCTGGCTACTTGGGAGGGGCATAAGTAGTGAATTTTGATGAAATGGGAAACCTCAACAGAAAGGCCAAGAAAGAAACAGGCATAGAGACAGAGCTACCTTCTCATTCCAAATCAGGACTCATCAGCAAGGCAGTGTGAGGAAAGTCTAGTGGCAGCTGTCTGTGCTATTAGGCATGTCAGTCTTCAGGCCTGCCAGATTGGTATCATTCATTGACAACTGGAGTCACTCATATTTTTTTCACATTGAACGGTTGCTTGATTTAAAAAAGTCTTCTTTTAAAAAGGGAAATATTTACCAAAAAAGGGGAAAAAGGGCAGTTTTATTGGAACTCTATGTTTTGCAAAGATTTCCATTAGACTTTTACAAATTAATTTTTAAATTGTTAAAAATAGTTTATTTACCAAAACCAAGTTTTCTTATTAAGAAGAGGGGAAATTTTCAAAACTATTTTTGGTTTAAAAAAACATGGAAAATTTAGCAAAAAAATGGAAAAATATGTCTGATTCAAGCCCTACAGACAGAACAATTTGAATTTCTTTTGTGAAATCATTTTTCTGGTTTTTGACCAGCACTACTGATATCAAAGTCAGTTTTTAAAATTCCTCTTTTACTTTAATATATTTAAAGATTTCTAATTATTCAAATTGGTATATATCAGTAGCATATCTCAACAGCTCAAGTACAAAGGGAAATTTAACAAAGATGATCTCTGGATTGCATCCAGCCTCAAGCCATAGCAAAACCCTAATAC
This sequence comes from Podocnemis expansa, assembly GCA_007922195.1. Classification (NCBI taxonomy): domain Eukaryota; kingdom Metazoa; phylum Chordata; order Testudines; family Podocnemididae; genus Podocnemis; species Podocnemis expansa. The sequence continues at coordinate 31,351,298 of ML681964.1, read as the reverse complement.
CCAGTATGATTTGTATCTCCTTGACACATCACAAAATGAAACAAGCAGTTTTCTCTTGGCCAAGTTCCTACTGAGATTCCTTTTTATCTTAGTCTGTGCCGTCTGTCCAAGTCCCTGACTCTATAATGGCTAAAACTGCATGTGTTTTCCAGATGACATTTTTAACTGCAAAGCAACATGAACCAACCCAGCTTATAAATTAAAAAAAAAAAAAAAAAAAACCCTGCCACATATAGTGTTCATACTGTGGCAAAGAGCAGGGAAACTTTTCCTCTCCTGCTTGAAAAAAGCCAAACATTTGCTGTTCATTAAAAATTTCTCCTCCCAGTCTTGCTTTGGAGACTATTGCTCATGCTCTGTGCACTTTTTCTTCTTGGGGCAAAATGCACGGTTTTTCCCTAGCTGCAAAGCAGGATTGCTAAAGAAAAATTTCTTTTTCAGCCAGAATCATACATATGAGCAAATACCCTTTCCTGTAGTTGGGCATTATTTCCTTTTGAATATTAGAAGTAATACTGCATGAGTTGCAGTTGAGCCCATATCAGCCCTGGGATATTAGAGAGGTAACAGAAACAACAGCTATAAACCTAACTTAGGTGCCTTATCTAAATTTGACCCCTGCATATAACTAGGTTTACATTTGTGAAGAGCTGGAACACCTTGGAAATGCTGTAACCGACCAGGAATAAAACAAACATTTTTTGCAATTTGAGCTACATTAAACAAATGCATGAAAAGGAATGTACAAGTCTTCTTTTCCAATGTGCAGGGGAGTGCACAAGGCTTCAGGGGGTGTGGGCACACAGGCAGAGGCATGGGTTCCTCCGGCACTGGGGCTGTGGTAGCAGGGGGAGGGAGGAAGCTCCTCCTGGGTCCCAGGACCATTGACGAGAAGAGCAAACTCTTGCAGAGGGCAGGGATGAAAGAACGCGCTCCTCCCCGGATGGGTAGGGGTGGGCAGAGAATGTCAATGTGCCCCTTCAAAAAGGGGCCAAGTTAAATTCCTGTGTTCACCCCTGCTGATGTGAAAAAGAAAGAGAACTACCTTTCTTTGGGCTCCTTCCAGACCAAATCATGAGAAAGGGAAATGTGCTTGGAAAGAATGTTGGCAAAACATGTGCCTGTGTGCTAATGATGCAAGCGTTGTCCCAGAGTGCAAGAAAACCTGCATCTTGAAAGGCTAAGGATTCTCCCCTGAACCTCCATAAAACCCTTCCTTGGGATTTGAGAGTTGCAGGCTGATGTGGAGCAAGGGTCATAAAATCCTGTTAAGAGAAGGATGTTCCATTGCCTGGACTTACTCATAGCAGGTCTAGGCACTTAAAAGTCCCAAGGAGTGAGTCATCTTGCCTTGATTAGACTTCCACTGCTCTCCCTGAGAAAAGGAGCAGGCAGACTCTGCAAAAAGGGAGGTCAAAGATTTCCCTCACTTAAGAATTTTCGGTCTGGTCTTGCAGCCATTATTAAGGAGCAATAGTGACTTAGTTTATGCATTTGAGAGTGGTGAGCAATAAAAAACACAGTTCAGCAATCCTGAAGTCTAGCAAGTCTAAGCATTCCTGAGACAAACCATACCAGTAAACTCTAAAGAAATCCTGGTGATACATATTCTGTGGTTCTTTTTACAGTGCTTCTAATTTGAAACAGCCTAATTCCTTGGTGTTGTGTTCGTCACAGAAGACAGCCTGAATACTGTCTGACTTGGAAGGGCTCAGATAGCTGCCACGTCTGTAGAGATCCAATGCACAAAAAGGGAGGCGGAGGTACAAGTATCTTCTATTTGACAAACGAGAAAGAACTAACGAGGGCTTGGAATTCCCAGTGCCACATCATCAAGAGTGGAATCCTTGTAGTGCAGAGTTACAGCAGAGAATGTGTAATATACCAAATAAAGATTAGGGACAGCATAATGCTGGCATTTTTGTCTCCAAAATCCTCTGCGTTGTGCCCCTCTGCTCACATGTTCTAAACCAAAGTTTATATGTTAAATATCAAACTTTAAGCCTCAGTCCAGATGTGAATATCTTAAGGGTATCTAGTGTCCCTTTTCCTATAGCATCTGAGCACCTCACAATTTTTAATGTATTTAGTCTCACAACCCTTCTATAAATTGGGAAGAACTACAGCATACAAACTAAAATGACCTGTCTAACATCACACAAGAAGTCTGTGGCAGGCAGCCATCTGTTCCTCTGTTCCAGGTGAGCCCTAACCCTGTTACCATTCTTCCTCTCTTTTATTTGGGAGCATAAATGAATGTGGTCTGAATTTTGGATGTACTGAGCCACAACTGAAGGCAGTTGGAACTGTGGATATTCAGCACATCTGTAAATCAGGCCATTTTTATTTAGATACTTAGATGTGGGTTTAGGTGCCTAACTTTTGGCAAACAGATGTGAAAATTGTGTCCATTTTATATATGTGAACTTTTTAGACTTTACTTCCTATCTTCATGCTACTTCCTGCTAATGACCAGCTAGCAAGTGTGAAAAATCAGGAAGGGGATAGGAAGTAATAGGCTCCTATACAAGACAGAGCCTCTAACCCTGGGTATGTCTACACTGGCGCCTTAGGTCAATTTACCTTGCTTTAAGTTGACCTAAAGTGCTCCCTGGCCTCATTCAGAATTTATTACGTCAACTTAAACATTTGCTTGCTGCCAGCAGCAGGAGCCAGATTGGACCCCTGGGGCTGGCTCAGGGCCACAGAGCTGGATCCCACCCTGGCATGAGGCAGGGGGTGGGGCCTGAGCCAGTGGTATGTGTACTAGTGTAGATACACCCCTCAGTCAACATAACAAGGTCGACTTTAAGTTGACTTAAAGATGACCTTGTTAACTCAATTTAAAATAGCCCCTCAAGTGTGAACATAGCCATTGGGACTGTTTGTATAAAACTGGGACAGCCAATCACTCTACTTCCTGCCCCTGTCCATGACTTACTTAGCAAAATAAAAATTAGACTAAAAAAGTTGGTGCCTGGGGCAAGCAGTCCCACATGTACACCCCTGGGGCCCAATCCAGCCTGGGGCCTGATCCGGCCACAGCCATCGGGGAACAGGCTACAGCTCCTGCCACTGCCAGGAGTCCCCTGGCCCGCCACCGCACCCCCCCCCCCAGGCAGGCAGCTTCCCTGCTGGCCGGCAGGGTCCCCCAATGGAACATTTTCCCCGCTGGCTGGTCAGGTCCTCCAGGCCAGTACTTTCCCCACTGGCTGGCTTCTCCCTGGCCAGACATGGAGGCCACCAGTGTGGGGCCAGTTTGGTCTCAGAGGTGCTGCAGCATGGCCAGGCTATATAGACAGTGGCCCCCAGTGCGGCCCCACAAACAAACCCATCCAGGAAGTAGCACTTGAGGAACTAGCTTCCCGCTGTTCCTGCCGGGCTGTAAGTAGGGTGAATTTTAGAGGGTGCCCAATGTTCCCTTTAAGCTGCTGGGCACCCTCTAAAATTTGGCACCCGGGGCTTTGGCCTGTTCACCCTGTCCTAGTTACAGCCCTGCATGGATATTTCTGAATCAGTTTTGACAAGAGAATAGAAATATGTGCATGTACCTTTTTATGGTAGCTGTTATAATACTATATTACCTGTAAAATTGTACTAGATTTTATGTCTTTTTGGATACAGCATTTACAGTGTATTGATTTTTTAAAAAATATTTAATTTTTATAGTGCAGTAGCATCTAAAACATGCAGGGCAGTTTCCAAGTTCTCAGTCCCTGCCCCACAAAGCATACAATCTAAAAAGCCTACTTGAGTTGTTTATGCACACAATTTTTTGCACCAATTTAACAATAGAGGTTTAGAAACTGTTATCGAGTCAATGCAATGTCTTAGTGTGGATGCAGTTATGCCTTCATAAAGCTGTTTATTATAGGAAGCAAAGTTAGCACTGACTAAAATGAAGGTTTTCCCAACACTTTCAACCATAAAGTCTTGTGCTTAGTTGTTTATAACTTTGCTAAACATTAAATATTAAGGCTGAAATTTTTCATGATCCAGTCTTAATCTTCTGGAATGTTTCAGCTAAAATGATTGAGTTGTTTCTGAAAAAAAGATTAAGGAAAATAATTGTTTTGCCCATGTTAACAAAAATGGTTGTAAGACTTTTTTTTAGATACTAAATAATAAGTGATCATGTAATTAAAGACTGTATCAAAATGAATATGTACAAGGGGGGTGAATTAAGGTTACACAGGCAACCTTAAAGCTGGCATTTCTTAATATTTGAGTGCTCGACGTGGCAACCTTAACATTCCTCTAACATTGTTTTTGGGTGTAATATTAATATTACTTCTTTCAGTAAATTTTCTAAAGCAATACAATTAGTGCAATAACTCTGTGTAGACAAGGGAAACAGTTTGAAGAAATGACATAGAACAGATGAGCAAAGTGATGACTGTAATGAAGAACAATTGTCTTAGTAGTTACATGCTGTTAAGTTTAGCCATGCTAAATTCTTCCCATCCTTGAATCATTCAAACCCTTTTCTTCTCCATCCCATTCTAGCATTCTCCAGCCATAATTATAGTATCTTTATGACTCTCCCAAAATTGAAGTTTTTCTCTCTCCATAACTGAGCAGTACACTACACTCACAAGAAAAATAAATAATTAGATGAGGCAGTTAATTTCTTCTACACATTGCAGAAGCAGTGGGTCATCTGGAATGATGGAGCAGGTTTGAAGATCATCTTGTGAAGCAAGTGTGGGAGAATGCACTGAGAAGGCTGTGGGAAAAGCAGACGTATAAGCCAGCAAAGTTTGTGTCATCCATGAAAAAGAGGGAAAGAAGAGTAATATGATACGAGACAAAGTCGGATCAATAGATAGGACCAAGTTATGTCAGCACTTGACAGCAATCACAAGTAGCTTGAACCTGATGCAGTGAAGAAGGAGTGAAGCAATTCAAAGGGACGAATTGCACAGGTAAGGACAATTATTTTAGTGCTTATATTTGGTATGGCTTGGAGCTAATTAGAAGGTCATTGTGCATTGTTGATTGTTTCGAAGTTCATTGTGTAGGAAGTTAAAATGATATTGGTTGAATTAAAAATATGTGGTACCACTCTCAGTTGCTTGCTGTTTTCTGGCATAATCTGTATCTATATGTTGGTTATCTAGGAAGCAGCAGCAAATATAACCAAAATATATACTTCCCCAAGCTAATAAATAATGATTAGTAATTTACCATGCTTCCATCACTTTTGTTAGTTCAGATAATAAGATATTACCAACATATTAAAATTGTCTTTATTGAATCACTCACAATATGGAACACAAGGTGGCAGGGAGTGGAGTGGTGACACAGGACAAATCTACCTAAAAACAGAGAAAGCTGAATAGTTTTCACATTATTTATCATTGCTTTGATTTCATACAATAGTCTTGTTCAGTGTGATGGGGTGTGTTCCCCTGTGGGCTTTTGGGGTAGGGCTATGTCTACACTGCAAGAACTGCATGGATTGGTGCAGCAGAATCGACTTGAGTGGACTGTGGAGACCCAGTCAGTCAATCCTGGAAGTGCTCTCTGGCTGATGCTATTAAACTACCACCTACCACTGAAAAGAGTAAGACTGTATTGAACAAAGGACATCTCCCATCAATGCAGTGCAGTGGAGATACTGCAATATGTCAATGTAAGTAAATCAACAGGAGATAACACAAGTTACACAACATAGCATGAGAATCTCCCATTGACTGCCAGTATCACTGTACATCAGCCTTAGGTCAGGAGTAATTAAAAATGAAGCCCAGAAGTGGAAGGAGCTTGGTGGTAACTATACAGGCAGGAAGACTGGAGCAGAAGAAAGCTGCAAAGAGAGAGGGAAGAACTTTGCACCACTTACTAGGATTAGGAAATGGAGAAGCTGGCAGGGTCAAGGAGGAAACATAGGGACAAAATAAGTCCTGGGACCCTCTCTGCGGTACAGAAAACTGGCAAGAGTCTAGGAGTGAGATGGAGCAACTTCTACATTGGACCAGGCTTTGGTGGTAAGCCCAGATAAAAGGGTCAGGACCTGGACAACCAGGGAAAAAACATGAAGAGGTGTTCATATGAGGAACTGTGTAAAGAAAATTTAAGATGTTGGAGGAGGACAGAACATGGATTAAATTACACTTTTAGTTTAAAATTTATTGGGAGCATTCCACTGGAGAGGCCAGAGAGTCTCACCGTGAAAGAGGATGAACTTGGAGAGGCCTGTTGACAGACTATGGTGCAAGATGTCCAGAGAGGCAGCAGCAAAGGAGTCAGAAGGAGCAGATGCTGATTGCTAGTTACAGGTCCTTGCGCTGGAACCCAGTGGCTATATCCACACACAGCCAGTTAAATCGATTCTGCTTGAATCAGCTTAAGTAAATCAATCTAAAAATCATTAAATTGATTTAAGTAAAATCAATTTAACATGTCCAGATGAGAAAAACCCAAATTGAACTAGCGTGTCTGGAAATACGATTTGCTAGTTTGATTTGAGAGAGGGGCACCGTGGGAGGTGTGGCAACATGACCCCCTGGCAGGGCCATGTTGCCACCCAATGCCCTGCCTGGCTCTCACCTGGAGAGCCAGACAGGAGAAAAAAGCCCCCAGCGCCAGGGGCGTCCCTGGCGCTGGGCACTCCAGGGCACGTGCCCCGAACCCCAGCACCAGTGCCCTGGATCCCCGGACCAATCAGGCCAGAGATCCAGGGCCCAGCTGCCGGCACCGGCGGCGGCCCCGTCCCCCACCAGGGATGCGGGGCCCGGCCGCCCGCAGCCACAGCAGCCCCATCCCTGGCTGCGGATGCAGGGCCCAGCCTCCTGCAGCTACTTTCAGCCCCGTCCTCAGCCGGGGGTGCAGGGCCTAGCCGCCCACGGCGGCATGGCAGCACCTGGCCCTGTCCCTGGCCAGGGGGTGGGGCCTGCAGGCTGGGGGCGGGGCCTGGGGGCAGGGCCTGGGCCCATGCCCCGGGCCCCTCCCCCAGCTAGCAACACCCCTGCCCAGGCCAGAAATCCCCCTGCGCCCTACCTTTCCCACTGCTGGTGGCGCAATGGGGGAGGGACAATGGGGCATCCTGCATGCCCTGCTGCTTGCAGGGCGGTGGGGGCAGAGAAGCCGGGGTGCCAGAATCCTCCCCACACACACACTTCCCCAGAGCTGGCTGGGCGGTGGGTCCGGGGGCCAGCAAGCCCTGCTTGCGGGGCTTGCTGGCTGCTGGCCGGGAGCTGGATCCCAGAGCCAGCGTGCCTCACTTCCAGGGCTTGCTGGCTGCTGGCCAGGTGGCAGGTCCCAGAGCCAGTGCGCCCCTCTTGCAGGGCTTGCCAGCTGCTGGCCAGATGGTGGGTCCTGGAGTCAGCGCCAGACCTGCCACCCAGCCAGCAGCCAGCAAGCCCCACAAGCCAGGAGTGCCAGCTCCCCAACCCACTGCTGGAATGCCAGGCGCAGGGCTTCCCTGCCCACACCACCCAGCCAGCTGGAGTTGGGGGTGGGACCCCATAAGCCCCCCTGCACCTCCCCTCCCTCCCTGGCCAGGGTGCTGACGGAGGTGGAACTTCCTTCCAGGGTGCCACAGTTTTGAGATAAGCATCATTTCAATCTCAGACTAGGTTTTATTAAATCAAAATTATTTTCCTTATTTCGAAATAAGGAAATGTCGTGTGGACATAAATGTTTTTAAATCGAAATAACCAGTGTTATTTCAATTTAAAATGTGTGTGGACATACCCAGTTTGGCAGGGTAGACATTCCTTCAGCACAGAAAGCGCTGGTATATTTCAGCTCCATTTTTTTGCCTTCTTTATTTAGATCACTGATCAATCTCACTATCCCCATATATATATGCAGTCACATTTTTTTTTCAGGAAATAGCACCTCAGAGTCCTAGGTTAAAAATGTCCTTTTTAACATCTTATTTCCACAATTGTGTGTGAACTTGTTGGGGAACTTGAGCTTGGTTTCATTGGGTATGTAAGTGTTGTATGGGTTGACCACTTGCCTGCAAGGGAATGTCACAGCTGTTAAACTTGTAGGGGGAGACACAGTGTCAGTGGCTGTCAATCAAAGATGCCCTGTTGGTTTGGTGCTGTGTGCATAAAATCATGGTGCCATGTGCATAACTTTGGGTGCCTGCTGCAAAAAGGGCGCCGGGTGCACAACTAGAGTGCTGAGTCCATCCCCTGAGGGACGTGTGCAAAGGGTACCTGTTAATCACCAATAAATGGCGGGAAAGGAGCTTATAAATTTCTTGCTCACCCACTGCCTTGTGCTGTTCGCTCAGCAGGCAGCGTAGCACGGGTCTGTCTATTCTTAGTTACCAGATTGCGTGGGACATACCATCGATCCAACAATACCTACCTGAAAGATCATCTGCACAGAAGGTTCTGTGAACGAATGCTAACACTGCTCCAGGATCCTGCCAGCTGTTCCTGTGACATTGCCTGGATGGTAGCTGACTGCACCTAGTAAGGGTGAAGAAATATAGTTAAGTGGACTTGCCGGGGACCTGGGAGGAACCACTGGATGTGCAATTGGCTATCTGTCATCCTGTTGCTGTTCATGTTAATCAGTTCCTTGTTGCTATAAATAAATCATTGTTATTAACTCTTAATCAGCCCCCCCCTTATAACTGGATAGCTCAACTCTGATAGATGGGTATGGGTGTTGAAGAATACCTGGGATGAGATAGGGTGTCCTGGCCTAATAAATTACCTTATACCTCATCTGGAGGTTAACAAACTAGAAAATTGTGTGTGCACATGACCACTTAGACTTTCTAAAACTGTTCACAAAAAATATTGATTTGTGTGTGCACTTGCACACTGAATTCTGGCAAATATATTTAAACATTTAACCCTGATTTCTGTTGTATTTTGTTACAGTTTTTATGAAAAGATGCTTGAGGTGGTGTTGTGGCACAGTAGGTGGTAGATAACCTACTGTACTTGTATTACTATCACTCCTCATTTCTGGACGGGAAATTGCAGGACTTAGATTCAGTGTCAAAGGAAATATTTTTTTTCTTACATCAACAGCTTGCTCCTTGATGAGCTCCACAGGAGTTTGTTTCTGTGGTTTCTTGAACTCTTATGTGGTTAGAGTTCTGCGTGGCTAGCTTAAAAGGACCATCGTGTAAATACTGACTTAGTCAGCCTGGCACTGTTTTCTTTGGCTTTATTTACAGCATGGGATTTGTGTACCTTCCCGATTTTAAGGTCTCTCTGAAACCTCACCTTAAGTGTGTACTTAAAGTCATCTACCATTAAAGAGAAAAATAGTTGATTGATTTAGTTTAAGCTACGTACTTTTTTAACATTGCAGCAGCAACCATCTGCTTAGCCTCACCAATAGTTTTTTTTTTTTTATTTTTATAGGCATTTGTATAGTTAATGATGTATATTGTACGTCAAAAAGATGCTAAAGTAAAATTAAGGTTGTAAAGCCAGGTGCTCAAAAGGCAGTGGACACCAGAATTAAGGTTACCTCTGCAATCTTAACTCAGCCTGCATGTGGATATGTATAATCAGATGCGCCACTGACCAAGGAAAAGACCCAGGGCTCGGCGCGCTGGGACTTGGGGCTCGAGCTGCATATGTGCGCTGCTGCCACGGGCAATTCAGCAACGGACTGGGGGCTCAGGCACTGGGACTCAGGGCTTGAGTCCCGTAAGCCCAGTGCAAGTGACATCCCTGCGTAAATGATGCAGTCTTTCATTACATAATCATGTATTTTTTCCATAGGGATGCCATCTCCATTCAGAGCACAAAATGGACCTTCTCTGAGTATGAATCTGGGTTATATGCTGAAGTAGACAGTGGGACCCCTGCCTCACTTGCTGCAGAAGTTGGAAAGTGTGCAGTGAATGACGCAGGAGATTGCAGGAAGAGAAAGACAATCTCTTTGTTAAAGCACTTGAATGTTGCTCTGGAGAACTGGATTCTGTTCCTACCTGTGATAGAGTTCTTGTGTGGTGACAGGCAACTCACTTCACCAAATTTTCACAGGTGGTCACTAAACCCTAGTCTACACTTGCCACCAAACAGTGCAGCAATCAGCAAGAGATATGTAAGGAACATAAAATACCTTGCGTATGCAATGGTTAAAGTATAATTTGATGAGCCCCAGAACCTCCCTAATCTCTGGGCCCCCTTCCTGTATTGTCCAGGCCCCCTTCATGCATCTGTGGGCCCCAGCCCAGGGAGGCATTTGCAACCACTTCTCAGTACTATATGTGTTGGTTATCGCTCCACAGAAATATTTATAATTTTATATGGCATTTATGTCTATATCAGTTATTGCCACAAACTAGCAAACACCGCATAACACAATAAGTATTGTAATTAACAATGAGATAATTAAATAAAATGTGTTATGTAATTGACTGAACACAATGAAAGGCACATGCAGAAATAATCAAGACAAAAACACAAAACTGCACTTATTGCCTACAGTAAAACAGAGACACGCAAACTCTCAATAATATCAACATACATACATTTTTGCTTGAAGCTAACTTCAACCAAAACAGTTTATAAAATCAATAAATATTTTTCTGTTGTCTGCCACATCGATTTCATTGCTGCACCTTCATCTTGAAGGCCAGTCTTTCTTGAAAGACCCTGAGTGCTAGTTGCTGCTCTCGGACTTAAAAGTAACCATGATTTGACATACTTTAAAGGTTCCCACAATGCAAATTGAAGTGTCAGATTTGTGGGGCCCAGGAATGGTGTTCCTAGGCATTCCCATGTACTTTAACCCCTGTTTAGAGTATCTTGCATTCTTGAGTGTACAAATAAGAATCAGTTCCTGTACTTTGGGGCATGCAGGCAATTCTACTGTACTTTATAGCTCTTAGAGGTCTCTGCATATGAGTTCCTTTACACTCTCTTTCCCGTCCTCTTGCACACTGATCTAGCATCCGGGCGCAGCCTGACATCTATTGTTTTTTAAATGTCCAGATATCTTCTGCTGAGGGGCAATACCCTCTCACATTTGCACAAGGAGTCTCTTAAATCATAAATATACTATAAGAAACTGCTAATAAATACCTGTAATACATACATACATAAAATGTGTTAGTCTTTAAGAGTGCCGCCTACTTGTTTGTTTTCCCTCCATCAGTATGTCTCCATTTAATTCAAATCCCAGGGTAGTTGTGCCTCTGCCTCATGCACACCCAATCACTAGATTTTTCTGCATTTTTGGAGGGGAGAAGACAGACCCTTCACCACTTACCAGACCCCCTTACCTGACCCGCCTGCCTCCCTGCTCCCCAATCTTCCCAGGACCCTACCTCACTGCCCAATAGCCCTCTGACCCCCTTCCCTGACTCACCCGCTCACCCACCATCTTCCCAATCCCCCATGCTTTCACTGCTGGCTCCCTGATCCCCCCCCCCAGAGAACCTTCCCTGCTGCCCACCAGTTCCCTGACCCCCTTTCCTAACCCACCTGCTGACTCCCCAACCATGACCCCCCCACTCTTTCCCTACCAGGTCCCCATCCCTGACTCCCAGGCCCCTTCACCTTACCAGGCCAGAGCTGCTGAAAATCTGGCTCAGCCCTTGGGTGGGGCATGCTCAGTATAGACTGAATCTTTGGGGAATTTAGCTGCTAAAATCAAAGTTGTTACTGAGCATGCACAAGCTGTGACTCTTCTAAGGCTTCTGACATGGTCAAATTTAGGCAGATGTCACAGGGTGAGCAAAAAGCACACACTGACACAAATTTCAAAGCCCTGCACCAAAGAATGGGGACATTGGAGTTATTCAGTGAAAACACTGCCAGATTTTTTTAATGTGGGCAGAATAAAGGGTCCCCTAGCCTTGTTCTCAGGTGTAGTTCAACCATGCTTCTGATTTTTTTTAAAAAAAGGAAAACACCCCACAAACCCATACATGTGCATATGAAACACCTGGTGTGAAGTCATAAGCAACTCAAAACACCATTTTATAATGGAAAGCATTAGACAATCTTGATAGGAGGCACTGCCAGTACTGACTATTATTTTATATATTTAATTTGTTTTTTCAGCTGTATTATTTTCTGCAATGAGACAGGTACATCTTTAAGTGCACATTTGTGACTTGTGAATTTTGTCACCACTGAACTGAAAGGAAAACATTCACTCTTGGACTTGCAAGTTCTGTAACAGTATAGAGCAGAGAGCATGAAGCTATCCCACTCCACTGGAAGTCTCAGTGATACTTTGGTATAGGCACCAGCTTAAGCACTGGGCACAGGTGGAAATGGAAGTCTCAGATCCTTCACGGTCTCTTAGGGTTGTCCCAGGCTAAAATATAAGGTGAGTGTGGGTGGTACATGGGCGTATTTGAAGAGGCACATACTTAATTGTAATCCTCCTTTTTTATGAGAAGTCTATCTGTTCTTTAGCCTCTACAAAAACAATAAGAGCCCTGTGGCACCTTAAAGACTAACAAATTTTTCAGGAATAAGCTTTCATGGGGTCCAATCCATTTTGCCTTTAGCCTTCCCCCTTCAGCAGTAACTTGGTGGTCAGGCCACATAGCCCCTCTCCCAGGGTAACCTGCACTCCCTTCCCTGCCTATCGCTTTTTACAGTGCACTGCCATGAGCCAGAAGGCTACAAGATAAACAAGATAGGAGCCTAAACAGGAAATAATCTTTTTTCTTTCAAATATAGTCTTCAGTTCTAGTGACTATGGCTGGACTGTGGTCTCTGCATAAGGCCAAAAACTTAGTACAAATTTCAAGTTCAGCAGCAAAATCTATCTTGGAGGAAGATAGGCAGGTTCTAGACTACTTAAGTTTTATTACCCAGAGCAAATGAAAAAACCCAAGCTGCAGAGTCTTTTGACTACATTCAGTTTCACAGGCTGCAAACAATAAACAACAGAGTCAAAACAATATAACAGGCTAGATTTTTCTCTCTACAGCATTTACTATCTTGAATTCTGCTGCACAAATGCTTCTCAGTCCTCCCCTGAAAAAAGCATTGCTCTTGTTAAAGCTCTGAGTTTAACTGCCTTAGATGCATCTGAATATCACAGGTGTAAGTAGGAAGCTAGAATTTAATTTCAAATTCCTCACATCAGTGCCTATTTTGGGAGGAAATTATCCTGGAGGGACTAGTGTCACAAGTGCATCATGGCTACAAACCCTATTCTGGTAAGCACTATAAGTGGTTTTTATGCTCTATCATGCTAATCTGTAAGATTTAGCACTGGTATAACATTTCTGCAAAGGGGGAAGGCCTGGCAGTCATCAGAAAACACAGTGATGAAAAATAATGAATTGACTACAAGAAATGTTGAGATCTAAGCCGAACTGATTTAAAAGATTCGTGGTGACTTTTTTAATCTCACCCTTGAAAATTACCTGCTATAAAAAAATCAGACCAAATACTTAATGCTATTCTTTCTCTGGATCTGCTTCTTACCTGCTAGCTGGGAAAAGAAGTGGAATCAATAATTACACTAAGAAATGACAAGGAAGAAGAAACAGAGGGCTAGTCCTGGCTAGGGTTACCAGATGTCAGGCAAAAGGAGAACATGTCCTCCATCTGGCAGGCATTTTAAAATACATGATTTTGTCTGGCTTTTTACTTACAGGGGTTTAAACTATGCTGGAATGCCACAGAATACTTTATTTTTAGGGAAAAGCATTCCAGAGCCCCCTAAAAACAGAAAAATGTTACATTAATACTACATTTTCTCCCTGCATCCTCCAGTGTCCTCCTTGTCATACATCCTTGTCCTCCTTTCCAGGCTTTGGTATCTGGTAGAACCTAGTCCTGGCCCCTCTGTGGCTCCAGTTTGCAAGGCCACCTAAAGTAAAAAAAAGGCTAGTACAGAGTCATCTTAGTCAACTTGTCAAGGTTTTCACTGCCATAAGAAAATTGTTGGGAGGCATAAAGGTGAAACCTGTTCTAGGACTTCTTGATTTCACAGGAACAGTGTCAGTTTGCAGTCCAATCACTTAATTGGGGGGGGGGGGGAGAGGAATTCAAAAGGACACTCAGTACTAGAGATTCTTGAGAGTGGGCAATTTTTGTAATGTTTTGTAATGTAAAAAGTCTTTTTTTTCTCCCTTTGCTGCAGTGCAAAAAGGCCCTGCAAACAAGAAAGTAAATTAGATAAATTAAATGCTGATCATTACACCCATATGAAGCCTCATTGCATGATAGAGATCTCACAGACTGTATACAGAACCCTATCAAATTCACAATATGAACAAACTGAGACCTCATTTAAACAACAAGCTACTTACAGGCAGATCCTGGTATCCAGGCAGAGCTGACTAGGAGGTGAGAGAGAAAATTTTCTTTCTTTAATCAATTTGTCTACAAATCATGGATATTACTAATAGCAATAATAAGTTAAATGCTTTCAGATCAATTCATAAGTAAGTTGTTTCTGTCGCTTAAAGAAAAAATGTTTGTTTTTTGCTGGTTTGTTACAATACTAATGTCTGTAATGTGAATTATTTAGACACTAAGTTCTGTGCTATATTCTCTGCTTTCCCTCCATCTGGCCATTATCCGTGTTTGGATCACACCCTTTGAATTAAAAAGCAAGCTGTGCTCTTTGCTTCGTTGTGCAATCACGATTCATTTTTGTGGCTTACGGTGAGAAAGCAGCATTTTAACACTGTTATGGCCTGTCATTTCTTTAACCTCACCCAAAAAAGAAACTTACACGTCAGGTGGGTGAATTATCTCAGTTAAAATAAGAACTAATTTTTTTTCCTGTTTCAAATGCAAGTTGATACATTGGCAGAGGAGTTCCAATAAGTTTAATTTAAAAAAAAAAGTATCATGAACATTTAATGACAGCCCTCCCCCCAAAAGATTTGAATAACGCCCACTGAAGTAATACAAAATGATGCCTTTTGGGTCCCCTCTCTGGTGAAACCAGAGGAGACTCAGAGTGAGGAAATATTTGGCCATTGGTCAATTCTCTGGGTCTCCTTGAGTTCCCCGCCATCCTCTACAAAATGCTGCTACTAAAAACTATCTTGCTATTATTACATCTCTTTGGCCATTTCATGGTCCTCTTCAAATCCCATCCCTGACTTTTCTTTCTCCTTTCACTTAAAATTCAAGCTTCTGGACTTCAAGCTTATGTCCCGTTCTAGTTCTCTCTGTTGCAATTCCCTTATGTTCCCAGTCTCACATCCTTTATTCTAAGATGTTCTCTACAATGGTCCTTTCTTTTTCTCCCACTCAGGGTTTGCAACTTAGGCCTGGAACCCCTCCTTGTCCCTGCCAATAAACTTCCTTCTTATTATTCAGATTTCTATTTTTATAACATTTCTTCTGTGGAGTCTTTCAATGATAATCTGCAAATATAGATGAACTATTCAAACCACTTTTGAACTGTACTTTTATTGATTGATGTATTATGTATGTGCACTGTATTACCACTATCTGATTTAGACGGTAAATTCCTTAGAACAGAAATTGTCTTCCATATTTGCATATTGTCAAGCACACAGCGCTTGATAAATTCCAGAGGGGCAGTCATGTTAGTCTAGTTCAGCAAAAGAAGCAAGGAGTCCTGTGGCACTTAAAGACTAAGAGATTTATTTATCAGATGAGCTTTCGTGAGAGAAAATCCCATTTCATCAGATGCTTTGAAGATGGGGGAACTTGGGAGGGACTTACAGAACCATCCCATTCTGTAAGTTCCCCCATCTTCAAAGCATCTGATGAAGTGTAGTTTTCTCCCATGAAAGCTCATGCAATAAATAAATCTCTTAGTCTTTAAGTGCCACAGGACTCCTTGCTTCTAGTGCTTGATAAATTATACATGAGTATAAAGGCTCCAATATGGCCTCAGTCTGGATTGAGGGTGAAATTCCATTGACTTCAGTGGGCCCAGACCTCACACTAAAAGTGCTACTATCTGATCATACAGATGATCTGGTTGTCTTGGCACTTACTAGTAGACTCGGAGCAAAGGCCAAGCTTGACTGGATACTCGGATCCCTTTAGAGCAAGGTTGAAAGATATTGGTCAGCAACACAAGGAAATCTGAACTGTAGTTTCCCATGTTATACAGTTCTGAGGGTCACAAGAAGACTTAGAGAATATTAGGGTTGGAAAGGACCTCAGGCAGTTGTCTAGTCCAATCTCTGCCGGAAGCAGGACTTCAGCTTCCTGGTCTCTAACTTGCAGCATAAGAGTCTTTTCTCTTAAAATACTGCAGTCTGTTTTAATCAGAGAAGTAGAGAAGTACGTTCTATTAAGTGGATTGGCTTTTTATTTCCTTGCTTTTATAGATTTGTGTGAGATAGGATGCATGTGCAACAACCCTAACTGTTTCACAGTGAAGTTTTGATAGCCCAGTGGACTGGTAGCTCCCTCTGTTAAGGTTGCCTCAGAGTTCTTGCCGTAAGACCTTGTTCTTAAATAGCAGAAGACCCAGTTCTTAGATGCCTATAACTTCACCAAACTTTAAAAATTTGGGCTGAAATTTTTCATGCTGTGTTTCTTCCTCAGTTATGTAGGGGAAAAATCAGGAAGGCCAAGGTGCAAACTGAAATCAAACTGGCTGAAGGCATAAAGGCTAACACAAAAACCTTTTTCAAATATATTAGAAGTAAGAGAAAGACCAAGAGCTGTATAGGTCCATTACTCAACAAAGAGGGAAAAACAATAACAGAAAATATGGAAATGGCAGAGGAACTAAATTGTTTCTTTGTTTCAGTCTTCACCAAGAAGGTTGGTGGTGATTAGATGCCTGATGTAGGAGAGAGCAGTAAAAACAGGACAGGATCAAAAGCTAAAACAGGGAAAGAATAAGTTAAAAGTTAGCTAGACAAGTTAAATGTCTTCAAGTCACCAGGGCCTGATGATATGCACCCTAGTCTACTCAAGGAGCTGAATCCTGCTCTAATGGACAGAGGCTAGCCTGTAAGGTACGTGGAGTTTCATGCCATTTGACTTAAGATGATGGAAAATGCACTGCTGCCCTACCCCTGGTAAAAAATAAAAAGCCTCCAAAAGAATCCACAAATACATATTTCCTTTCCATCCTACAGACTTGTGCTGCAATTTGCCTCCATGGAAAGAGGGCAGAACATTCCAAGGAAGAATCGGGGTTTCAGTTTAAAAGCTTTTTATGCTTAATCTATTCTTTTTAAAAAGGGTGGGGGGAGGGAGATTTGTGTGCAGCTCAAAGCTGCCTGAAGGTTCTTCTAACTTGTGTGCTTTCCATTTGAGTTTCAATATGGATGTTTGCCATGAAAACAGCTGTGTTACCTCCCATCCATGCAAAGACAGAGAAAAATCTTAAGATATTCATGTAGCGGCTCTCGGCTAAGTGCTAAGGTCCTTACTTTGTATTTATTCAGTTCTTACTCAGGCCAAGCTCTCCTCTTTGCCTAAGTAAAATCCAAGGATTTGGCCCCGTGTTTGTAAATGAAAAATCTGCTTCAGTTGTTATTGGCTGTCTTATAACCAGCTGCAGTTCCAGCGCATAGAGGTGAGAATATAATCTTCCCTACTGTGTGTCCTCCAGGCTATAACAGGCTCTGTGTACTCTAAAGAGGAGGACTCCGTGAGTTCAGCATTGCCACTGGTGCCAAACTCCCCAGAACATTAAAAATAGGGTCACTAAAATCATGACCCTGTGCCTCTTGCATCAGCCTCTGGGAGCTGACAGAGCACATGCTTCACTCTGGTAGCAGCCCTGCTTTTCCTGCTCTCCTGGAAGTACTGTGCCTGCCTGAAGCACGCATGCTGGCATCGCGTCTCCAGGAGGTGTTCGCGGGTACTGTGCCTTATCCCTGTCCCTTACTGCAGGCCATGGATTTCTGCCACCATTTGTCCTGAAGCTGCTGTGACATCCCAAGCAAAAATATTGTCATTATGGAGCCTCTCGGTGGTTTTTCTTTACTGGGGGGAGGGAAGGAGGCAAAAAAAGGAGCTGCTTGGGCAATTGTTTTTCTAACAGAAAAGAAAATAATGGCTGGGTGAAGACTTTCAAAAGGAGAAAATGAAGTAAACCTTTTAGCTGCAAAGGAGAAAAATAAACTAAGACTGACTGTGGTGTGGTCATACTTTCCATACTGTTTTGTTTATAAGTGAAAACATTTCTCTCAGACGACAGCATTATGTGGGCAGCTATTTCTAGGGTAATGAGAAAGGTCTTATACAAATTCCAATCCTGCCATGTGATCAGTACTTACATGGATCAGAAATAGAGGGGAGGGGATACCCATGTTGATATTTATATTTCTCAGCCAGGAAGTGTACAACACTATTAATTATAGAGTTGGACAACATGTCATTGGAGAGCCAAGCGCTCTATACTGTTAGCTTTTAATTTTTCTTTATGAATGGAAATTCACCCTGAGTTCACTTAGAAATGCAGAGAATGTCATCAATAAAGATTCATGATTATTTTAGCTCCCAAGTTGGGGTCTCCTCTAGGTTGTTCTGGGTCAGAGTGCCCTCATTTTGGGCCAGATGCTTAACTGATGTAGGTCAATGTAGCTGACTTCAGCTACACTGGCTTCTACCCTGGGGTCTGATCCTTTAACATTGATGTTGCCTGATCAATAACTTTCTATGCCTGTTTCCTCCTGTCAGCTTGCAGTACTGCTTGGAAGTATAGGCTGGCAAAGAAAATGGACCTATCCAGTTTGCTTTTTCTCTGATTTTTTTTTTTTTGTTTTAATGTCAGGTTTGACACACTTTAAGCAAGTAAGAATCTAAGTAACCAACACTTCTGTCACAAAAGGAAACTGCATTAATAATATTTTTTACTTTTTTCCTCCAAACCTCTCAAAGCACATTAGTAAGTTATTAATTAAGCCTAAAAAACTCCACTGTGAGGTATTTAAATAATTCTGCAGATATAACTGAAAGGGAATGCCAAAACTGTGTGCTACACAACATGTACAACCAGACACGTACAACTGTGATTGACAGCAACTAGAGTGAGGAAGGGGCAACCAAGCTGGGAGAGGTTGCAAGTGCTTTGGAGGATAGGATCAGAATTCAGAATTATTTGGACAAACTGGTAAAATGGTCTGAGGTAAACAGGATGAAATTCAATAAGAAAAATGCAAAGTACTCCACTTTAGGAAAGAACAATCAGTTGTGCACATACAAAATGGGCAATGACTGCCTAGGAAGGAGTACTGCGAAAAGGGATCTTGGTGTCATAGCGACCCACAAGCTACATATGAATCAACAGTGAAATACTGGTGCTCAAAAAAGCAAACACCATTCTGGGACGCATTAACAGGAGTATTGCAAGTAAGACACGAGAAGTAAATCTTCCGCTCTACCCAGCCTGATTAGGCCTCAACTGGAATGTTGTGTCCAGTTGTGGAAGGACATGGACAAATTGGAGAAAAATCTAGAGAAGAACAACAAGAATGATTAAAGGTCTGGAATACTTGACTTATATGGGAGGATTGAGTTAGTTTGGCCTGAAAATGAGAAGACTGAGAGGGGACATGTTAAGTTTAAGTACTGTGACAGGGCCAGGCTGGATGGGTATAGGCGAGTGGTGGAGGGAGTATATGTTAGCCCCAGACTCAATAAAGCTTTGTTCCCTGGGTTAAGTTAACCTGGAATATTCTAGAATAATTGGTCCCAGGTGTCCCAATCAACAGGCCTGCTACTTAGAGCCTTGTTCTCAGGTAGGGCAGGGCAGCTGAAAGCAGACTAGAGAGAAGTAGAGCTGCTGAGAGGACACTGACAGTCTGTTTGGAGTTTTGCCACAACACCAAGAGGTACAGTGGGGAATTTGGGAGAGAAATCCCTACAAGCAAGGCCACTGGGACCTGCACTGAGAGGATAGACTATATTTAATTGAGGGAGACTGTGGAACTTTCCCGAGTCTGAAGATTGAGGCTTTAGAGTTAGAGACTGTGAGACTTCCCAGAGTCTAAAGGCAGACCAGGAGCAGTGGGGCAACTGAGTGGTGATCCAGGGAAGGTAGCAGCCCTCCTGGACTAAGTGTGGAGACTGCTAGTTAATAGGGTCCCTGGGTCAGGGCCCCCCGACTCTCTCCCATCAGCCAGCCCCTCATTACCAGGGGGGAGGAAAAACTGAGAAGGGTCAGCCAAATCTCGCCGCATGATAGAAACCGCAGGACCTACAGGGGTGCCTGAGGCCTCACCTTGCTACAACTGGTGTCAGGGGAGGGATGTTTGCGCTGTGGCTTAAACGGAAAGGGGGAACAGGGAAGCAAGAGAAACCACCTTCCCCCACCAACATGGAGAATGTAGTAAAGGCACTTGTACAGGCTACGGCAGCACAGCAAGAGGCCACCAGGGTCCAGATTGCTGCACAGCAGGAGGCCATGAGGTTACAGCAAGAGACCAATCAGTTGCTGATTAACCAGGCAAACAAGGACCATGCCCTCTTACGAGAGATAGTGAGCCAGCTGAAGACCCTGGCTTCCCAAACCCCTGGGCCTGACAGGACTAGAGATCTGCGAGCTACTGCATACCTGCAGAAGATGACGTGGAGGCATACCTCCTTACTTTTGAGAGGATTGCTAGGTGGGAGACTTGGCCCCAGGCTCAGTGGGCTAGCCTTATTGCCCCTTTCTTATGTGGAGAAGCCCAGAAGGCATATTATGACCTACCCACAATGCTAGAAGCTGACTACCATCTGTTAAAAACAGAGATCCTGGCTTGGTCAGGAGTCACTATGGCCATGAAAGCCCAGAGGTATCACGATTGGAGGTACCAGGAGGGCAAGGCCCCCAGATTGCAACTATTTGACCTTGCCCACCTCTCCCAGAGGTGGCTGAAATCTGAGATCCACCAACCAGAGAAGATGCTGGAAATCCTAGTTATTGACTGGTATATGAGGGGCTTGTCTTCAGATCTCTGCCCATGGGTAGGCCAGCATGACCCCTCCTCTTATGATGAACTGATTGAGTTAGTCAAAAGACAATTAATGGCCAGAGAACTTTCCCAAGCAACAAGAGAAGACTTGCCCAGAACCCGACGACCTGCCCCTGCCTTTGGTACCCGAGCAACCGAAAAGGCAGCCAGAAAACAAAGGAAGCAGAGGGTCAAGTAGGAGGCAACAAGGGATGGAATGACCTAGGCAAAGAAAATGGGAAGAGTTTCCCCAGTCCAAAGATAAAGGCATGCCTAGGGCAAACTATTGATCTTATGCATGTGGGGAGTGGGGACACATAGCAGCCCAATGCAGAGGAGCCTATGCAATGCAACATGGGAAGCAGAGCCAACTCTTGCAATCTTATCCACCTTGTAGGGGTGGGTCTAATTCCACATAGATACACCAGGCCTGTGAAACTAAACAGAGTCAAGACTTTAGCCCTAGTGGACTCAGGGAGGGCTATCACCTTTATTTCAGGCAAACTTATGAAGTGTAGTCAGCTGGCACAGGCCAAATGAACTGGGGTAATTTGTGTTCACGGGACAGTTGGATATTACCCGACTATCCCAGTAGACACTGAGGTTCAGGACAGAGACAAAAGGGTAACAGCTGGGGTGGTTCCTAATCTCCCATACCCTGTCCTGATGGGAAATCTCTTCCTAGGTTTTGGGACTCTACTTCCCCCAGAGGGTTTAGAGAAAGAGGAAAGCCTTGAAACAAGTACTACAGTGGCCCCAGAGGACAACCCCCCAATATTCTCATTGATAGATCAGGATATATTCCCTCAACCAGGGAAGGGCTGAAAGACTCAGGGTGAGAGAAGGGCAGTCAGGGCTTTGTGTACCAGAATCCTGGCTCGGGTAATAAAGCAGACCCAGGCTGCAGCTAGAGAAGCTACTCAGAAAGAAGAGGAACTTGCAGGGGGCTCTGAGCTGAACTGCACCAAACTTGGTGGAGGGGCAGAACCAGACCAAGGAGAGCCTGAACAGCTAAGCCCAGTGCATGGAAAATTTGGCAGAGACTAGGCTGAAGATCCAAGATATATCAATGCCAGAAAGGAAATAGCAGAGATAGACGGAGTCCCAGTAGAGGGAAAGACCCGAGGCCCAGGACCCTATTTTATAATAAAGGGGGACTTGCTATTCGGGTCACAGAGGTAGAGGGAGAAAATGTGCTACAACTCCTGGTACCATAGAAACACCAAAAGTCGGTGTTGAGTTTAGCCCACAGTTACCTCTTCGGTGGGCACTTAGGGGTAGAAAAAAAGCCTGGCTCGAATTTTAAGGAGGTTCTTTTGGCCCAGCCTCCATGAAGATTTATGGCGATACTGTGTCACATGCCCTGAGTGCCAATTACACAGTCCCCATTCTCACTTAAGGGCCCTATTAGTGCCCACCCACCTTCAAAATCCCATTTGAGCGGATTGCCATGGATCTAGTGGGCCTCCTGGAGAAAACAGTGTGAGGTCACCAGCATGCACTTGTTGTTCTTGACTATGCCACCAGATACCCAGAGGCTACAGAACACTGACTCCAGAGTTATGGAACACTGACTCCAAGACTATAACAACGGAGTTGGTAAAAATTTTTACACATGTCAGGATACCCAAAGAAATATTGATGGACCAGGGAATCCCATTTAGGTCAAGGCTAATGAAGGACTTATGCACATTATTGCATGTACAGACCCTATGAATCATCCACAGACAGGTGGTCTTGTAGAAAGATTCAATAGGACTCTTAAGACTATGATAAGAAAAGCACTAAGTCAAGACAGGAAAGACTGGGACAACTTGCTGCCATACCTTATGTTTACCATCCATGAGGTACCACAGGCCTCCTCAGGCTTTTCCCTTTTTGAACTGCTATACGGACTCTAAGGTATAGCCAAGGAGATTTGGGAGGAAGAACCCACTCCAGAGAAAAATGTAGTAGATCATGTGCTGCGGATGAGAGATCGGACAGCCAGTGTAACCCCCATTGTAAGGGAACATTTAGAGAAAGCCCAAAAAGCTCAACAAGTACACTATAACCACCAAGCCACAGTTTGGCATTTCCAGCCAGGAGACCAGGTGATGGTACTGGTATCTACATCTGAGAGTAAACTGTTAGCCCAGTGGCAGGGATCCTATGAAGTCATTGAGCATGTTGAGGAAACCAACTACAGAGTGAGACAGCCAGGGCATCAAAAGCAAGAACAGGTCTACCATATCAACCTATTAAAGCCCGAAAAGCATGTGTGACACTGACAAAGGAGGCAGAGACACCTGAGCAGGTAAAGATATCACCGGACTTGACACCAAATCAACAAGCAAAGGCAGCAGAGATGATAGCATGGAACCAGGATGTGTTCTCGACCAGACCAGGCCGAAAAATAGAAATTTACCACAATATTATCACACACCCTGGCACCAGAGTAATGATGAGGCCCTATTGGATCCCAGAAGCCAAAAGGAAGGAGATTAAGGCTGAGGTGGAGAAGATGTTAGCGATGGGGGTCATAGAAGAATCACAGTCAGTGGTCTAGCCCAATTGTGCTAGTGCCTAAACCTGATGGCACTACGAGATTTTTGCAATGACTTCCACCAACTAAATGAGGTTTCCAAGTTTGATGCATACCCCATGCCCTGCATAGATGAGCTTGTGGACCACCTGGGCAAGGCCCATTTCTTAACCACCCTCGATTTGACCAGGGGGTATTGGCAAATTCCCCTAGCTCCAGAGGCAAAAGAAAAGACTGTGTTTGCCATGGGCTATTTCAGTATACCATCCTCCCTGACAGACTCCATGGGGCACCAGCCACCTTCCAGCACTTGATGGGCAAGCTACTATGTCCACATGTGAGCTATGCTGCAGCTTACCTAGACAATGTAGTTATATACACCCCAGACTGGGAAATCCACTTGCAGAAAGTAGAAGTAGTACTAGACACCCTGAGGCAGGCCGATCTCACAGCAAACCCTGCAAAATGTGCTGTAGGTCTAGCTGAGGCAAGGTATCTAGGGTACATTGTAGGTAGGGGTGTGGTAAAGCCAACTCAACAAGCTGGAAGCTATCCAGAATTGGTCTTGACCCAACCAGGGTCAAGAAGCAGGTTCAACCATTCTTGGGCATTATAGGATACTATCGGTGAGTCACACCTCATTTTACTTCCAGAGCTAGTCTTCTAATAAACCTGATAAAAGCCTGGGGCTCTGACATGGTACAGTGGACGCCTGCAGCAGAAGAGGCCTTTAAGGACTTATGGACAGCCCTCTGCAGCAACCCTGTTTTATTTGCCCCAGACTTCACCAAAGAATTTATATTAAAGACTGATGCCTCAGAGGTGGGGTTGGGAGTAGTCCTATCGCAAATGGTGGGAGACGAAGAAAACCTGATAATGTATCTTAGTAGAAAACTCCTCCCGAGGGAGCAGACATATGCGACAGTAGAAGAGGAGTGCCTTGCTGTCAGGTGGGCTATGGAAACTCTACGCTATTACCTGCTAGGTCACCACTTTACCCTCTTAAATGATCATGCTCCCCTCCAATGGATGCAACAAAATAAGGAGAAAAATGCATGGGTGACCAGATGATTCCTGTCTCTCCAGCATTTTCGATTCACTGTGCAACACAGACCCGGAAGGCACCATAGGAATGCAGATGGCCTCTCCCGGGCTCACTGTATGATGTCCCAAGTTGCTCAACCCTGCAGGATTGAGCAGGGGGAGGATGTGTGACAGGGCCAGGCTGGATGGGTATAGGAGAGTGATGGAGGGAGTATATCTTAGCCCCAGGCTTAATAAAGCTTTGTTCCCTGGGTTAAGTTAGCCTGGAACACTCTAGAATAATTGGTCCCAGGTGTCCCAATCAACAGGCCTGCTACTTAAAGCCTAGTTCTCAGGCACGGTGGGGCAACTGAAAGCAGTCTAGAGAGGAGTAGAGCTGCTGAGAGGACACCAACAGTCTGTTTGGAGTTTTGCCACAACACCAAGAGGTACAGTGGGGAATTTGGGAGAGAAAACCCTACAAGCTAGGCCACTGGGACCTGCAGTGAGAGGGTGGACTATATTTAATTGAGGGAGACTGTGGAACTTTCCCAAGCCTGAAGACTGAGGCTTTGGAACTAGGGACTGTGGGACTTGCCAGAGTCTGAAGGCAGACCAGGAGCAGTGGGGCCACTGAGTGGCGATCCAGGGAAGGTAGCAGCCCTCCTGGACTAAGTGTTGAGACTGCTACTTAATAGGGTCCCTAGGTTGGGGCCTGGGGTAGAGGGTGGGACCAGGCCCCCCGACTCCCTCCCATCAGCCAACCCCTCACTACCAAGGGGGAGGAAATATTCAGAAGGGTCAGCCAAATCTTGCCACACGATAGAAAGTGCAGGACCTACAGGGGTGCCTAAGGCCTCACCTTGCTACAATACCTAAAAGCTTGTTACAAGGAGCAGGGAGAAAAATTTTTCTCTTTAACTTCTGATGATAGGACAAGAAACAATGGGCTTAAATTACAGCAAGGGAATTTTAGGTTGGACATTAGGGAAAAATTCCTAACTATCAGAAAGATTAACCACTGTAGTAAGTTGCCTAGGGAGGTTGTGGAATCTCTATCATTGGAAATTTTTAAAAGCAGGTTAGTCAAATACCTGTCAGGGATGGTTTAAGATCATATTTGGTCCTGTCATGAGTGCAGGGTACTGGACTCAATGACCTTTTATGGTCCCTTCCAGTTCTATGATTCTATGATGTGAAAAGCTCAGAAAATGGGATCACTTATGACAAAAGATAGTTTTGCTTAAAAATTGAACCAGACCCTCACCCTTCTCTTGTTTTAAGAACAGAAGAAAGCTTATGTAACCTGCTAGGGTGGGCTTGAATGCATTTACTTGCCCCTCTCCAGTGGCTAACAGAGAAACCCCTGCAGAAAGCAGGTGGAGAGCCAGGATCCAGTCTGTTCAGGACTCACAGCGAAGACTGCTCAGAGTTCCCATCCCACATTAAACTACTACTCAGCATAAGCATAACAATGAACTTTATTAACTAACTAAACAGACCTTATCCTAAGAAACCACAAAAAATTCAAACAAAACAGCAAGAAACTCAAGAGTCCCAAAGTTCAGGTGGTGTCACCCTTATCTCAGTTGTAGTCTTTTAAGTCTTTAAGGCTTGAATGCAGAACAAGAGCCATCCTCATCATCTCTAGCTGCAGGAATCTTCAGGCAAATACCTTGCAGTCCTTTCTTCCTCCTGTGTAGCCAGCACCGCACAATCGGGTCACTGGCATCCAGCTCTCAGTTCTACTGCAGACAACTCCCCTGCAAAACTGTCCAAAGCAGGGAGAAAATATCTGCAGTCCACTCTCGCTCAGCTCCTTTCACTCAGTCCCTGAGCACACGGACTCTCCAGCTCTCTCTGTTTGCTCCTCTCCATGCTGCTCCTCTAAGACTTCTCCCTGGGCATGTAACTCCAGCATAACAACAAAACTTGTGGAGCATGCTCAATGTGCTACCACACCCTCTCACCGGAAGGTGCTGGTCTCTGGGCTGCAAAATCTGCCCAGCAACGTAACCCAGCCATAAGGGAACTCCCTGAAAGAGATTACTCCTTTTTAGGCACATGGGTTACACTTACAGTCCATAACACCTCCATTGATTCCTCCTGTAAAACTAGTGCGAAACAGACTGATTTTTTTTTTTCACCGTATAAGAGAAACTGGGGCTTTTTTTAAATCTTGCCAGGCCACTTATGCTTGTCATAAAAACGGGGGAAAAAAATCACACAGCCCCCATCTTTTTCTTTTCCAGGTCACCTTACATATACCTATGGGTACACAACATTTTAGAAAAATCCAATCTGAATAGGAAAAATTGTTTCAGGTAATCATTATCTTTGTAATGGCTTAGAAGATTTTATTTCTGAAGTGTGGTAGCATCTTTGTTTATACAAGATAATGTTTTCACAAGTAAATAAGCAGCACAAAATCCCTTGCTTACTGACCTTCACTGGCCTTAGAAAGGATGGCTTTGTGTGGTCCAACAAGATGCTGAGGGACAGAAAGCACTACCTTCCCACAACATGTTCATCCTGTCTCTGAAGTCTGGTATGGTCTTCGGCTTACTTTCCATGCTCCTTTTCTCACAACAAACACAGAGGAGGATTTTCTTTTAATTTGCAGCACAACTTCATGACTGAGTTCTCCTTTCAGATATAAAACCAATGTCCAGGGTTTCAACAGTTCTGTAAAGGTGAAGTTAACCCCATGCATTGAGCTAGCATGTGTCTTTGCACCATGTATGTCCCATTTTGCGAGAACGAATGGGATTTAAGCTGTGTATAGGCCTTGTACTGGTTCTCTGCATCAGGATAAACTTAACCTTTAAAAAAATCAATAGAGAGCTCTAGCCCAAGATGGTCCAACCACAAAGTTTAAATGACTTGGTCCCTTGCAGTTTTGTTTTGCAGCAATAAGGAGAAACTCTCCTAAATGCAACTAATGAACTGGTTAATAAAGATGTCACCTGAGAAACTCTAACAAAACCATTTGCTGTGAGAATGCTGGCAACTGTTTCTCCACCTTTCTCTCAGTCCATGCAAACACATAACAAAGAAGTAGGGCTTCTCATTTCCCCCAAGCACTTCTCTTCTTCCTGTAACTTAAGAGGAAATGTAATTGCTGCTAAGACAAGGTTCATGCTTTTGAAAACACATAGGGCACGTCTACACAGCACTTTTATTTCGAAATAACACTCGTTATTTTGAAATAAAAGAAATTAGGTCTACATGACGTTTTCTTATTTCAAAAGGACGGACCTCGTCCTTTCGAAATAAGAATCGTCATTTCGAAAAAGTAAAACCTGCCCCCCCCTTGAAATGGCTGTTATTTCGGAAGGGATATTTCGAAATAAAGCTGTTCTTTCGAAACAACACTGTGTAGACCTGTTGTTTCGAAAGAGCTGTTTCGAAAGAACAGGTCCAAACAGCTTTATTTCGAAACATCCCTTCCGAAATAACAGCCATTTGGATTGCAGGCTTTCCCTTAATTCAAATTAACATTTTGTTAATTCGAATTAACTTATTTCGAAATAAGGATTTTATTTTGAAATAACTCATTTCGAAATCCTTATTTCGAAATAACAATGCATGTGTAGACATAGCCGTAGAGTTTGTACTACCTTGATGTGCAGGCTGAACAGGCAAGAAGTGATAGCTAAGATAAGGGAAAGAACAAAAAATGTAGTGATTTAGTCTTACTTTTTTAAACTTAAAAGATTCTCACATCTGCTCTGGGATATCCTGTTTTCTGTATAAGTAATGAAACTCCAACAATCTGTTTATGCCCCCCCCTTTAATATTGAGACGAAATTCCCTGTGTAGGAGGTTAGAAAAGAAAATATGGTCTCTTGCTACAAACTGTTAACGGATTCTTGGTTTGCTTTGCTCACTTTAAGTATTTTGCTTAGATTGGCCCATTCCCCTGTTTTTTCTGGAAACCTCATTTTTTCCCTTGGTCTGCCTTCCAAAACCACAGTGCACTGAAAATGAATTCCTGCTCTAGGTTGTCGCTGCTTTAAGGACTTGTTGCTTTATACATTTATTTTATCATATACCTGCCCTCCAATTTTTAACAACTGTATTTGTACCAATGCAGACTATATGTATTGTTTGCCTTTAATGTCTTAAAGGCACACTGTGAAAATATTAGCTAGTTACAAAGGAGGATCCAGCTGGCGTCTTTAATGGAAATGATTACAGCAGAAACATTTGTAATCACTTAAGAGTGGGCTCCCATAATGCTTAGCAGAAAAGACTGAAAACAATTCAAAGTCAATATAATGTAAGCTAAGCAGGGGAGAGAGACAATTTGTGGCAACCAAAGAAGACACTTTCTCAACATTTGGGGCCTCCTAGGTGCAAGATTCTTAAATATATTTCATTTGCACTATTGTATATGCATGAAACATAAACATGTATGAAACACAAATACTTCACAACTTGGCTACAGTCATTGACATCTGTTTCTGCTTCAAGTTATACCTCACTTTGGCATGCATTCAAAGATCAGCAGTGCTCTGCAATACAGTGCAGTTTAAAATGGATGGCCTAACGACTCAAATAGTGAAAATTTCTGTTGCTTCCTTGAAGACAGTGCAGTCTTGCCACATAATGTCTTTCTGTCTTTGTTTTTGCTCTACAGAAAAATATGATGGACAAAGTCTTTACTGGGTTTCCAGTGTTGTTACAACTGTATGCAAGCTGGGAACCACTGTTGTGCCCAGAATACTCCTAGCCATTCTTGTGTTGGCCTTTACAGTGAGGAGTTTAGAGAGACAGAGAGAGGTAAAAATGGTTGAAAAGTGTCCATGCTAAAATAATGTGGAAATAAAGAAAATCTCTTGGAGATGACTCAATGTGCAATGCACATTCTTTCTTCCCTCCTCATTTCACATCGTAGGGAATGAATACATTAAAATTGGGGAAACCCTGGCTTATATCTCTCCAGGGCTCAAAGGTTCATGTAATGAACTTGCTACTTGCTCTGACCCCCTTCTTTGCATTTCGGGATTTGTTTCCCCTTTCTTTTGGGGGCAGGGGAAAGTGATGGGGGGGGGGAAGAGAATTGAACCTGTTTCTCCTATCTCCCAGGTAAGTATGTTAAGTCTGAGAGACAAGTCAGTCACCATCGCTACTGCTGCTATCCTTTCCTAAAGAGAGATTCTGAATGAAACCAAGTCCAGCAGGCAGCCTCTCAAGCTGTCAATCATATCAGGCTCTGCAAACAAGATAGGCATTCACTTGCCTTTCTTTCCCCAGGTTGTAGCTGCCTGGAGCTCCTGCCAGAGGATAGGTGTCCCAACACTTAAGAGTGAGGAATCAATGCATAATCACAAAGGCAGAAACTTAGGCAGTGAGAGAACTTTCATCCTGAAAACTCTCTTTCCATTCATGATCCTAACAGCCCTATGTCAACTACACCAACATATTAGGAAGTATTTAATATGATTTGCATCCAGGGCTGGCCAACCATTTATGTGAACTACTGTAGGTAATTGCCTAGGGTGCCAGGTTTTAAAGGGCACCCAATTAGACAGAAGTAATTTTTTTTCTTTATTTAAAAAAATACTAATATATTATCTCTTATAATGTGTGGGGGAGGAGCAGCAAAGTCATAGTTTGTGCAGTCTGCCAAAAACCTTTGGGCCAGCCCTATTTGCATCTGAAAACAAAGGGAAAAGCCAGCACCGGACAGCTGTATAGACTCCCAGTAACTCAGCCCTGTGATCCACAGTTTGAGAATCATTACTATGGCATTTACAAAGGTCAAGAAACTGTGTGTGTGTGTGTGTGTGTGTGTGTGTGTGTAAATACAATAAATTTGTCTCTCTCAAAAACGTGGGAGATTTTAGTCATAATTTCATTCTGATCAGAGTGTAAGAATTGCCCCCCAGCTGGTTCATTTTCCTCTGGTATCCCATCTCTTACAGTCATCAATACCATTTGCTGAACGGGGGGGTGTAAAACCAGCAGCAATGGGGTGGTAAATTGTTAAGATCCTGCATATGGAAGCATCCTCTTGATATGCTTGCAACCTGCATACAGATGTGTGTAATTACTGCTGATTCCTCGTGGCTCATCTTGTTAACTCCAACCTAGACATAAGAAGGAAAGGACTGTGTCTCTTGGCAACAGCAGGAATTGCAGTCTGGGCCAGAGGCAGCCCTAGGAATGACTAGTCTTTAGAAGGAAATGCTTATGCTGCAGTTTGTCTATCTGTATCTTATATATTTACAGGTTATTACTGTATAAAAGTATCTGAGCACCTCACCATCTGTAATGTACTTATTCTCACAGTACCCCTGTGCTTTAAGTAAATCATTTAAAGGCCCATTTTACAGATGGGAACTGAGGCACTCAGAGGACTGTGACTTCTCCAAGAACAATCTGTAGCAGAACAGGGAATCTATCCTGGATCTCCCCGTGTCATGTCCTAACTGCTGGGCTTCCAGTCTTTTCTCTTGTTTTTTAAGGAACTGAGAAAAGCCAAATGGAGGAGGCAGGGTTGTTTGGATAACACATTCTGAAAAATTTCTTTTAAAAACAGAACAAGACCTCAGCCTGCTTACACTGCCGTAATAAGCAACTGTGCAAAAATATATACAGGATATCAATCACTTGCTTCAGGATATGTCACACAGTGCTGACTGACTTAGGGAGAATCCCATCTATTGTCATTTTGGTGGATATAAATGCCTCATTTTCTGTTTCCTGTTAAGTTCTTTCCTTCAATAACACCTTGAGTCAATAAATTCAGCAGTTCAATTATACACTGTGATCGAGGGAGGAAAATTCTTTCATCAATTTTAAAGTTCTTGGATGTGTACTGGTGTTTTGTTTTGTTTTTAAATTATGAGAGATGATAAATAAGAATGCCTGACTGATTTGCTCTGTACTCTTCATTATAATATTTACTTCTACTCTGAAACCTTCTTGTTTCTTTGCTAAATTAATCAATCTTACTGTTTTCAATTGGTCACCAAATTGAATGCTCTTCATGCCTCTAATAGCTTCCATTGTTTTTTAATTTCTGCTATCTTGTTTCAGAAATTGGGTGACCAAAACTGAACACATGGCTAAAGGTGTCAGTATATTATTTGGGAAGAAATACTTCTAATAGATAGAATTGAAAATTCCTGACTACAGTAGCAAGCAGGAAAAAACAGTAAGTGAACACCTGGAATGAGATACTTTGTTCAGAATGTATAGGGTTCTAAGGTGTTTAATGAAATAACACACCCGTAAGGTGAAGAGGAATAAAGCTGCATAGAGCTGTATTTCATCTGTTTAATCTGAGGTCTTTCTGAAGCTACCTGCTAGAATCCTTAATTATAATGGCAGTGTGTTTGGACTCAGAAATGATGTCCAGACTGTTCAATGTCTGTAAGAGAATGAAGAAAGAAGGAGAATATATGTTATTACAGATGAGATGGGTATTTGTTTTGTTTCATACCTGTGAGATGTGTATTGTTCAATATTTACATACTCCCTTATTTTATTATCTCATAACAATGTCCCAATGAACAAATAGTTGATGAACAGGCTGGTGTAAACTTTAGGCATGAAGGGACAACAATGTCAAGTCCCTGAGCATTATGGGTCAAATCATTAGAGGGCTCAAATTTAACTTTAATTTTGTGTCAGTAATTTTACACTGTCAGTCAACAATAATGATGCTGAAAATGTCTGTATTTAGACCAGGAACCAACTGATTTGGAAGCCTTGGGAGTCTCCATACCATGTCTCCTTTTTGAGCCTAACTGATCAGATAGGTTTTTGCTACCTGATATTTTTGAAAGGATAATGTAGAGAGAATCCCCAATGATGAGCATTTCAAATGGACCAGAAAGCAGGGTGGGGAGCTATTATCCAGGAGAAAACTAGTAAGAAAAGAAAATGTTTAGTAATACTGGATTTTTTTTTGAGAAAAGATGGTTTATGGGAATTCAGTTACCTTTCACATTAATGCAATGGTGTATCATTAATAAAAGCTACATTTTGGTGATATTAGTGTAATACCAATAGTAAAAGGAGGGGAAGATGATCTTAGCAGCAGCATTTTAGACATGTGGAGAAAGTGGGGAAAGCCAGTAAGGAAGCTATGGATATTCAGGTGAGCAGTCACCAGAGTGGTGATCTACCATTTTGGCAATAGTTTTTTGCAAGTACAAATTAGACAACCTACACAACATCTGTCCCTCAAAATATTAATCTCACAATAAAATTAAAGTTCCAATGCTCCTAAAAAATGCACTTTAGGATTTCATTGGTTTCAAACATGACTAAGCTCATATACAAAGACATAATTAGCCAGACCAGGACATGCGGAAGCATGAAGAAGAGGTAGGGAGGAAGCAAGTGTTCTTGTTTTATCTTAAAGGTTTTTGATTTATCAGAGTTCACCTATCGCCAGAACAGTGATACCCAAGAAAAGATCTGGGTATTTCCCCAAGACCAGTAAATCATTTATTGTCACTTAACCAAATTATGGGCATTCAAAGGTGAACGTATTAATATGTTTTGCTAAGTAATACTATTGTTCATTTGTAAACCAAAATCAGCATTGATTTTTATTTTTTGGCTGCATCGAGCAAGCTACAGGACTTAGCTAGCTCCAAAACTTTGGAACTGTGGTGAGATAACTGGGCAATGCTATGTGGCAAGAGTGGCTTTTAGATTACTTTAGAAATGTTACTGGCATGTAGGAATGGGTACATACAAGCTATCTGTTGCTCCACTTAAAAGCTGCCTGGTTATTAACCAATTCACTTTCAATTATGAATTAAGGTGAGTGGAGCAAGCAAGTCTGGTTTTTAAGGCAGCCTTATTAAGAGCAAGGATTCCAGGAAATATATTTTTCTTTTGTTGTTTGTTTTCTAAACAAAACTGTTAGGAGTGGATGATTAGGAATCTGAATGTGCCATTGCTATATGATGAAGAAACTCCTACTTAGTCTTACTGTTCCTTTTTCAAAGTATGATAGTTCAAAGTTTAAGTATTTAAAGCTATAGTGTTTGAATTGTTTTCAAGTTCCCTGTAGATAATCAATAACCCTTTGTGTGTTTATTTCTTACTCTAATATTTTATATGGATATTTGTCTCATGTTTTACAAACTTTCAAAATATTGCCCCATTTGCGCTCATGAAATGGTACAGGCTATGGGCTACCCTGAGATGGGTATCTCTCAATCTATTCTCTCAAACTATTCTACTTCGTATAAATTCAGCATTAACTGGAATAGAAAGAAAGAGAGAGACTGATTCTATAAGCTGGTAGTTATGGTGCTCACCATGGCTGAAGGAGACATAGGTTCAGGTTCCTATTCTGGATGGTACAGAGTTTAACCTGTGTCTCATATCCTAAGGGAATGCCATAACCAATAAGCTATTGCTTATCTGGAGGTGGAACTCTCTTCCTCTCTCTCTTGGGTTGACCAGAAATTCAATCCTGGACCTAAGAATGGGGGGAGGGTTTGTTTGTTTGTTTGTTTGTTTGTTTGTTTGTCAAAGTTTTGACATGTTACTGATATGTCCATAAAAAGCTTTTGTTTGTTTGCTTCAATTAATGGCATTTCCAACTGAAAAGCCATTTTGTCACCAAATTCCTGACTGGGTCTACTAGACTGTATGATTTATACACAGCCCCACATAGGGAAAGATGTAGAGCAGCACTGTTACTGTAAAACAGGATGTGTCTTGGGGCACAATCTCTCCTGGTTCCAAAGGGGCAGTCATGTTAGTCTAGTTCAGTAAAGCAAACAAGGAGTCCTGTGGCACTTAAAGACTAAGAAATGGAGTTCCCAGGGAATTAATTGTTCATTCTCTCTCTCTCTCTCTCTCTCTCTCTCTCAAGCTGGTTCTGACAGATGTTGATTGCAGTAAAGGTGGAGTCATTCACACCTCCTGGGATCAAACTGTGGGATTGGATGGGGAAGAAAGGGACTATGCATTACTGGATTGAACCTTAAATTTTAAAGTCAGTGATATGAGAGTTAAACCATTGTTAATCCCAGCAGAATGAATAGCTGAAATCATGCTGTATTGAAAAGGGCCAATCCTGTCTCCACTGGAAGATTGGACTGTTATTTCTTTCCCTCATAATCAATATCTTCATAAGTTAATTAGTGAGTTGCATACCTCCTGCTTAGGTATTACATACCATAGGCTCCAGCATGTGGAAGAGAAATTTATTTCCATGGGGGCACTTACCCTTCTCTTTGTTTAATTAATTTGCCAACCTCCCACCTGCTTCATTTGGGATCATGTGGATGCTGCAAATATTCCATATCTAAACCGTTAGGGGGAGAAAAGACTTTTTTTTTCTTTGTTTCCTTTTCTTTTGAGCTTATAAATATGAACAGCAGATTCTGAGAGCTGAGCAATCTGTGGTGTTTAGGAGGACAGACGTAGCAACAGAGGAGTCCTATTGCAATGACAGCAGCAGTGCCACATAGCGGACTAGCTGGGGCAAAGCCAAACTGTAGCTTTACATTCCTCTCCTTAAGATACAAGCAAACGTGGCTCAGCAGTAAATTCTCCACACTAGCGCGCCTGCTCCCCAATGGAGGAATTTCAAGGAGAGGTTGCCACACTCTCTTGAGATCTGGCAGACTTGCTTTTGAATGCATTTCCTACCTTCCATGTCTCCCATTTCTGTATACTTCCAAATCCACTTTTTAGCACCCCTTGCCAGAGCAACCTAAGGAAAGCCAGTTCAATCTTTTCCAGACTTGTCTCTTAAAAACCTGCACAATGAGGTACAAAGCCTCTGAACACTTAGTTTTAAGCATTAACAAGCACAATGTCAGGATTAGTCATTAGAAATGGCGGGGGGGGGAGGGATAGAAAGTTGCATGTTATTCAGCATATCCAATGGCAATTACAGCTTACTTATATTTTTGCATAACCTCCTCCAAACAGGAAATGCAAGCAGACATTTCAATCTGAAGCATATGCAGCAACAATAGTTACAGTGAATAATGAAGAATGAGAAGGTAATTCCACCTTTGACCCAAAAGACAGCCAAGGGACTAGGAAAAGGGTCTCCCTGAGTCAGGTGATTACTTGAGAATCTCAGCTTTCACTTAAGAAAACAAATCTTGCTTTCAAGATTGAAGAGGAAACTTTGAAAATGTGACCCAAATGTGCCTGAAAAACACTCAGATCAGAGGATAACCAAGCAGAACCCCAAATATATTCCTCTTTTTCAATATATGATGAGTTTGGGGGGCCTCATTCATGGCTTTTGTACACTTGAAGTTGGCATAATGACCAGCTAGAGTTTAGATTCTAGACCCCACCTCTAATGACATCATCAGGACGACCCTAGCCACTCACCTTAGGGAGAATTCTATAATCCATGGGTTTGGGGAGTGTCTTTTTCACATATTTTAACTGAGCTTGAACTGGAAAAGAGAACATCAGTCCCATGCTCCCTTTTCAACTGTGGGTTTTCTGGCCTATGCCTGTACCTACATGCCATTGTGAGTTTGGCCTGCAGTCTGGTGTCTTCACTTAGCTTAGAAATGGATAGATATTGTCCAAGACATACAATGCATACAGTGCAATTACTGTGAGTGACTCACCATTAAACTCTAAAATGGAAGCTTTGTTGATCATTCTTCTTTAAATAAAAGAGTACTGGTAGATGCCCTTGCCAGATGGAGACCATAGTTCCAACCTACCCTTCCCAATTGCTGTTCATATAGTAGAGAAATATATATATTTAGTTCTTTAATGTGCCTGGTTTAAAAAACCGTGAGTCATGTGGACTTGGTTGCAAGCTAAATAGCTATTATCCTGACCAAAGGGTGTGCCCTTCCATGGACTTTTCATTTTTGGGTCCATGTTTATATACAGCAAGCTCACTGTCTGTGAAATTCTGCACAGCACTGATTAGAGGGAATAAAGGCAATAGAAAATTTTATTATCTGAAGTGTGTTCAAACAAAGCACCTACACTGTGATTGTATAGTCTGAACTCCTGTGAGTTCACAATCTACCACCATTTTTGTATACATACAAAATAATCCCTACTCTCCTACAAAAAACAACAAAACTCAGACTTTTTCTGGATTTAACATGCTTCCTTTTCCCCTGAATAACTTTATATTATAGAAATAAAAATCTAATTTAGAGAATTTACAGCTGTTCAGCTTTCTCTTTAAATAGTGCTATAATTACTAGGGTTTTTTTAATTTCTTCTTTTTCTTACTGATTTTTTTCCCCCTTTCTGTACTTTAAAGTCAGAAGCAGAATCTAATTGAATGTTTTTGCTTATAAATTGTAGCCAAGAAGAAGCTGCAAACAGGTTTTAGTAACTGGAGTACGGGGGATGGCTGCAGTTCTAAAGTGGTTTTGGAAATATATTTCCCAGCCAGCTGCAATGCATCAAGGCAGACCACTGAAATGACTTTGTAGCAGTTCCCCAGAGCACATTGGAGAAAAAAGCCAGATGAGAGTTTTGACTTTTTAGTCAATGACAGGGGGTCAGAGGAAAAAAAGAGTGCTGTTTGTCCCTGCATTAGGCTGATGTAAATATATATTTTGTAGCCAATAATATGTAAAACATTACATTTTGGTTCAAGTTATAAAATGAATATATATTAATAGATTCAATACAACCAGGATGCTATATTGTTAATAAGAATGAATGCCTAAAAATATGGCTAGTTTTGTCAGATTCTGCTCTCATATATAATGATGTAACTCTCTGGAATTATTTCATTGAGTTAATGGAGTTACTTCAGATTTACATACATATAACTAACAGCAGCTATTTTTTCTCAGAAAACAAAAAAAAAAATCCTTTGATATTTACTAGGCTATGTTTTTCCTTAATTCCTCTTACATGCAGAAGATTTGCAGCCCTTGTTGCTGTAAAAAGGGAGATAAATTGCCTATACTGTCTGCATCTACCCAAATATAAAAGTTGCAATGATGACAGGGTTAAGGAAAGTTTCCTCCCCAGGCTTTGAAAAAAAAGTTAAACTGAAATGGTAAGAATGTCTGAGCTGAGTCCTGTCTTACTCCCTGCCCCCATCCTCCAGACTGCATTTAATTTCAATAAACTATCTGGGACGGAAACCATTCCAGAGGTCTAGTCTGACTCATGCTATCCTCTCTGCTTTACAGTCTTTAAAACACAAGTCAGGCTTTACCAAAAGTTCTCTTATCTGCTGAAAAAATAATGTATGGAAGCAACTACTCAATGCCTTAAACATACTGGGCTGGATCCAACCATCTTTTACTTTAGTGGTACTTCTCAGGTGATCAAGGATTACAGTCTCCTCCCTTTTTCCCCTAAAAGAGAGTATCAGATTTTCTGGAGTTTTTTTTACTTCATCAAGCTAATAATGTGGATTTTTTTTTTTCCCCTGCTATGGCTGAAATGCTGGTCCTATTGAAGTCAAAGGAAAAATTCCCACTGATGTGAGTGATCCAGGATTTCACACTATTATTTCTTCATCAAAATTTTACTTATTTAGGGACCAGTCCAATAAATAGGTAACTTCCTCTGTACCAATAAGGAGTCCTGCAGCACTTTTAAACACTAACAAATGTATTTATCGCATGAGCTTTTGTGAAAGAAAATCCTTCCTCGTCAGATGTTTGAAGATGGAGAACTTATGGAATGGGAAGAAAATAAATGCAGGGGAGTGTAAGCAGGGGTATTGCTGGCGCCTGGCACACATGGCCCTTGCCCTAAATGCCGGCATCGGTGCCCCTGGTCCTGGCAGGGCTCTGCCTCTCCCGGTCTCCAGCCACATCGCGCCAGGGATCTGGGGCCCAGCCACCCGCAGCTGCTGCCCCCGGCTCTGTCCCCAGGCAGGGATCTGGGGCCCAGCTGCCCACAGCAGCGGCAGCCGCTTCTGGCCCCTTCAAAGGCCAGGCAACCCCGCAACCGCGGCTCCTGCTCCCCACCCTGTCCCCAGCAGGGGGCAAGGCCTGGGCCCATGCCCCAGCTCATTCCTCAGGGCAGCGATGCCCCTGAGTATAAGTCCTAGGATCAGGTCAGACTGTTACAGCAAATCAAAGCAGTTGTTTGGATTCAAACATTGTAGACAGAATAGTAGAGTGAGAGGAGGTAAAAAGAAGGCAAAATCACCAAGAAAAACCACCTGAAATCCTAAGGCAATGGTGTCAGATCTGCTGCTCAGGGGTGCCCAGGGCTAATAGCCTAATGGATACCTCAATATGGCCCCCCTCCTACTAATTCTTACTCATGCTTAATTTCATACATGACACAATGCAACTGTCCAGTTATGTGATTTTACATAACACTGTCATGAAAAACTTGTTTATGACTGCATCTGGTAACCATTTTATATCGTCAAGTGAGGTGACCAATAGCCCTTTGTAACTGTGATCTGACTTAGCATAATTGTAGCTGTTATACACAGTAATAGCTCTGAATTTTGCTCAGATTTATATAGTGCATTTCATCCTGAAGTATTTTACAAATGACCTATTTAAGGCTTCTGCGGATTTATTCATTTCTTTTTTCAAGGTTTAAATTTTTGGTAATTTTTGAATTGTATATAATGTCCAAAATCAAGGTTTTCTCAAGGTCTGTATTGTAATGTGTGTTGTTACATATTACATACTGTTGAATGATCTCTTTGTAATGTTGCTGAATGAACTTTAACATACTTCCGTTTCAAACGGCACTATGTTAAAGCTCAGTAAGAAACATTGGTGCTAGCCAGTCGAGTCTATATGAACCCGTTAGGGTGCAGCACATTAGTGCATTTTAGAAATCCCCCTCCCCCAATCTTAGTAGTGCATATTACCCCACCATGTTGACAAGCCCATAGAGACAAATAACAGTTTCCACTGGTTTTCCAGTATTTATCTAATAAACACTGATTTATTTCTTTCTTTTCTTTGTATGGGTATATGGGGGGAGGTATCATCAGTGTTTTCAGCTATAACCTAAAATCAGAAGCTCTCTGCACATTTCATGCTGTACATGGTTCACTTTCTCCACCACCAAAATGCAGTCACCTCTGGGCTGAAACAATTAAGTGCTGTTTAACAGTACACAGTAACATTTATACAGCAGTCGCTAGGAATGAAAGTGAAAACTACCGAGTAAAGACAGGACCACAGCAGTCCAATGAACACCCAGAAACCCTAAAATATTACATAGCTTTAAATGAATCACCAGTTAGATTCAACATCACTAACAGGGCTCAACAAGAACAACTCAGAAATCAAAGCATTAGTGAGCTCCACCTCACTGCAACGTTGAGTCGGCTCCCCTTCTCTTCCTTTGCAAAAAATCCCAGATTCTCTTCTTTGTTCTTTCTTCACTCCTCCCTTTCATTCTTACTGTGAAAGTGCTGCTCCTGCCCTGTGTCAGCATGGATGCTAAGTACCAGCTAGACAGCCAGCTACTGCTCAGACACCCCCCCTTGCCTTGGCTTTCTGTTCAGCTGG
Source organism: Podocnemis expansa (assembly GCA_007922195.1). Taxonomy (NCBI): domain Eukaryota; kingdom Metazoa; phylum Chordata; order Testudines; family Podocnemididae; genus Podocnemis; species Podocnemis expansa. The sequence goes on along the minus strand of ML681964.1, from coordinate 31,311,508 downwards.
TGTTCCCCACATGACCCACATGTCTGAATGTCTCTGCACTTATGGGTTACGACTGGCCTGATTTCAGGTATGAAGAATCCAAGTACCCAAACTGAAGTTAACAACCATAGATAGATAGATAGATAATATAAAATTCAGATATATATATATATCCTAAAGACAAGCAGATGCCAATTTAGAATTTGAAAATGAGGGAAAGATGTTGAGATAAATCAACTGTTGTCACTCACCTCTTTTACCTTCCCCTCTGCTCCAGGCCCACCCCTTTTGCTACTTTGTCTCCCTGACCTTGTTTGAAATGTATATTTTACCCCAACCCAACCTTTATTTTTTGTACTCAAACTACCTGACATGTCTGCATGAATCCGTGATTTATAGGGGGACACAGCTAAATACTTGCCCATTAAGTGATGTGTGAGTGCAGCTCAGAGATTTATATGTATATATCTTATGCAAATTCGGCCTAGAGGACCAGATACCAGGGTATGTTCTGGCCCCTTCATATCACTCTAGTAGTTAACAAGGCCAGCTGAGGATCCACTCAGAGTTTAGAGCCAGCTCTGCTGACTCTGCCACCCGCCCTAGCAAACCCCCACTGTAACAGAGAAGAGGCTGGGAATTTTTTGACAAAACATATTTTTGTGACTCACTTGGGATGTGAGAGCCTAAGTCCATGTTCCTGCTCACTCTCAGTCAGGCTCACGCTCTGCCCTGGGGATTACTTTATTACTTATACAGCATGGAACAGCTCCAACAGGAGAGCCAGGAAGAGAGAGAGAGAGAGGACACGTGCCTTAGGTGATTAGGGCTCTTGCTTGCTCCCAGAGTGCCCAGGTTCAAGTCCCTGCTTATCAGACAGAGCTGGTACTCAAAAACTGGATTCACCTATCCTGTGTAAGAACCATGTAGCAGTGGGCTATGAACTACTCTGGAGTGGTGGGAGGCGTAAAATATCTTATGTACTCTTGTGAAAAATTTCAGTGCCAAATGAAAACAAAGTCTGATGTGTGGCCATTGGGCCGCATCGGCTATGTTCACACACAGGGGGTTATTTCGAAATAAGTTAATTCGAATTAACAGTTTGTTAATTCGAATTAAGGAAAAAGGCAGGAATCGAAATAGCAGGTTCAGACAACAGTTATTTTGAAACGAGTCACAGTTGTTTTGAAACAACATGTTCACACGGCATTGTTTCAAAACAACCGTGGTGAAACAATGTTGTTTCGCCTAGAACCTAGGTTTAACTTGTTTTGAAACAACGGGGTCCTGTTGTTTCGAAACAAGCGTGCGTCGTGTGAACATGTTTTTTTTTTGTTTCGAAACAACCTCGATGTTTCAAAACAAAACTGCTGTGTGAACACTGCCATCTTGACATTTGTCCCCCACACCCTGGACATCATGTGTCCATCAAGGATGTATTGTAAGCAAGGAGTGGGAGTAGTCAGTGCTGGATAGAAACCAACAGGAGCTTCTATCCCTGAATTCAGAGAGTCCTGCTCAGTCATACAGCCTTGGCAGTACTTTCAGCCGTTAATGTGCTGCTCTGTCGTCCTACAGCGCACACGTTGAGCTAATGCTGATTTAAGAAGCATTAATTGATCTGAATTTTACTGTAATATGAAAGGGAATGTACAGTTAAGGGGGGCTGGTTCTTCAGCCATCATGTCAGCCTGTGGCCCACCTGGAATGGACACAAAGGGCTATGTGCTGGAAGAAGAAGCATTTTGCATTGCCCTCATTCCAATTCATTTGACTTGTTAAATGTTAAGCTTCTCTCCACCTTACACAGATAGGAAGAAATGAAGGCTTATGATCCTATTATGCCAATTTTTTCCTAGTAATTCTACCACAAAAGGGCCAATTAAACCTAATTCTATGAGGTGTTTCTAGGATATAGTAATATTTATGGATTAGTCACTGATAACGTCTTTGCACTCTCACTTAAGTTTTTACTCTGGCTTCATGTTGTTGCAGATCCAATATGTGTCAGTGAATACATGCACGCTTACCCCTCTGTAGACAGGCCGTAACGAGTCCTAGAAGACATTTGACTCAGTGTTCATGCTGTGCTTTTGAAAAATATGAAGTGTGATTTCAGCTATCTATAAAATAGTATCAAAGGCACAATAGTTCAAATATACAGGATAAATGTTTTGCTGTATTTTAAAATTACATGGGGGATAGAAGTGGCACTTAAAATCATTTGAACCAGTGGTAGAAGAAACATAATCAGGTTAATTTTATCCATGCCCACTTCCATATAAGATCTTTCTCTATAGTGTAGATTTGTCTGGTCCAGTTTTGGATGAGGCAAGCAATGGGATTTCCACCATTGCAAAGAAATTTTTCTGGTATTCAGCCTGAACATTTTGTTCCTGAGTTGCATCCTATCACTCAAAAATACAGCGTATCCCTCTGGACCACCCTGAACATTCCTCTTCCTCTTCCTCCTGTGGCTCAATTACAGTCTTGAGAAGAATATTCATCTTGAATTACATGAGAGATCTGGACTACCAGGGGAAAGAGGAATCCAATGGGTTTTTTCAGACTCTGATTTCTACTGGTGCATCAGTGAAAACTTAGCACTGGGGAAAATCCCACAGTCTAATCCTATGATTCTAACCACCTCACCTCATGACATGAAAAGTACAATAGAACATTACTCCAACTATCTTTTAACTCCTGTGCCTTTGACAGTGTTTTATAAACAACTGAAAAACCTATTGCACATTTTACAAAAGAGCTGAACAAACAGTGACTCGAATGTTTACTAGAAATTCTAAAGCCTTCAGACACTCGCCGCTTTTAATAATCTTGCTCTACTAGAAATCCTCAGTAGTAGCTGGAGGCAGAAAATACTCCTAAAGGAATAAGTAACCAAATGTCTCCTACAGCAGATGACTAGGATTATGTTTTAGACATCAGAGAACAGGCAAAAGAAAACCTATTTCACAGTATATAATTACATACATAATTAATTACGTAGAGGTGAAGAAACAGCATCAAATTTGGTTTTTTAATTGTAAGTTATCTTTGATTCAATTCTGCAGCTGATTTCAGCAATCCTTCAGCCAGGAGGTGAGAGGATGATACCTCACTAGCTGATTCACAAAACCTAAAGTCAAAAACCAAACCATAAGAACCTCACTGGCGGCAAATTAACTTTTGTTACCAGCTAGCAGCTAAGTTAAAAATTGCCCAGTCAAAAGTTCTTCTAATAGCAATTATGTAAGAGGGTGGGGGGGTGACTATTGCTTTTCTATATTCATTATACCTTATCAATCAAATCCACACTACTCAATCAGAAAACTTCTTAAATATTTTACAAGCCAGCATTACATGTACAGTATTGCATCTTCCAGAAAAAGACCACTACTATTAATCAGTAATAATATTCATTCAGGGATTCATCCTGTCTTCACTGAATATGATGAGAAAACTCTCATTTAAGGGGAGCAAGTTCAGGCCTTCACTGTTACTGAGTAATGAAATCCCACAGTATTAGACATATCTTGACAAAATTCAAGAATTTACAAATATAATTTCAACAGCTGGAGTTGCATGAGCATCAAGAGGTATAATGCTTGTCATCTCCAACTTATTTTACTGCATGCATAACACAGTAAGATGGTCTATTTCATTATGTCGGGTGCTCTTCCCTGCATTTGGGGTAGCAGTCTCATTTTTTGCTTCCAGCAGCTTGGAAAGAAGCAAGAAATATGAGAGTCTGGAAACTCTGCCAATGAAAGTTCAGCAAGGCCAATGCAGTCTAAAAATCATCTGGAATGTGGCACCCTGAACTGCTTTCCAATGTAAGTTATGGATTTGGAACTGGCTGTGGAAAATGTAATTTACCCTTACTGCAAGCAAAGAAAAAAGTGAACTTCCTTATGAACAAAGACATGCATGCCCTCCTTTAGTCCACTTTTCACTATACCTCAGACTTTTCTGGTATCCTTCGTACAAGTATTTGTGTACTGCAGCTGGAGTTCAGAAATCCCATATGATTAATCTTGCCCTAAATTTTTCAGCCTTCAACAAACAGGACACCCCAGATTTTTAGATGCAAGCATATCGAAAGAGAATATACATGTGCAAATTGAGGCTGCCTGTGTTCTTGAATAAATCCTTGAGTTGCATGATGAGAACACCAGGTATTTCAGATGCACAGCTAGGATGTGTGAAAAAACTATGACACTTCTGTGTAGTTTCTTTTAAAAAATTTAGACCTGACAGCTTGCTATAAAAATATTTACTTAGGATATGTCTCTCTCATATTCTCCACCAAGTAAAAATAAAAGGTTCAAGAAATATTTCATTGGAGATCTTAAATTCTGAGTTGAATTTTATAAACTGGTGTTTAAAAAAGCACGGACAAAAATTAGAATGTGAGCAGGTATACCCTGTGACAACACAAAGCCTGCTGTATTTGGCTTCTGTCCAATTTCATGGAAAGGATAAAAGGAGGGCACCAACTTTCATTTGCAATCAGCATTTTGAGGGTTTTTTTAGATGTAAGCAGTGCCTCTTGATGATGAATGCAACTAAGGGGTCCAATTCCAGCTGGCTACGTCACCAACATCCATTTCCCATTAACGAACAGGGCAGTCACATTCTCCTTCATGAAGGATGAGCTTTTCACAGGTGTGTCCTTATTTTTAAACAAAAGAGACTGATAGAGACAAATTGGGAGGGAAAAGCAAAATCTGTAAAAGTCACTTCAGTGATGTTGTTTTAACCAGTGGTCATTACGCTAGGCATCCTGCAGACCTTGATTCTTATGTGTATATGTGAATTGCACAATCAGGCCATGGAGTTCAGCCTAGGTTAATACTTCACTGAAGTTCACTTTCCTTTTAGTTATATCTAAAAGAAGCACAAATTAAATAAATAAAAGCTTGATTTTGTAGGAAGTCCAATAACTGGTGTTTCACAGCATGTAAAGTGACAGCTACCAAGAGATCTTGATCCAGTCTAATCCCTGCTGTGCCACCACAGCAATTCAAATATGACCTATATCTGCCCTACATAGGAAGACAAGATTCCCTTGTCTTGGGAGGGTGGGTGGCCAGCAATTCCTGCTCACGTACTGGCCCCTGTGAGACTGTAATAAACTGGCACAGTTTAGAACATCCTCCCTGGACCACCATTTATGCCCCCAGCAAGCTGTCTTCACTGTCCTGGCCCTGCACAGATGTTCCTACACTAGATCAGGACATGTGCATAGAGCTGATGGAAATGTTTTGAATTTTGAAAAGTTAAATTCAAAACAACCTGGGGAAATGTAATTTTCTCTTTTCTGCTAATTTGATTCATGAGGCTTCAGCCCATAGTTGATAATCACACTTCAAGGAGTGACATGAGCTTCACCTCTTGTTAGAGATATTCTAAACAAGTATCTTACCTTATACTGCATCTATCTCCTTCCAAAAATGAATACTTTAGATAATGACACCTGGGGCTGAACCATACAGCTGTGTTCACACATAAGGGGTTATTTCAATACGGTTGTTTCGAAACAACTTGTATCAAAATAACGCCTTATTTTGAAATGACTTATTTCAAATTAGCAAAAAAGTCACTTCGACATAAGGAGAAAAGCCGGAATCGAAATAGCAATTCTGGACAACAGTTATTTCGAAACGACTCACTGTCATTTTGAAACAACATGTTCATATGACGGTTGTTTCGAAACAAGTCATTTTGAAACCACTGTTGTTTCAAAACAAGACGTTTGCACGGCGTTGTTGCTAAACAACTGTTGCGAAACAACATTGTTTCGCCCACAGACTAGGTTTAACTTGTTTCGAAACAACGTGGTTGTTTCGGAACAATAGTTCCCGTTGTTCCAAAACAACAGTGCGTCGTGTGAACAGCCAAAACCTTATTTTGAAACAACCTCCGTTGTTTCGAAATAAGGAGGCTGTGTGAACACAGCCTACTTGATTTTTGAGTTAGCTTTCAGAAAACTAAAACCTAACTAATTAGATGATGCAAAGCAATAAAATGGCCTCCATGGTGCATCTCTACTAATTACAATGTGTATTTGACTTTTTCTCAGAAAACTTCATTTTAACTTTTGTGCCCGGTGTCTGTGACTCATAGCAGTTACTTTGATGGCCGCCCCTCCCAGGCCATCATTAAAGTACATTTTTCCAGGGACAGGGGGGGCAGTAATTGTTACCCCAAGATCCTGTTCATGACGCCATGACCCTGCCAGCAGGTTCGAAGATTTGAGGATTTTGGGGGGCAACCACTGCACCCGTGGGGTACAGGGTGGATCTGGGGTACACTTTATTAAAATGAGTATAGGGTAAGGTGAGCGGTGGTCGGTGTATGTCGTGTTTGTCACAGTGGTTTCTGTAAAGTGTTGGGGGGTACCTAACTTTCGGGAGTGGGGACAGGTTGGGGAACAATGGGGTTCTTCAACTAAACTACTAACACTAGAGCCCTACTCACTATAACCTAAAGGCTACGTTAACACACTATAGGAAAAGGGGGGGTACAATGCAAATTAGTGTGTCGCAGTGGCAGAGAAGATAAGTAGCAGAGAAGCTGGGGCCTGAAGAGGAGTAAAGGCAAGTGGGGGGGGGGTGTCGAAAGGCAGCGGGGTGAGGAGGTACTTGGGGGTTGGGGTAAGGGGACAGAGGCAGGAGAGGGGCTGTAGGTGCGTGGGAGTGTGGGCAATGGGGAGAAGCACGAGGGGCTGAAAGGGGATTCAGAGGTTTGTGAGGGAAGCAGAGGAGGGCAAAATGGCCGGGAAGGCAGAAGGGGTTCGGGGAAGCGGCTGGCCGGGAAGGCAGAAGGGGTTCGGGGAAGCAGCTGGCAGGGAAGGCAGAAGGGGTTCGGGGGAAGCGGCTGGCCGGGAAGGCAGAAGGGGTTCGGGGAAGCGGCTGGCAGGGAAGGCAGGAGGGGTTCGGGGAAGCGGTTGGTGGGGAAGGCAGGAGGGGTTCGGGGGAAGTGGCTGGCAGGGAAGGCAGGAGGGGTTCGGGGGAAGCGGCTGGCGGGGAAGGCAGAAGGGGTTCGGGGGAAGCGGTGGTGGCCGCAGGAGCGGCTCGGGAGCCGCAAAGAAAGTGGGAGCGCCGCTGGAGAGCCCGGCACGCCACAGAAAAGCGGCTGGGACCCGGGGTGCCGCGGAAAGCAGCGGAGGAACCACAGCAAGGGCGGGGAGCCCGCGGGAAGCCACAGGAAAGTGGCGGCTAGGGCGGGGAGCCCGCAGGGAGCCGCAGGAGAGCGGGAGCGGCTCGGGAGCCGGAGCCGCAGGAACGCGGCAGATACGGGAGCGGCTCAGGAGCCGGGGGCAGGAGGTGGGGAAGAACGGCTGGCAGCCGGGGCAGGAAGGGCGGCCGTAGGAGCCGCTCAGGAGCCCGGAGCCGCAGGAAGCAGCGGAGGACGGGGAGGGCTGGCGGGCTGCCGCGGGAGCCGGGGATAAAGCGGCGGGGCCGCTAGAGTGTCCGGCGGGGATCGGGGGAACCGGCGGCGGCCACGGGAGCGGCTCAGGAGCTGGGAGCCGCAGAAAGCCGCAAGGGTAGCGGGGCGGGGAGAGCGGCTCGGGAGCTGGGAGCCACAGGGACAGAAGGAAAGTTGAGGCGCACCAGGGATCCCAGAAATGAAGAGGGAGCAAGTAAAGTTAAAGAGAAAAAGGTTTATTTAAGTTGGGGAGGTTACAGAGGGGAGGGCAAAGGCAACTTAACCAAACAATTCTAAAGGCTACCAACTAAAGGAAACAATCTTAACTGCTAACTTAAGACTTCTACGGCTACCAATTAACTTTATACAATGTTGCAAAACACAATACTCTTAAAGCAAGTTCAAACAACCCAGGAGGAAAAGAGATACACTGGGTGATACAAAGTAGCCAGAGGCAATTACAGACACCAGGAGCTCCTAACACAAACTGGAGCTGCAGGCAAACAGACAGGGACACACGCAAGCCTGTAAAGCTGGGGAAAGCAGTTTTAAAGCAGCCCTAAAGAAATAGAATAACTTTTTTCTTAGAGAAAGGTTGCAGGGCAGACTCTTACCACTCCTAGCAGCAAGGGTAACAGCATTACAGGCTGGAGAAGGAGACTCGTAATCGGCCGGCAGTAACTCGTGGGGGTAACTCGTGAGTGGAGGAGGCAGCTTCTGGTTGATCAGGCCAGGAGAGATGTTGAAGACCGTCCCGCCTGAGCACCCCAGAACCTCAGCTTTTAAAGACTATTTCCCGCCTTTCCCTGATTACAGGGAATGTGGGGAACAATGGGGGTATGAGTCATGCCCTGCAGGACCTTGCAGTTAGGCAGAGCCCACCTACACCAAGCCCTGCAAAACAATGGGCCCCCAGGGTGGTAATGGCCATCCAGTTGAGTTCAAGGGGGCCATCTAGTTAAGGTGAAGGAGCCATTGTTCACTTCACATGTTCTATGTACTTTAATGATGGCCTGGGAGGGGCGGCCATCAAAGTAACTGCTATGAGTCACAGACACCCGGCACACTAGGATATTATTAAAATAGGTTAGGCCTAATTTTATATATTTTGTAGATAAACAGGCTTCTTTTTAGAAATATTTTCATGTTCCAAAGGGGCAGCTGTATTAGTCTAGTTCAGTAAAACAAACAAGAAATCCTATGGCACTTAAAGATTAACATACTTATTTATTGCATGAGCTTTCATGGGAAAAAATCCCACTTCGTCAGACACTTTGAAGATGAGGGAACTTACAGAATGGGAGAAAATAAATGCAGAGAAGTGTAAGTCATTGGGTTCAGGTCACACCATAACAGCAAATCAAAGCCATTGTTAAGATTCAAACATTGGGAAACAGCATACAGAGGAAGATGAGGTCAAATCACCTGTTGTAATGAGAGAAGACTGGATTTTTCTCTGCATTTTAAGTTCTATAATTTTTGCTGTAATATCCAAGTATAAATATTTGAATGAAGCAATGCATTTTGGTGCTTATACTACCACTGGAAACAACAAAGGGCCAAATCTTCAGCCATGAGCCCAACTTGAGGAGCCACTTAGACTTTTTCTACACTGACAGTGACAAAGTTGCCACCATCAGATGGATTTATCCAGTTTGACTGAGCAGAAGAGAAGACATGCTCCATCGATCCAGAAGCTGATGTAATAAAACCATCTCCTCAGGTGGCATAGTGCTATGCTGATGGGAACACATTTCCCATTGGTGCAGCACAGTGGAGCTGGTATATAGAAGGAAAAATTGTGAAGCTGACAGGAATTATGCAAGCTACTCTGCACATTTTGTAGAACTCCTGTTGACTGCCACTGAATTTTGCCTCCAGTGTAGACTTGGCCAAAGAGACTGAAGAATCACTCCAGGGAAGCGCAAGTGAACGGAGGGGAAAAATTGCTATGAGATCACTAAGGTCTAATACTGAATTGCAGGAACTTGGGGGGGGGGCACCTCAGTAGATCCTTTTGCCCTTTTAAAAGCAAACATACAAATAAAAGCATAGTCTGTCTTATTTTCAACAATTTGATATGTTTTATAAGTAAAGTAAGATTATTATGCCTTTTAATTTCATTTTAAATTCACTTAATGATTAAAATTTGTTGTTAAAAGACATGAAGCAGTGCCATATGCAATAATACGTGAGAGCCCAGGACTTCTCAATTAAGTCAAATGCTGTACCCTTAAATCAAATGAATGAGTCGTCTTCTCATTTCCTTCCATCTTCCAGTGTGAAAAACAGTTTCAGATTACAAATAATGCAAAACAAAATAAAAACAAAAAAAGAAACTCCAACAGTTTCATATTACAAGTCATGGAAAGGAGATACAACAAATTCCATGAATGGTGGGGTGACTGGAAAAGTGCAACTAAGTCTACTGTATCACAACATATTGGAGGCATGTCAGTGTATTTAGGGTTCACACACACTCATCACTACTGTGTCTTCTCACTATCATCATAAATACAATAGTACACTCATCAGGATTGTTTGTAAGATGTAGTACACGACCTTTCCTTCACAAAGGAGCTATATAAAACTATAGTAATAAGGTTTGAAACAGTAAAAAAAAAAGAGCCACTGCCAACCTACTAAATGAAATTTGAAGAAGCATATTCTTCCCTTATGTAATTCTATTGGCTTCTGACGTGCTATTATTTAACCTATTTTTTTCTACCAATTGTTTTTATTGTGGTTGTTTTGTTTCGTTTGTTCTGTTGACGAGCCTTTTAAAAGCACCTTCTTAGTATCTGTCTTTTGTACTTTTACTGTAGATCATAAGCTTGTCGCAATTATAACACTAAATTTGTCAGCTTTATAAACAGAAAGAATCAACAAAACTAACTTTAATTGGTGATTAAGGTAGACAGAGAGGTAACTATAAAATTAAACAATGTGACTTTTTCAAAAGAACTCTACATCAGCATGTCCCTGCTACCACTGAAGTCAATGGGATTTTCCATTCAGTTACGTCAATCGGAACAAAGTCAGGCTGATGGTGAAAGCTTTTTTTAAAATTCTGCTTAATAGTTTCTAGTGAGTACCTTTCCTTGGCTCTTGAGCCTTCACATTTGGATCTTGTTGGGTATGTACAACTACAGTCTGACATAACCAGTCATATAGGTAAAGATATGTTGTAGACTGTACATGTTATATAAAACAAGACAGAGTTTTGAAATAGAAAGTACATTAAGGTGAATTTAGCTTCTGTAGTGACTGAATTCCTGCAGGCAACAGGTAAAATGTTCAAAAGCACCTAAGTCTCATGTTTAAAAGAGACAGGCACCCAAATCTCACCCAATGAGACTTATACTCCTACATTATTTTGGCACTTCTAAAAATTTTACCCAAGGAGAAAGTTCTTTGTTTCCAGGGCTGCTTTGATAAAAATTCCATGGCTACTTAATGAATAAAGCATTTCATTTTTCCTCTTTTCATCATGCAACTTATGGAGGGAGATGTCTCTGTTAATACCTTCGTTTCTGCAAAGCAAGAGACTAGGAATAATTGAGGAAATTAACTTATAAAGTGAAATATTAAAAAAATTAAAATTATGTGGGGAAGTTGAAATATAGCACATTCATGACTTGACAGTGACAATTTCATTGTGTAGTAGACTACCATACTAAGTTCATGTCTTGTGCAACTTCACTGAAGTTATGCTGAGGATGAAATTGAGCCCATCTCCCTTGAGAAATACCCAATGTTTATGAAGAAAGTTGTTTTTGAATGCCCTTGCACATATTCACAGTGAGAAGAAAAAAGCATAAGGAGCTCTGTTTCATTTCTACAAGTATGTTAATAACAAGAAGAGGATCAGGGATGGTGTAGGTCCCTTGCTGAATGGGGCAGGCGTCCTCATGACAGAGGATGAAGAAAAATCTGAAGTGCTCAATGCTTTTTTTGCTTCAGTTTTCACAGGCAGGGTCAGCTCCCAGCCCACTACCATGAGTATGGCAGATTGGAGAGAAGAAGAGAGGCCCTTGGTGACGGAAGGTCAGGTTAGGGACTGCTTAAAGAAGCTGGATGTGTACAAGTCCATGGGGCCGGATGAACTGCATCCAAGGGTGCTGAGGGAATTGGCCGATGAGATAGCAGCACCGCTGGCTGTTATCTTTCAAAACTCACGGAGAACAGGGGAGGTGCCAGAGGACTGGAAAAAAGCAAATGTAGTGCCTATTTTCAAGAAAGGGAAAAAAGAGGATCCGGGGAATTACAGACCAGTCAGCCTCACCTCAATCCCTGGAAAAATTATGGAGCAGATTCTTAAAGAATCCATCCTCAAACACTTAGAGGAAAATAAAGTGATCAGGAACAGTCAGCATGGATTTACCAAGGGTAAATCATGCCTGACCAATCTCATTTCCTTCTATGAGCAGATGACTGGTTTTCTGGATGCAGGAAGAACCGTTGACGTGATATACCTTGATTTTAGCAAGGCTTTTGATACAGTTTCCCACAGCATTCTCATTGGCAAATTAAGGAAGTATGGGTTGGATAGGTGGACTATAAGGTGGATAGAAAACTGGCTAGATCAACGGTTTCAGCGTGTAGGAATCAATGGTTCCACGTCTAGCTGGCAACCAGTCGCGAGTGGTGTGCCCCAGGGGTCGGTCCTGGGGCTGGTTCTGTTCAACATTTTCATCAATGATCTGGATAATGGAATAGACTGCACTCTCAGTAAGTTTGCGGATGACACCAAGCTGGGGGGAACGGTAGACACGTTGGAGGGCAAGGACAGGATTCAGGGAGACCTAGATAAATTGGAACAGTGGGCCAATAAAAATCTTATGAAGTTCAATAAGGACAAGTGTAAAATCCTGCATGTGGGACAGAAAAACCCCATGCACCGCTACAGGCTGGGGAACATTCAGCTAAGTAGCAGCAGTGTAGAAAAGGACCTGGGGGTCTTGGTGGATGGGAAGCTAGATATGAGTCAGCAGTGTGCTCTTGCTGCCAAAAAGACCAATGGCATACTGGGCTGCATCAAAAGACGTATTACCAGCAGATCAAGGGATGTGATCATTCCCCTCTATTCTGTACTGGTGAGGCCACATCTAGAATACTGTGTTCAGTTCTGGGCTCCCCACTACAAAAAGGACAGGGACATGCTAGAGAGAGTTCAGAGGAGGGCAACCAAAATGATTAAAGGGCTGGAGCACAAGCCCTATGAGGAAAGACTGAAAGCATTAGGCTTATTTAGTCTGCAGAAGAGAAGATTGAGGGGGGATTTGATAGCAACCTTCAACTACTTGAAGGGATGCTCTAAGGAAGATGGAGCTCGACTGTTCTCGGTGGTAACAGAGGACAGAACGAGGAGCAATGGTCTCAAGTTGCAGTTAGGGAGGTCGAGGCTGGATATTAGAAAAAACTTTTTTACTAGGCGAGTGGTGAAGCATTGGAATGAGCTGCCAAGGGAGGTGGTGGAGTCTCCATCTTTGGAGGTGTTTAAGGCCTGGCTGGACAAAACCATGACTGGGATGGTTTAGTGGGAGTGGTCCTGCTTCTGGCAGGGGGTTGGACTAGATGACCTATGAGGTCCCTTCCAACCCTAGGATTCTATGATTCTATGATTTTGCTTGTCCTGTAATGGCAGTCTTCATTGCTCTCTTTGCAGGTAATAATCTCACAGAAGCAGGTACAGAGGAGTAGGGGAAAGGCAAGGCGTTGATTATTCCAGTACAACCATTTACAGAATCAGACCAGGTTGGCACAGAAAGTTAGTTGCACCCCACCAAAGGATTGTGATAGAGAATGTGCCACCACTTTCCTCCCTCACATCCCTACTAATTCCAACACACTGATATTCAATCCATAGGTGATCAATGAAACTAGTAGCCACCAGCAAACACTCCCCACGTAGCTCAGAAAATATGTGTTCTTGTATTGAGTCCTAAAGGACCAATTTTGCCTTTTCCATTGAGAACGAGTACTAGCATGGAACTGCCCTCCTCCAAGGTCTTGTTGTGCCCAAATATCTCAGTCCTGACAACAGACACCGAGGCTCTCGCAGTGACTTAAGTGAGAGGTGAACTGGGCTCCAAGAGCATTCCAACCAATCATAAAGGCCATCTCCAGGTATAGGTCTCAAAGATGAAAATGTTTTTTCTTGGCATTTCTTCTCTGCTTTGGAATGGTGCATTTTCTAAGAATACAGGATCATACTGAATTAAACTACTGTACTGAACAACTATTTCAAACTGAAGTGGAAATTCAGAAATTGCCTGAGGATTAGCCTATAATTTTCAAAGAAACAAATAAGGAAAAATTTCTTTCCATGAGTGAATCCTCTCAGTGGAACTTGTTGCAAAGAACTCTCTTTCTGACCATTTACATGAGCATTTTAGGAGAGATTTACAAGATAGAACACTAGAAGAAATAAATCTCATTTGGCTGCCTCCAGATTCTCATGTCTGTCTAAGCTTGCCCTTCTAGGAGAGTTGACAGGCAATATTTTCTATTATTAGCAATTTCAGTTTGAATTTGCTAAGGGCACTGCTGGCTACAGTCTATTTAGACAAGATAATTTTTTGAATGCTGAATAAGATGTAATAAAAAAAATGAATCCTTGCAGTGGGAGGCTGATACTGTATTTCATTTCCTTTTAATTTTTTAGAGTTGGTTGGTCAAGCCACTTCTGTTATGCTAAGTTCCACAAGGAATGTCATGGTACACTTTCCAGTGAATTTCAGCAGTGCTCCCAAGTTTCAAAGGGGTGCCCATGTTAGTTTAGTTCAGCAAAACAAACAAGAAGTCTGAAGACTAATTTATCACGTGAGATTTGTGAGAGAGAAAATCCCACTTCATCAAGTATCTGTCAGAGTAGGATTCTCTCCCATGAATGCTCATGTGATACATAAATTTGTTAGTCTTTAAAATTACCACCAGACTCCTTGTTTGTTCAGCTTTGCTATGTTAGTGAAGGTGTTCACAAAACCAGAAGTACTTATAATTTTCCATTCCACAGTGTGGTTCCAAAAGGAGATAGAATTCACTGAAGACCCTGGGTTCTTCAGAAATACTTGGATCTTTCCAAACATCCAAGGAGAAGCAGATTTACTAAAGAACATGTGCCATCTTTGCCTGACGACACTCAGCTTCTGTGTGCTATGATCATACCAATATGAACAAGACAAGCATGAAGATTTGGAGGGAGATCAGATTCTCCTTTAGAGAGAACAAGAAAGATGATTCTTTGGGCCACACCCCAAAATGAATGAACTTTGCTTAACTCGGAATGTGTGTGTGCTGGAGGAGGGGGAGAAGAGATCTCTTTGCCCTTTTTCCCCTTTCACAAACTCATGAAAGAAAAAGGCTGGTGATTAACTTTAGTACAAAAAAGAAAGCCAAGCTGCTTCCTTACATATCTACCTCTCCCAAATCAGGATTGCTTAGATTTCATAGACCTCTCCCCCCCAGAGGTGAACTTTGAGTCTGAGAAAACCATTCAGAATGTGCTATTGGTGTTAATAGTCTCTATAGGCCAGATTAGGGCTGGCTGATGTGTGGATGCATAGTGATGTCTGCAATATTGCCTCCGTTCCCTACTTTGTCTGTGCAGTGGCCTGACACAGGCAATCTCTGTCCAGAATAAAGCATGAGGACTACTTCCACCCAACCATCCAGGAAGGCTGCAAGTCACCCTAAAGGGGCCAGAGAAAAGATGGCCCTGCCACAAACTACCCAACATAAAGGACTAAAATGTGAGTGATTCCTGCATGATTGCAGGAAGAGGAGAAAGAAGGTTTTCTCCTATACATTCAGAAGACAGATTTTTTTTTTAACCCAGCTTTGAGCTTCAAGTTTACACTGGTGCAGTAAAGAGCTTCCTTATAGACCAGGGGTCTCAAACACATGGCCCGTGGGCCGCATCCAGCCCCTAAAGCTATTTCCTGTGGCCCGCCACAACATGATTGTTACCAATATTTGCAATAGCATTGTATGGAAAGGTTTCGGTGGTGAAGCCCTCAGGCTACAGTACTAACCCTCATGTGGCCCTCGTGGTGATTTGATTTTGAGACCTGTGTTACAGACTGTGGGTTTTCCAAACCTCCCGTGGGTCTGCCGGAAAAACCCACCAATGAGCAGGGAAAAGTTATGCTGTTTGGTTGCCTTAATGCCTTTTCTTTTGAGGAAAAACAGCCACTTAGAGGTACTACACTTGCTGAAGGACAGCTTCCTTCCTCAGCACATGTAAGAGGTTTCTCCATCTCCCTCTACTCTGTCTCAGAGCCTGGGAGCTGTTTTGCATTGCTGACTCTACAGCTCACATGCCGTGATACAGCCCTGGGATAAAATACTATTTATTGTGAGTAATGATATCAGGAAAATCTCGCTATGTTCTTGGTCATAAGCCTCACTGAGTGAGTCTGACACAGTTTGAGAAACATTTTTCCTCATGCATCTCCTTTCACATTCACACCATGTTTTTCAAATTCTTTGGAACCAGTAGAGTCCCTTTGGATTTACTCTGGTGTATGGGTAAAATTTAATGAAATATGTTAGCCAGTGTTTGTTTTCGGTCCCATTGCATTTCAGCCACTATCTCACAGAATATAATTATAGCCGAGGTAACAGTAAGGTTTTATACTAAGTGTTGCTAATACTATTATTGGAGTATTTTCCATTTGTCTCATGTGATGTGTATTTTGTCAAACTAATACATGATTTACAAAGCTGTCCTTTAACCAGAATGCATGTAATTAGATGTTCTAGCTAGAAATATGTAGGAAGGCTCATGATGCATGTTTTTAGCATCCATATGCTTGTTTGTTAGAGCAAGTCCCACATTGTGAATGAGTAAAAGAAAGAGTATTGGTATGGATATTAACCAACTTCCACTGCAATGACTGAGACTATGTCTACATGGCACAGATGTATTGATATATCTTATGTGTACTGACAACCACCGGTGACTGACATCTACACTGCCATCCTTGGGTCGGTAGAGTGCATCCTCACCAGGACCACTTCCACCAACCTAAGGGGCAGTGTGGGGGAGCTGAAAGAGCAAAGCTGACTTGTGTTGACAAAACTTCATAGTGTATACAAGAGTAGAAGGTCACTAATTGCTCCTTTGATTCCCATCTAGCAATGTTTCTGGCATAGAGCACTTAAAACCAAAAATATGGTATCGGCATTAACTGCTCAGTTAATATGGCATTCCCATTAAATTTCTGAGGCTTATCTAGGGCCAGATACAGCAGCAGAAGACCCAAGCAATAGGCTGGGATGTAATGCTGGGGGAGGAGGCGCCAGGCTCAGGGTGCTGTTCTTATTGTTAGTTACAAGAGGGAAAATAGAACATTTGAAGTAAAATGTTTCAGGTATTCAATATGTAGATCCTTTGTAGAATCTTATGGAACTATTCAGACTTCCTGAGAATTACATTTTCCTTGAATGTCCTAGAATGGTATCAGCCATTATATAAAATTGGGGCATCACCAATCAGTCAGGGAAATGGAAGAACAAAGTGAAGTGAAGTGAAAGCACAGTTACAATACTGTGAACCCTTGCTTTATTGTGAACATGTACGTGTTTTCAGATTTGAAGAGTGTAAGTTGTCATTAATAAAGGACATATTTAAAGAGACACAAGAGATATCTATTGAACCCCATCTATGCAATAATATAAAAGAACTACCATTACTTTTTTTGGTCAGACTTAACACACAATCTCTGATGGCTCTAAGAATACAGAACACTGACCTTTGCTCTCCCTAACACTGTCTGTTTTTCCCCCGAGAAAATAAAAGAAGCCCCAAAAGAAGCCTTCAGGAGCTCAGTTAAGGAAATGAAAAGCTTAATTACATTCTCATTTACTCCAGGAGCTAATTTGATGGGAAAATATCTGAAACAGAACAACACCAAATGTCCTTTGAGCATTAGCAATCATCCCATGGCAGAAGAATTGATACAGCTCAACAAAACAAAGCACTGTGCTCTATTAATGGACCACACTTCTGTCAGTCACAGTGAGATGGTATCATTTACAAGGAGATTTGCTGACCACAACAGTGGCTGTATCCAACTAAAGGAATACTTTATTTGTTTCTGATCTTGAAAAGGCCTTCACAGAACTGTTTATGAATGTTTTAAATGAGAATATAACAAAGCTTCAGGACAGCTGTAGCCAAGGCTTTGACAATGGTGTGAACATGAAGGTAAGAAAGAATGGTGTCCAAGCAAGGATTGTTGTGCTGAATCCAACTGCTTTCTTCATGCTTTCTGGCTGCCGTTCCTTCAACCTGATTGTGGCAGGTGCAGCATCATCTTCTTTAGATGTAGTATCTCTTTCCAGAGTATGGCAAAGGATATATGTCCTGTTCTCAGCATCAACTATTAGGTGGAAGGTCTTCACAGACAATGTTACAAATCTAACCATGAAGCCACTAAGTAACATTGGTTGGGAGAGTCACATTGATAACATTACAAACTCAGTCAATGGACATCACAACCACTACTACTTTGATGAGAACCTGCCTTGATTTTGTTGTGGCCCACAAAGACAACAGATTTAAAGACTGAACTACTGCTGCCAAAGAAATGGTGGAAAATATGGGAATTCAGCCTGTCTTCAAGGAACCATATTCACTGAAAGAAAACACAGTTTGGTTAGGAGAGCAGAGATGAGGTGATTGGAAGATTGGAAGAAAAAGGAAAGGTTTTTTTTATTTTGCTTGTTCATTGATGATGCTTGAGTGTCCACTGAAGAAAGGTTTGGACAAATGAAGCACCATGAAAAGAACTGGAGGGTTTTGTATGACCTTAGTAATCTGCTGTTGGACGGAAAACATTCTTGAACAATTGTCCAAACCTTCATGAGACACAGATACATGGGGAATATTCATACGTCAAAGATAAAAACTGTATGGTGAATTGGACAATAGCCATCACATTTTGCCAAACAAGAAGCACACTCTTTTCTAAGATCTCCAATTCATTCATGATGCAGAGCTGAAGGATGCTTTTCTTAATGCATGCATAGCTTTGAAGATTCTGCTCGCACTGCCATGCTCAGCTGTGATTGGGAAGTGCTGCTTTTCAGAGCTCAGGATCATTAAAATATATCTTTGATCCACAAAGGCTGGCTAGAAATTGTCATCATTTGCTATTTTATTGCTTGAAAATGCCATTAGTCGATCTTTGAATCTCTCTGATGCTGTGTGTCACTTCTCGAGGGCAAAAGCAAGAAAAGCTACCTTTTGAGCTAAAGGACTAGGATTTACATTCTGAGGTTGTCAACTTCTGTCACATTGTTTAATACTGATCCACTCGGTGTTGGTGCACAGTTCAGTTTTATTAATGTTAGCACATTTCAGTTATTCTTAAAATTAAAAAAATTTCTATAAAGTTAGTGGAAACAAATTTTGTTTATATGCTTATATACATCATAAATAAATAGGTTTACAGATTCTTGTGTGCAAATTTGTCTTACATGACAAGGATAAATCATGCACACAGATTATACATCAAAATTGTGAAAAGGCTACAAATGCAATAAAAAATAAGGTATTCTAAAGTTTAATAAATGGATGAGGAGATATCAAAATCCCCCCTTCCCTGGGGCTCCATTTCATCCAAGGGGTGGCCCTGGATAAGTCCACTACAAAGTTAGGTGCCGCCTGCCGCTTCCATTTCCCCACTAACAGCCTCTATTCTTACACAGTGGCCTTTCACGAAAGACCTAAAAACTGACCAAAGACATTTCAGCAAAGGAAGAAAAACAAGAGCTCAAAGCTCAGAAGGGGAGACTGGCGTCTCCAGTGCCCAGGGTAACAAAGCCAACAGGTGGCCAGTTTCCTCTGCCATTCACTCCTTTCAGCTGCCTCCTCCAGGAGTCTGCACTTTCCTGCTTCACAGCCCTTTGGAAAGTGGAGACTTGTTGCTGCTAGTTCATGTGTCTGAGTAGGAATGTCTCTGCCTTGCAACAAAAGAAGGGGGGAGAAAGTCAGAGCAACTGCATCCCGCAGGCCCCTTTCTCGCCTCTTCCGCTACAGAGAGCTGAGGCGAGGCTTGGATCCCAGCCCCCAAAGCTATTTGCCTTTGCAATTAACTGCCTCTGTTCTGCTCTTGGCTCTCTTTATTGAAGCTTCACGTTTTGAGGATGGGAAGCAACTGAAGGAGGGGTTGGGAACTGCACCATGGGCAGCAGATCCATCTCCACCTGTGAGACCCACTACCAGGGCCATTGCTGGGTATGGGTCCTTGGGGCCTATGCCCCACGTATATTAGCAAGCGCCCCAAGCTGAGCTGAACCTAGACTGCAGGCCAGTCCTGCCTGGGAGCTGGGGTGGCTAGGGCCTTTTTAAATCTCCCGCCCTGCTGTGGCTACCCAGGCATGTGGCCCAGAGGGTGGAAAATTTAAAATACAGTCCCAACATATGGACCCAGCTTGGGCCTGGTCAGGGAGCGGTCTGGGGAGCTGGCGGCTGTGGGATGGTCCGTTCCTCCAGTGGGTAAGTACAGCTCGGTGGAGGGCCTTGGGGTGGGGGGATTGGAGAGCGCCAGGCTTGGGGCCAAGGGGCAGGGGGCTCAGAGCTGCTGCTGGGGGGCAGGGCCAGGACTCAAGGGTTGGGGGACTCAGAGCTGCTGCTAAGGGCAGGGCTTGGGGTTCAGGGGGCTTGGATCTGCGGGTGAGGATAAGGGAGGGCTCAGAGCCCCTGGGGGTGTGGGCAAAATTAGGGCTGAAGGGATGGGGATCTTAGAGCCCCTGGCGATGGGGACAGACTTGGGCTTGGAAGTGGGGGGCTTGGAGCTGGTGGGGATGGAGGGTTGGGGATGGGGTTCTCAGAGTTGTGCTGAGCATGGGCAAAAGGACTCAGAGCCACCGGGTCCAGGACTTGGGGCTGTGGAGTGGGTGGGGCTTGCAGCCACCAGGAGCTGGACAGGCTGAGGGGCAGAGCAGAGGTCAGCAGGTTCAGGGCAGGGAGCCTGGCTGGCGTCAGGGCAGGGTTTGGGGTTAAGAGCCAGCCAGACTTGGGGATGGACTTGGGGTTGGGGGGAGCGGTCAGAGCCACCAGGGTCAGGTTCAGGGCTCTGGGGCAGGGAGTGAGGGGGTTAGGAGCTGACGGGTGGGAGGAACTTGGGGAGGGGTGTCTCAGAGCCAGGAACCGGACAAGGTCAGAGACCTCGGGGCCTGGAGCTGGCTGGTGTTCAGGACAGGGTTCAAGACTGGGGGCCTTGGGCTTGGGAGTGGCAGTTTTTGGAGGCTTCAGGGTGGGCACTTGGCTTCAAGGGTGGGAAGGTTGGACGTCAGAGGGTGTGGGAGCTTGATGGCAGGAGCTGCTCAGTGTCAAGAGTGGAAATGGGAGCCTGCCAGGCTTGGGGCCAGGGCTTTGAATCCAGTGGCCGCTGCTGCACTCCCCTGCTGTGCCCTGCCACTGCTCCCTTCCCTGCCTCACTCCCCACTTCGCTCCCCTCCTGCCCTGCTGCCACTCAGAATCCAATTGAGTTTGCAAACCTGTGTTTATTTTTTGACTGTCTAAATTCACTCCACGTATGGTAAATTGTTTCCTATTTGGAAAGTGGCATCCCAGACAGAAGGCTCCCTTCTGACCACTCACACAGAGGGGCTGCTGCCTGTGCATGGGCCCCAGAGGGCGAGTTTGGTCTGGGAGCCTGTGCCCTGAGTCTTCTTTCTATGTAGCCACACCCCTACCCACTCCTGTCTTGGGCACGGGGCGCTGGGAAAGGACAAGTTGAGCAGCTGGAAATTCAATCTTGGCCCTGCTGAACAACCACGTCAGCTTCCCTTCCAGCCACCACAGGGCCCTGCAAGCAAGGGCTGCAACTGAGGAGCCAACTGCACAATGCGCTGCTGATGCCGGTGACCCATTTACCCAGGGTGGTGTCTGTGGCACAGAAAACTGGGTCCTGGGAGAGACTGGCCTTGTAGATGGTGCAAGGTGCTGGGAGGAAAGCTCGACTCCTAGCCTCCCCCACCCTGCTTGTGTGGAGGCCAGCAGAGCCCCCCAGCGTGCAGAGGACAGGGGGAGAGTAGCCAGACTCAGGGTGCTTATTGAAATGGGTGGTGAACACATGACCCCTTTGCTGAGGTGGCTCTCCGCCCCACGAAAGGGGGCAGCTGGGCCCAGGAGGGAGCGAGGTGGACCCCAGGAGCCATGGAGCCTGGTGGCATGAGTGTCTTTAGCATCCCTCCAGAAGCTACAGGACTTTTGCAGGGTGCTGCTACCCAACCGAGCCCGGGCCCATCGCTCCGGCCGCTTTTCCTCCGCTGCCCCCCCAAACGGGGGCTGAGCGCTGGGGAAGTGAGCGGGGCAGGCGCGGGGCAGGCTGTGGACAGCTCCCGGCAGCCAAACCAGCCAGCGCCTCCCCGTTTCCTTTTAAAGCCTCCGAGTGGCCACGTCGCACGCGGAATGGAACCAATTTGCCTCCCCGCCCCCCGCCCGCCCGGCGCTTCCCGCGCCCCAGCCCCGCCGGCGGGGCAGGTTGGCGATAGGAGCACGTGACGGCCTGGGAGCCTCGCGCGCCCCCCGCGCTGCCGGCCTGCCATTGGCTGCGGCGCGTTCGGAGACCCGCCAGCCCCGGGAACCTCCTGCCGTATAAATACGGCCGAGCGGGGCTTTATTATTTTAGCATCCCGGGCAGCAGGTTTCTGCTAAGTTTGGAGTTACTCGCCACGACTGTATGCCTGCGCCCCATAGGTAATACAGCGCACCACCGACCAGGGGCTCTGCAACACAAGGAGTCTGCATGTCTAGCAACTAGACATGCTCAGCTTTGTGGATAAACGGATTTTGTTGCTGCTCGCAGTAACTTCATACCTAGCGACATGTCAAGGTAAGTGCCTTCCGCGTCTTCGGGCTCCGGGGGGTCCTTGCTGGGGGGGGGTGTCCTGGACTCCCCGGTCTCCCTGGAGTCATCGTTTGGGGTGGAGGGCTGCTGGTGTCGGACCGACAGCGACCCTCTCTTGCCATCGCCGCTCAGCCAGCGCGGATTGTGCTCTCTGGCCGGATTGCCACTTTTTAACACCCCCCCCCCCAAAACCCGCTTGTTTTGGCTGAGGATGGCAGGAAGCCAAAGAGTCTCCACTCTGCCCCTTTTCCTTAAAAACAGAGGGGCAGTTTTTCCCCCAAAGGAGAATGGAAGCGCTTAAGTTGCCTATGCTTCAAATACCTGGGGGAGGAGGATAGATAGATGTGTGTGGCAGGCAGAAAGATCCTCCTAATTGCACTGAACTATAGCTCTTGTAACACTGCAGAC
The DNA here is from genome assembly GCA_007922195.1 of Podocnemis expansa. Taxonomy (NCBI): domain Eukaryota; kingdom Metazoa; phylum Chordata; order Testudines; family Podocnemididae; genus Podocnemis; species Podocnemis expansa. Next base: position 31,288,823 of record ML681964.1, on the reverse strand, counting down.
AAACTTTGCAAAAGAGGGGACTGGGGAAGCAAACTCTTATCACCAGCGCCTTGCAAGAACAGGGGCGCTAGGGCGTTGTACCTCTGTGTCCCTGCTGCTGGCTTTTGGTCAAGTGGTGCCCTCTGGAGGGAGACAAGCGCTAGTGCAGGGGACCCCGTCAAACCTCTGGAGTCCGGCAGGATTTTCTCTGTAGGGAAGCATGAAGAGCGCCTCGGTTTATGAGATCCAGCTCCAAACGGAGACATTATTCAGATCTCTCTGGCTTGGTTGGCGATGTTCTAGAAAAGTTAGCATCCTGCCTTTGGAGAGAGAAAAAAAACATATTTGTTAAAAAAAAATCTGACTGTGAGGAAAAAATGGCTTTTTGCTTTGTTGTGTAAAAAGTGAACCAACAGTCCCAGCATTTCCTTAAGGAGAGGCCAAGCTTTCCTCCTCCACTCTCACTTCACTCAGGAAGAGTGCTCCCTTCTGATGAACTTTCAAACCAGCCACTAGTTGCCTGGACGAGTTTTGTCTCTTGGCTGAATGAGGAATGCAGGAGTCCATTTGCTTTAAAGGGATATTTGAAATTCATTTGCACACCTAACACTTGTTCCTTTAAATGACTTTCTATGAAATGAGTTTTCCATAGCGCTCTTAAGGAAACTTCTAGACAAGCGTTCTTCAAAATGGCGCACGCCACACACAAAGCTTTGGAACCCAATATTCTAGAAGTGATCCCAATAAATTGCCCCTAATATAGCCAATATGTTACATGCAAGCAAACTCTGCTAGCTCTACAACTGATGTTTTCACTCAGAGACATCCTCTCTGACAGATGGTTGATCTGTCAAAAGCATGAAGTCAGCAGTGACTTTGTGGTTATGACCAATATTGAGTAACTGATTGGCAAAGCACAGAAAATGATCTAACCTTTTACATCCTGAGCATGGGGTCTTTACAACCATACTGGCTTCCTCTCCTCCACTACAGACTTATCGGTTTTTTGATACTCAGAACTCTAAACATAGACATTATTCTCCCTCTGGTGGCAAGAAGAAATAGTAACATGTTTTGCAAATCCAGTAACGTTTTAAAAGAGACCTTCCAAAATTGAAGGGGCTTGTGGGGGATTCCCATTATATCAATCAACCCTAAATTTAATACTCAATACCATTTCTAAAAGGATAATGAGGAGAAAATTTAGCCTGATACAATTATCATTGAACACCCAAAATTGTACATTTCATGTTAAACTGCTTAGATAATTAGAATGCTATTTGGGAGTACACCAAACTGGTTGTTTTAGTGATATGTGTCATTATCCTGTATATTGGATTATACCAGAGCATCCTTCTGTTATACTATACCACTGGCTTTACTGATGATAAATTGTCAAAGTGAAAATTTATGTGCTAATCCAGTTTTTAAACACAGAAATGCAATATGATCAAAATATAACAGGCTCAACTGTGAGCCAAAATAGATGGGGTTTTTTACTAAATTGCTTGTAATTTGCAAAAAAAAAAAAAAAATCAAAATAAATGAGAAAAACATCTCTTCAGGGATTTTTCATTTGGAGGATTTAAAGCACTAAAAAGCAATGAGTCTAATAATAAAATACAAGAGTGTTGGTTTAGAAAGTGAGATATCATTAATAGCTAATCTATCGGCTTTCCTATGAAATGCATCTATAGTCATTGTGCATATACTTGTCTTATCAGAAATACTGGTAAGTTGCAGTGGGCCTCTCCCCCAACTTCCTAATCATCAGCCTGGAGCCACTTACAAGAAAGTGGAAAATTATGCCCTTCGGTCAAGATGTTTGCATGCATCACTGTTTCTGGATTTGTCCCTCTGTCTGTCTTTGTCTCATACACACTTGCTTTCCTTTTCTTCCCCCTTTCTCTTTGTCCCTCCCATCCTCCACCCTAACATTATTTCAATGGGAGATTTTCCTGAGAAAGGGCTGAAGGATCAGGCCCATATAACATATCCAGTTCCTATAATATAAAATGTAGCTCTGTATTAATGTTCTTGGTCAATCTGTTTCTCCAGATAAAAATCTCAGTAATTACTACTTTAAACTAACATTTTAATAATCATTGTTAAATGTTTTACAAATATTGATATGTAAGCTTTCTAAAGTTATTGTAACCTACAGTCTATTTTTTTCTTTTTTCCCCTTCTTTTCACAGCAGATGAGGTCAGTATAATTTTATTCAATACACAGTATTCATCCTTAACTAGCAAACTAGGCACCTTTTTCCTTCAGAACTGGCTTTTGCTAACCTTAATTCCCAAGAGGATCGTGGAAAAGCTAGCAATTAAGTGCTATGGGGACTGTCAAGAAATGTGCCCACCCCAATTTCCAAATGGGCAGGGCATTTTTCAGAGACTGCCTTCATAGGTGAAAATAATATAAAGAGGAAATAACGTAGCGGTTACACTTGGATAGTATACATTGCCATTGGGTTGGAGACGATTATACTTTAAAGCTAAATATCTCTAACTTCACATCATTTGAAGGATTATGAATGAATTCAGGTGTGCTTTTGTTTACACCTTGTTTGCATGCTGTTGTAAATATATGCTAGTCAATTTTATACCTAAATATTTAACAGCGTTGTGTATTACTAGTCTAAGATAATGTGTGTATGAGTGTATACGCATATATAATATATATTCTTTATAGACCTTGATGTGAGAGACTGAATCTCTGTGTTTGTACATTACAGTAATTTAACAAGGATTAGGATGAAATGTTACTAATTTCAATTTTGTTGTAACTTGTTCATTTTTAGGCAACTGCAGGAAGGAGGGTGAGCATTATTACTTTTATTTATTATGGTTTTGTTTAAGAATTTTGATCACTTGAAATTCTCACAGGCATGCTAGCATTTTGTTGGATATATGTTGAAAGGAAAAAATATTTAATCTGTTTTTCAGATACATGACCAGTTTAGCACTAAAAGGCTTACAAAGTAGAAAAGAGAAAACAGCTGTTAGGCCATATTTTCATCAGGATAATCATGGACTTTGGATTTATACTGGTTTACTGGACAGCAAAACTGTGCACACAGCAAACTAAGTTATGTTTAGGAAAGCATTCTTGAGAAAATTTCAAAAGCAATTGATGACAAATATATATTGTGTACAATAGTGACTGCTAGTAAGGTCTATAATGACAGAAAAATGTTTTAATAGAAATAACATTAGTGCTAACTATTCCGAGTTGAGTAAAACAAAAATCAGCTTTATGTGCATGTACTTCAGCAGAGTACTCTGTGCTTGTCCAACTAAAATATCATTATAGTCTACTACATCTCAGTAAGTTACAGAAAAAGGTTGTTATATCTATCAAAGTAACTATAAGTGACACAGATAGTTCTGTCACCTTTTCTCAAATTGATTAGTCTAAGCAATACAATCTGTTTATATATGTGCATATATTTTGCTGGTGGACTACGTAGCAAATTACATTGTTTTCTTTTTCTTCCTGCAGGGTCCCAGAGGAGACAAAGGGCCACCAGGAGAAAGGGTAAGGACCACAATTGTTGTTCAGCTATTTGTTATGTTACAACAATTGACATTAGAAGAACAAAAGGAAAGAACCAAACACATTTAAGCAAAAGTAATTATATTTACTTGTGAGAGCTTCATGTACACAGCATACTACATGGCAGATCGAGGTCTGCTCTGGGTGACACTTTTGCAGCCTGATGAAGGTGCCTTGGGCTGCCCTTGTATGAGTTCAGAACTTGGCCTAGTATCTTTGGTCAGCAGCCTAAAAAGCAATTTCAAAGAGGAGACAGGTGGCATGAAAGTGAAGAAGTAAAACTGACATGGAAAGATGCAGGCTCAGAGTTGGTTCAAAGCTTTTGCTATAGATAAAACACCAAGTTTAGTTTTATTTTTATACTCGTGTAAAACACAGCAGAAGGGACAAAGCCTGCCTTGAGGCACTTTAATTGATTTTTAAATTAAATAGACTGTGGCTTGAAAATTTTTTTGGTGGTAGATGTATGCAGTGTCCATTGTATTGGTCAGTAGGAAGAAGGATTAGTGGATTTTGTTTACATAGCTGAAAGTGAGGGGAGTTCCATATCTAATTACAACTTGTATTTACATTTTCTTCTGGTTTGCTTGTGGGTGACAAAGAAATTGGGGACATATTTTGGTCATTATGAGGTACAGTAATGATGGCTATAGTTTGGCATTATTTTATACGATGGGAAAGCCATAATATGGTGCATGTTTTGTGCACTGATCACATACAAATATTAAATCCGACACTGTGACCATCACAAAGAATACAAATATGTGGGGCTGTATATTTGCCTTACACTAATTACTTCCACCAAAATCCATTTAAGAGTTATTTTCCCTATTGTAACGATATATGGATTTGGAGAGGGAAGAGGAGATCTTGCTCCAGCTGAGATCAGTGGGAGTTTTACCACTGAGTTCATCTGGAGAAGAGTTTGGATGCAAAACAGAGTAAGCAGAATGTTTTCCTCGGTTACAGAACTGTAACTGAGGACACGCTATGGCTGACTCTGTTCAGTGGGGTGGCATACATGTTAATGAGGACAGACTTGGCTAATAGTTCAGTTACGTTTATGTAGTTATATAAGCAATTATCACAAATGAAGGATATCAGTTGTGGTGGAGGCACAGAACAGAAAATCTTTAACATATTCAGTTTTGCTTCTGTTGTCAGATTTGTACCTACATTGGGCCAGATACACAAATGGTGTAAATTGGCCTAACTGTGTGAAATGAAATAGAGCTGTGCTGATTCACACCAGTGGAGGGGTCTGCGCAGTGAGCCTCAGCTGACGGCCTCTAGAGTATGCAAGGGCAATTTTGTATACCCAGTCATTTGTTCCCACTGTTGTTATGTGCCCAGTTATAGGCACCTGCAGAAAACTTAATTCATGACAGACAGATTCTCCTGTTTGTGGGCACAAATAACTAGGCCAGTATCTGCCACCCATACTCACTTTGAATATCTCTTTACTGCTATTTGGGAGCATGGACATCATATATGCTGCAGAGTATCTCGTCCCCTAAAACACAGAGAATGCATGGTTAGGTGAGGCAACCTGGGAATGGAAGTTCAGACTGTGCTGTCTTTCAGAAGTTAACAGTTAGTGTTGAAGTTGCATATATGGGAATCTTGGAGAGTGAGTCCTTGCTTCTTTATCTATGATTTCAGAGTCTTCTTCAGTTACTCTCAACATTCACTTCAGATTCATCTTTTTGACTCTAGGGTCTACCAGGTATACCAGGCAGAGATGGTGAAGATGGGCCACCAGGTCCCCCTGGTCCCCCTGGTCCTCCAGGTCTTGGCGGAGTAAGACATCCACATTATCATTACTGAAACTGATTATCCATGCATTGTAGCATCTAATAAATATATACATATCAGAAAATAAATAAAAGCTTATGCTAGAGTAAGAGAAAACATTCTGTTGGGCTTGGGATAGGGTGGGATGGAATTCTTTGTTTCTTTTCACTGAAAATTTTCTTCAAAGGATATATTTTTCATGGTGAATTTGGGACCTACGTAAGTGTCAGTAGCAAGCTGAGCGCACATAGGAAGGGGAGAATTGATTCTTTGATCCCCAGATTTTTTTTTTCCTTGTCTGAACAGCTCAGATCTGTGCATCCATGATATATTTGGTTATTCAGGAATTAACTAAATGAAATCCCTACAAATTAAGCACATGAGCAAAAAGACAGCACTTCTTTGCTGTTGACTTTAGGTGAAGGGAGATTAGTATTAAAATCAAGTGCAGAAACAATATAGCTTTAATATAATAAACTACATCTTTCTTGCCTATGAAATTTTGAGTTTGAAGAATATTAGTGTCTCCAAGCTTCAGCTGATTGTGTCTCCTGTATCATTCTTGCAAAAACAAAGGTTGCTTCAGTTGTTCTTAGAAGGCCTCTATATGCCTATTTAACCCTTTGTATACCCCACATTAACTTCATCATAGGCTTGAGTTCCTAGAGATGACATGCTAATGGACAGGCATTGTAAATTCTCTGGGGCACCAAAGGGATTTATCCACTTTCATCTTCATTAGGAGTAGCAGTGAATTAGGAGGTTGGGCTTTTTTTGCTTATTTGTTGGGTTTTGTTTTTCCCTTTCCAGCAGATGTAAAACTGAAGTAAAAAGATTGTTAAAATGCTAGGAATGAAAAACAAACCCCAGCATGAAGGGAGTATTTTCTGTTTCATCCTGGTTTAAAAGTTGCTAAAGCATTTTCTCTCTAAAAGTTTCAATGAGGAAGAGAGCTCCTTCTGTTAAAGTCTGTTAAGTTGCATATTGGTGGAAATTCATGAAGTCTGCTACAGTCTTCTTGAGAATGTGGGCACTTCAGATCTTCTGAAAAGCTAGAGAGCCCTACCTCACCTGCACATTTAAAGGGGTGGAGAATTAATTCCAGCTGGTACAATGATAAATCTACATAGCCTCTCAAAATTGGGAATTGTCCAAAATGATTTAGGTGATTTAAGAACATTTACGTCTTCTAAATGGGCATAAGTTTTATGTTCTGAATTTTCAGCTCATATTATCACAGTCACCTTCTGCTACTGTTGAATAAATATTTCCAAGAGTGTTGTATGAAAAGGCATGATTATTACTAGGGAAAATTTAGTTTTTTGGACTTGAGTAAACACAAATGCATTCAATAAATGTTGCCATAATTATACCATTTAAGGAAATTAAAATAAGCCATTATCCAGCAAATATAACAAAGATCAGATAATATGAGTATATAATAGATTTAAAACCGGGTAGCATTAATGGAATTATTATGAGTAATTTGAATTTCAAATATTTTTTGTCCTACAGAACTTCGCTGCTCAATATGATCCATCTAAAGCAGCTGATTATGGTCAAGGACCCATGGTAGGTAAAATTCTCATTCATTTGACAACTTACATAGTTATGTTCATTCAATGTTTCATTTGGACCTTCACTACATCTCTTACTTGTATCATAACTGACATCATCATTTAAAATGGATCTGATGATCCTCTCATGGTCTGAGTCAATGTAAGGTTCCTGCTGCCCTTTGGACGCAGGGCAATTGAAACTGTTTGTCAGCAAAGTTTGTGGTCCAATCTTAAGTAATATATTTAGTTTGATTCACTATCCCTTTCCACATAATGAGACAAAAAAAATTGTTTTGGAACTGAGGAAAGTTGATGGTGAAATTAATTATAGTTGTACCAAGCTAAACCTGGGAAGAACCATCTCAACACATTCATCTCAGCACCACAGATAGGGTGAACTTGTGGGAGAAAGCTCTGCCCCCGCTGCTGTACAACTCCATTGATTTCGTTGGGGTTCCATGAGGTTAATAAGGACATAACTGGACCCTTCGATTCCAGTTTGTCATCTACTCCCAATGCTTATCACATCTAAGAGTAAGTAAGCGAGAGACATATGAAATAATTCTCACAATACAGAACAAGTAAAGATCAAACTGTATTTGGTTAAAAACATATATGCAAAGCCCGTCCTGAGGTAGATCCTTTTCTTCCTAGTAGTGCTGAATCTGTAGAAATGGAAAATTTATAAATATAGTTGCTTCCTTATTTGGATCCTGTTGCATATATATATGTGTATAACACAATATGCACTAAATTCTTTGTAACCCTGTTGTAGTCACAGATATAAATGAAGGTAAAATTTGTCCTCCAAGAACAGTGCCCAGACACAATATGAATCATGTCAAAGTACCTAAAATGTAATCAGTAAGTTAAATTCTGCCCTACTTTAAAGTTATGCAGCCCCCTACAGAAATTACAAAAGGGTGCATGGTTATAATTTGGGTAGAATTTGTCACCAGCTTGTTCAGCTAAACTATTCGGTACTGAGGCCTGCCATTCCTGAAAACAGCTTAGATTTGAAACGTTTATAAAAAGATGTTGACACACTTCTGTGTAGTAGCTTTAGTTACACTTATTCATTCCATAAACAGTCTGCATGGCTTTTGCTCAGATTTCTCAGGTGAACAAAAATGCTGATAATAGATCAATGGTTCCCAACCTCTCCTCTGCCATGGCACACCTTTTAATACCTTTAACTTTTTTTTGAGGCACACTATTATATTCTCCAAATGAACTCATGAATATTCATAAGCCAATCCAGCTCTCTAAGTTTTTCAAAATATACCATGGCACACCTGTGTGCACACTAGTTGGGAAACACTGTAATACATAATAAAAAAGTATTTGTACTTTGGCAATGTATAGAGAAACAGACAGCAGGCTATCTCAAAACACTGCACTGACAGCTCTGAGTGGAGGCAAAAAAAAATTTACAAATCAGCATCTAGATGGAGGCTGTCTCTGTCCCTGGAAGGAAGTGAGAAAATGTAGTTGAAGATTAATCTGTCGCTGTCACAGATGCAAAGTAGTAACTAATGAATTTTCCACAAAGAGTGAACAAGTAGAGGATATCACTCCCCTACCAGCAACACCAATGGCACTACATACACAAAGATGATTCTAAAGCCCTTAGTCAGCTAATATTTTTTTCACCTGTGACAGTCGAAATAAAAATATGGTGCAGTCAAAACCAATCTGCATTCAAAGCTTTCTTTTTCTCAAAGTGCAGAACTACTGAAAGATTGGAAGGAATGGAATGTATACATATTAAAAATAAATCTGAGCTCTGCCCACATTTATTGTATTCCTACCTCTCCCCTCACACACAGCAAAATTGTATGTAATGAATCATGTAAGAGTAAATAATTATGATCACAATGAAAAAATCAAGATTAATATAACATTGTGTGGTAACTATGGGTAAATGATGAATTGTAATAGGAACAACTATTGTGTGAGTAAATTCTGTTGACATGAATGGGAGTAATGCGTACATACAGCAAGAAGAATGGGCTCCTTAATTATATCCAAAAATTGTGTGATTTCATAGTTTAAAATCTTTTAGATTTTGAATTTTAACAAAATCTCTTGTAGCAGAGGCTTATTCTGTATCTCTAAATGCCACAGAAAAAGCCTGGGGAAAAAACCAGGTGTGAAACTCACCTTTTATACAGAGCGCCAGTGCAAGGCCTATTCATTGCTCTAGTACCACTTAGACCCTGTATTGAGGGTTTAAGTGAGACAAGTAATCCATAAACTTTGTTTAGAGAATCCACACAGGGATGATTTTACCCAGAATCACTACATATTTTGGTAATGATGGAATGCATTGTAAAATATAGCTTGTACAGTTTCACCACCCACTAAAATATATCTCAATCCCATAGGAAAATGTCCTTTCAATAGGCTTATGGTATTTTCAGTAGTTTTAATGGGAACTTCGCATTTTTAAGAAAGCCTAATGTTACATGATCTAATGTATTGAAAAGCTGTTACATATTCTTTCATCCTGTTATCAAATGATCTAAAAATGTTTCCAAATTTATATTTTAGATTGTTAAAACTGAAATAATTAACTGATTATAACAAAGCATTCTAGATCCCACAAAATATGAATTAATCTGGTGGAAGTTTAGCCAGATGAATTTGAGTGGCTTGTTTGTCTCTATTTCCTTTGTAATATGTTAAGCAATTGTTAACCAATTGCATGCCAGTCTTTTAACAATTCTCTTTAAGGGCATAGTTGAGCTTTATAGTATCCATTTAGCAGAATAAACTAGAAACACTATGTTGATTGTCTAGTGAAGCTCAAAAATGGAAAGCAAATAGAAGAATTTAAATGAAAATATTTCTCTGTTTTCGGCAAAATATTTCACATGTGATGCAAGCATTTCCAAAGTAGTATACCAACTGGGATTTTGCAGTATGTAATAATAGCAGCTATATAATCATTCATTATCTAGATTTTTTTCTCTTATTGCCCTGTCTTGATATCAGTTTTTATTTTTTAATATCCTGTCATTGCCTTTGAAGAGCCATTGACAAAACTGATGGATAGAGCCCTGCAAATCAGCGGATATCCGCATCCGTAGATACAACATGGATATCCATGGACCATTTCTTATGGATGCAGATCGGATACGGATCCATGTATTTGTATCCATGCTGGGCTCTACTGATAGACTCTCAAATGTAACCTCCTCTAACAATGGCTTTTTGTTGGTTTATGACTGGAGGGATACTCAGAATTGTGGCACCACCCTTTCACTCTGCCTGTTTGCTCACAAGAGCAGGCATGCCAAGAGGAGTAATGATGGTGTGCAAGGGCACTTGTGTCATTTCCTCACTGACAGGTCCAAAAGAAAGTAACAAATTTAATAGCAGCCTTGCCAGCACTGGCATGTGCCTTTAAACATTTCATTATGTCATATGTGCACGATGGTGGCCCATGGGTAAGATGGCAGGCGAAGCAGAGTCAAGAGTCCTGTCTCTTTTCCCAAATCTTCTTTAATTGGTCATGTGCTTGAGGCAGATCATTTAATCTTCTCTGCCTCAGCCTAGCCATCGCACGATGGCAACTGTAGATTTCCTTCCTACACCTCAGGAGTGTGGTAAGACTTAACGACTCTGACATACTTTGTGTTGCGTGAATGAAAAATGGCAAAAAAATATTATTATGCTAAAGGGTTTTTTATATGTATTTTTTCCTAGGGTATAATGGGACCCAGAGGCCCACCTGGAACAAGTGGATCCCCTGTAAGTATATTCAGCTTACAGTCACTGGAGTGGGGAGTATTATATGCATCTAGAATAAGACTGGATTATTCTGTAAAATGATACTAAGAAAACTTATTATTTTTAGGGTTCTCAAGGTTTCCAAGGACCTGCTGGTGAGCCTGGTGAACCTGGTCAAACAGTAAGTAGGTTTCTTTTTCCTCCCTTACTGTTAATCAGAAGTAAATCTGAACTCTGAAATTTTTATGCATGTGCATGTCCAACAGTATACAATTCAGTGTTTCTGCTTGGTCCTGTCACAGAGATAGGCCTGAGCAGTAAGCTTCAGACTTCCACAAGTCTGAAGTCCATAAACCTGGAATGGAAGGACTCAGAACTGAGGTCCCATTTCAGGACCATCTCTAATTCAAATTAAACATCAAAGCAACTGAGCAGTCTTACTTCAATTCAACTTCAGATAATCCTTATGCTTTTTTAATAGGGTCCCATCGGTGCTCGTGGTCCAGTTGGTCCTCCTGGAAAGACTGGTGAAGATGTAAGTAGTTATTAAACACCATTTTTCATTAGAGTCAGTATGTTAACGATTAAATCTCTAAATTAACCTGAACTCATTTTAATGGCACCTTACTTGAAAGTGAAGCACACACTGGAAAAAAGACCAAATAAACCACAATTCCCTAAACCATTGACTTTAAAGAAATCAGGTTGTATTTTGTAAATATCGTGTAAAACTGACAAATTTTAAATCTTTCTGAATGTGACTTCTCCTGTGGTTTTGAGGCTAAATTAAAACAACTGTAGCATCAGAAAGTGATTCCATTTCCTTAGTTACACAATTTGTTTTCTTTTACTTTCACTTTTTAGGGTCACCCTGGAAAATCTGGAAGACCTGGTGAGAGGGGCGTTCCTGGGACTCAGGTGAGAAATTGCCTATCATATATTAAACAGAATAATTGTCTTGTAGTTGACACAACCAGGGCACACTTAGGAATAATAACCTATTAACAAGTTAGTAACACTGACCTGAATGGACTACTCTGCTGTTCTGTTACCATTCAGTACCCTAAAGGATTCTTATGTAAGTATAGTCTCAGTTATGGAGTTAGCGATTCTGTGTATCAGAAACAAGTAGGAGCTTATATTTATGAGGTACTGGGGGAGAAAGGGGGGAATGCCTCAGGAATAAAATAGTGTAGAAGACTAGAAGATGTGTGGCATCCTGACAACAGCTATGATTCCATACCCTATGCATCCCACACATGAGCTCGATAATTGGGCTGCTTATTGTTAATAATTTTGCTTAATAGTTAAAGGCCTGACTGAAGGATGGGAAATGACAATGTTCAGTATTTCAAAGGTTAAGGCCGCCAGCCTCTAGCTAAAAGATTTTTCCTAATTTATTAATCTGATCAGTGCATGGGTACATATTGAGAAATTTATAATTTTTTCCTTTAACTATAATTTCTTATGTGAGTGACATTCCTTCATTCTCCCTCTGTTTCTTTTAAGGGTGCTCGTGGTTTCCCTGGAACTCCTGGTCTGCCTGGATTTAAAGGAATTAGGGTGAGCATATTTCTCACCTATGTGGTCAGGTCTGAAAATATCTCAGGGTATTAAAGTTCCCATAAATTTTCGAAGATATAAATTATGGACTAGCAAAATTATTCTTGGAGAAAACTTGGATGTGTCATAATGTAATAAAATGGATGAAAACAGCATTCAGGGACAATGGAAAGATGGACTTTCCACTTGTGAATGACAATTAATAGGTATGAATAAAGATTGGCAAGAAGATACAGCTTTTTTTAACAGCTATTTTTTATCCATACAGGGACACAATGGTCTGGATGGTCAAAAGGGACAAGCCGGTGCTGCAGGTGTCAAGGTAAAAATTTAAATTAGAATAATTGTGTTTAAAACACACAGCACTTACAATTTCTTCCAGCAAAATACACATACTGTTCTCTCCCATTCATCTCCTAAATTGCCACTTAAACATTTTTCAGAGTGAAATAACTCCAGCTGACCCACGTAAGAGAAAACCATGTCATCTTCTTAACAACAGAGGTCATGCCTGGGGTCTTGTTCTTGAGTAATTACTCACAAATTTCTACTGAGTAAGAACTCCCTGCTCCTACCCAAATATAACGTTTTTGATTTCTAAATCCATTACAATGGAAATCTCTTCCCTTTCTGAAAACTTTTGCTGCCTTAGGCATGCATTGTGGTGCTGCTTTATGTTACAACATTGAATGCTTAGTGATGTTGCTCAAATTTAGGTTTATTTGGTCTTTCTGGGCTTCTTTTTTTCTTCACAACTCCACATTTTAGCAATGGATTTAAAGACCAGCTTTACAAAACTGAATTTGAACATGGCATGGAATTCAGAATCCATAACATTTTTAGCAATTTTTTATATTCCTTGTCTATTCATTTCATTCCATCATTATTTCCCTTCCTTTTCATTTCAGTCCTTCAGATCAATGTTTATAGAAACAACCAATGGGAAGCTGGGATGCTTCTGCTTATTTTACATGAGAGATTTGATTTTGACAGTTAATTCAGTGACACAAAAAATTCCTTTCATTGCTTTTTTCTTTGGGCCTAACAGTGAATATTATTGATTACAGTAAAGAATTTTCATCTCTGCAGTATGCTGTCTGATTGCTGACCTCTTTAATGACAAGCTATCAAATTTTCTGTTAAACATTGGAAGTGAAAATGAGACAAAAATACTGAAATGAATGAGAGAGCAAGTATTAACACATGAGTTGTGAATACTAATGTGACTGGAAACATATTAAGCCAAATGCACTTACGATGTATCTGTTCTGATTACAGAGAAGTTATACCAGGGTTAAATTTGGCTTTGTGAGTTCTCTCCAGGAACCATAATTAAAGGAATCAAGATAATTCATGGGTACTTATTTACTTGAATCCATGACATGCAAATTACAATGCAGATTCAGAACAGTGAATGAGGCATTATTTGGGGAATTTTGGTTCTGCTACACATTATATAGTACCTTTTTATTGCTTCAAACTAAATACATCATGTGGTATTACTGCCTACAAATACATGTCATACTGTCAACCAGCAAAATGTATTTGTTTTCAAGTTACATTGCAACAATTCTTGTAAAACCATATTGGATCTTCATGATGCTTCTAAAGAACAAAACAGTAATGATCTAGTACAGTGATATATTTGGCTATATACCAGAAGGGCCAACATCCAGGGCAATATCTAATGATCAAAGGACAGGAGGTGTGTTTAATTGGATGACTTTCATTCATCCTCTGATCATTCGCCTCAAGATACAAGATGTTAGGGCACAGGCTACTTCTGGCTATCAGATGGTGTGGGCTGACCCAATGTTTGTAATCTTGGCCTATGGCAAAACAAAAAAAGAGGGGGAGGGATAATTCTGTCACTGATGGGTGCACTAAAAAGCCTATTGCATATTACTGATCAAAGCTCATCTTTTACTTACTATATACCTTGTGTATATTCTAAAGATATATAAAATTAGGGACTTTAAGATAAATATGCTTCTACTGAGGACAATGATATGATTCCTGTTAAGACCAATAAGAGCAAGATCAGTCCCTTTAATATCTCTGCAGGCCATTTGAACAGTCCATTAGCATTGTCATGGAGGCCTAACTTTTGAACATTTTATTGTTGATAGGGTGAACCTGGTGCCCATGGCGAAAATGGTAGCCCAGGACAAGCTGTGAGTATTTGCTATTAATCATAATTGAGAAAATTGCTAAATCTGTAAAATATTTCTTAACTGAATTTTCTAATGCTTGCTAATTACTGTTGTCAGTTTTGTTAAAATCACTCATCCTAATATAATAGTGCATGTTTAACTGCAGTGGCGTTTTTTGTCTGACCAGAATTAAAATCTGTAACCTATGCCTCTGATGGATGTTGAGACAGCAATGGAGGCAAAAGTGAAATCATCTTGCTCAGTGAATGTTTTGCCACATATGTACAAAATAAGTAATTAAATATATTCTTCCAGGGTGCTCGTGGCCTTCCTGGTGAAAGAGGAAGAGTAGGTCCTCCTGGACCCGCTGTAAGTAGCTTCATGTTTGTATATTTTTCTTGCCAGCACTCATATTTACTGGGCCTTTTTGGTAGGCATTCTTTAAACCTGCATCAGAAATTAATTCTCATATTTTCCTCTGCAGGGTGCTCGTGGGAGTGATGGCAGTGCTGGCCCCACTGGTCCTGCTGTAAGTTCCAGCTTCTGTCATTTTGGGTGAGGGGTGTTGCTTTAGGCCTCTTTTAAATGATGCAGCATTTTCCATTACTCAATGAGATTATATGTGTGGCCCTTTTTAAGCTCCCTGTTTATGATTGTCTGTTAACCAACAGAAAATCAGTAAAATATGAATTATAATGTCATTCTCAGTCATGGCTTACAGAGAGCCTCAGACGTTTCATTAATATTAGTAGAATATACCTGACACATGAATGATGCAATTTGTATGCCCATTTACTCAAATGGACCACACAACTGGGATTTAATTCTACTTTCAAGGGCAAAACTGGAGAATTGTAATTGTTTCAAAGGAAATTTTTTTCACACTGAAACAGATTCAGATGAGTTACTGCTGCTGTAAATCCTAAGGAGTTACTTATGTCAGTGAAATCACTCTGTTTTTACATTGCTGTGAAATCTGAATCAGACTTCTCTGTGCAGAAACACTAATTTTGCCATGCCAAATTTCCACTTGTGAGTGGTTTAATGTCTGATCCTACAGTCCTCATGTGACACGTCTCAATGCCTGCTTTTGAAAAATTCAGGTGTTTTTCCCCTTCCATTCTCCATGTCTTTCACAATTAAAATTGTTACAAAAGTCAAGGTGATGGAAGCTGAAAAATGGTTGCTTTTCACATACATTACTTCTGATAGGGATTTTGAGCATATGTTTATTTCATATGTGTCATACAGTTTATTTTTTGAATGCTGGCAGATAACAGTCATAGTTATTAGCTGTGGTTTAAAACTCATAAGAAAGTACAATCACAGTGGTTCCTCTATCCACTTGACAGAAATAGTGGGCCCACAGTAGGCCAGATTCTCCTCTCAGTGGCCTCTGACTTCATTTGGATATATGGGGGGGTCAGTTGTCCCAGTGTAACTGAGAGAATACATTAGCTCAATAGAAACAGAAAGAAATAAGAGTACCAATAATCTGTGACTCATATTTGTGCTTTCCCTGAATAATTTAACAAAAAGTGACATACCTTTTTTTGTGATTAAGATCAGCAAAATAAAATGAAGGCTATAAATCCACAAAAACAGAGAGTTAGTACTATCCCTAATTCATCCTGTTGTGTCTAGGTCCTGTATGCCAGAATATTTGTCCCATAATAATTACAAGCATCAGATCACACAGCAGCACTTAGATACGACAGTCAGTGAAAGGGCAGGTTGATGTTGAAATGTCTTTGCATTCGCTATTTTTAAAAATAGTCACTTTAGCCAAATGAATATTTTAATATCATCATCCTGAGACTCTGTGTCTCAAATAGAATACTCTGCCATCTCCAAGTCACTCCACAGTTAGGAACTGTACTCTGAGCAGAGTAGAGATTGAAACAGTTGAATGGCAGAAGTGCTACATACCTGTTTAAATATGGCAATCCACAGTGAGTAGTGCTTACTGTGGATTGCCATAATTACAGAGTTTAGGTTGTCTCCTATTTGTCACAATGGAAGAGAACTCACACAGCATCTCTTCCACCCACAGATCCTTGTTGCCTTTTGGAGGTAATCACAATAGCTATTGTACTGTCCCTTCACATCTTAGTGCTCCGTCCTGCCTTCTGCTGGCTAGGGCAAGACCTACTGCTTATTGAATGCAGTGGAGGGACTTACAGTGAC
The DNA here is from genome assembly GCA_007922195.1 of Podocnemis expansa. NCBI lineage: Eukaryota > Metazoa > Chordata > Testudines > Podocnemididae > Podocnemis > Podocnemis expansa. Next base: position 31,272,294 of record ML681964.1, on the reverse strand, counting down.
TTCAGTGAGCATTGCATTAGGCACTAGGGTGCAAGAATATGCAAAGAGTTGAGGGAACCCTTCTCCATGCAAGCAGCAGGCTGGCTGCTGTATACCACCCACACACCTGCTGGGGTGAGGTGTTACACATCAGCAGCAGCAAGTAGCTGGAGCATGGCTTCTGTTCAGAATAACATGCTCCCCCTTCATTAATTGTGGTAGGTTACTGTGAGGCATCCTCCCTGCCACTAGCAGGTGACTGCATCTTCCCATCCTGTACTTTCCTATCCTACTCTTGAGTTCGGTTCTAAGCTAGGAACTGACCCACATTCCTGCAGTTACAAGATCTGAACCCACAGTGCAAATGTTATTCAGCATCAGCTCTATTTCTAATTCTTTATGGAAAACTCAACTTATCACTTCTGAGTTTCTGATAAATAGTTGGTCAGATAAATTTGCAAATTGCCATATATCTATTTCAGCAACTAATGTGCCAGTATTCTAAGTCATCTTGCTCAATACTTTGTCTTTTTCATTTTGTAGGGCCCCATTGGTGCTGCTGGTCCTCCAGGTTTCCCAGGTGCCCCTGGTGCCAAGGTATGAGTATCTTCTTCTACTGTTTACATTCACCTTCCTCTCTCTCACTCTCTCTCTCTCTCTCTCTCTTTAAAATACAGCACCTTTTCCACACAGCAAAACTATTGTTATTTTTTCCTAAATAATCATATAAATGTTTGCCCCCAAATCATCATAAAAAATCTGTGCCCCAAATTTTTATATAAATATATCATACTGGAATGTAAAGTGCAAATCTGTTCTATGTTCAGTATTCAAAAACTGATTGTGTTGGCATTGATATAAACTGACCTTCTCTGCATACTGCCAGTAAGAGACTCTCTGCTTCCAGTGAACATTTCCTCTATAATTGATTAGATGAATTCTCAATCTAGAAAATGAATAGAGGAGGTGCTAATGGAGCAATAGAGCATGGTTTGTCACTACTTTACAGCCTGCGTAATCGTGTACACCTGTGTCAAGTGGATGTGAAACATGCCGTATCAGCATGGTAGCCTTTTACATTCATTGTGTGCAAGAGTCAGAGCCTACAGACAGTGCAGGTTGATGAAGAATCAGGCAAAAATTGCTATGAATTATCTACATGATCACTTAAATACTAAAATAGTTAATAACTTCACTTTAACTCTCAAGCAACAACTTGTCCCCATTGCAGACTAAAGTTAGATGTTAGGTAATCTATTCGCTGTAAGTCTGATCTTGGAGTTCTTATTCAGTTTAAACTCCCATTAAATAAAGGAGGATTTTTGATGGAGGAAGAATGGTACAATTTAGGCCAGGGAATCAAGTTAGTTCCCATTTGGGAGCTGTATGGACAAATTTCAGAGGCCAAGGAGTGCCCTGGTTTTGATTAAGCTAAAGTAAGTTGCTGGCGCTCATCTCATCCTTAGTACAGATGTGCTTCCCGTGAAGACTACAAGTCCCTGCAGACAAAAATCTATCTTGATTCACATTTAGATTAGAATGAGGGGGCTTTGTTTGCTGGGATCCTTAGACTTTTCAAACTGCAGTTCTGTACTGAAGATGAGGATACACACAGTCCACATTCTTGCTAGAAGATAATAGCATTAGAAACCAAAGTAAACCTTATCCTCCCTACTTCCAAAGGGGCAGCTGTGTTAGTCTAGTAAAGCAAAAAAAGCAAGGAGTCCTGTGGCACTTAAAGACTAACAGATTTATTCATCAGATGAACTTTCATGGGAGAAAATTCCACTTCATCAAAGCATCTGACAAAGTGGGATTTTCTCCCATGAAAGCTCATGTGATGAATAAATCTGTTAGTCCTTAAGTGCCACAGGACTCCTTGCTTGTTTTTTTCTTACCCTACCTAAGTGTAAAATTCTGATGGACTGCTAGAAAAAAAAAACAAAAACAAAGGTAAGATCTCATAAAAAGGTGCGGTTGTTTATAGAAACAATTCTATAGCCCATAGTTTATTATAAGTTCAGATGCAAAAATTTAAATGTAACATCCCATGCCTGGAGGCACTTTGAGACTGATGGATAGTTGCTCTGAGTCTGTGCGAAACCTTGTGTCATTATTTGCAGCAGAGCAAAGTGGTTCTGCAATTGACTTGCTTTGAGATCTTGAGTAATAACATACGGTCTGATTTACTCAGAGATGCTGGGGACCCAGAGCTCCCATGAAAGCTGTTACCTTCTGTGGGTGCTGCATAGGCTTTCAGGGTTCACTGTCTCTGAAAGCAGGTAAAAAGTCTGTCTGCACTGGGAGCTGAGAAGTGATACCTCAGCTTGTATACATGCACTCATGCTAGTTCTCAGTGAGGTAGCATAAGTATAACTAGTAAGCAAGTTCCAAAGGCGTAGACATGTTTGTCTAGTTCAGCAAAACAAACAAAGAGTCTTGTGGCACTTAAAGACTAACAAATTTATCGCATGAGCTTTCGTGAAAGAAAATCCCACTTCATCTGACACTTTTAACATGGGGAACTCCCATGCTGTAAGCTCCCCCATCTTCAAAGCGGCTGACGAAGTGGGATTTTCTTCCATGAAAGCTCATGCAATAAATACATTTGTTAGTCTTTAGTGCCACAGGACTCCTTGTTTGTTTTGAGGAACTAGTAGTGCAGCTGTGGTAGCATGGGAGAAGCACTGAAGGCACCGCTGAGCCATGCCACATACACACCCATCTGACACCGGTGGGTACATAATCAGCACAGCTCAGCCATGCCTCCGCTCTCGCTACTTGTGCCCACCGTGAGTACACTGCTAGTTATACTCGCCCTAGTTCGACAGGAACTAGACTGAGGGTGTGTGCCCCAGCACCCCAGCTCACAGTGTAGACATAGCCTGAGTATCTCACACATCAGAGACAAATGTTAGTAATTATTCTTTAGTCACAGACTGTAGCAGTACGAACAATGTACGCTGAAATACGCCATGCTGTGGTATATCCACTGCGCTATGATTGAAGATAAAATGTCTGATGCCATTTTCTCAAATAGGGTGATGTTGGAGCTGCTGGTGCTGTTGGTCCCACTGGCCCTGCTGGTCCAAGAGGAGAGCCTGGACTTCCTGGTGCTACTGGTCCCGTTGGCCCTGCAGTAAGTGAGCCTCAGTCTTTATATAAGCCAATGTAATTCTTGAGGCTCAGGGAAGTAGACAAAAGATCATATTAACCAATACCTTTGTCTTTCTTATTAGGGCAACCCTGGTGCTAATGGCCTTGCTGGGGCTAAAGGTGCAGCTGTAAGTATTTCTAAGCTCAAGCTGAGCTGCCTCAGAATGCACGTTTCAATTAAAGCGACAGAGAAGGTAATGAGCTAGTTATGCCTTTTCATTCTTTTTTTTTTCAATTTTGCTTAACAGGGTCTTCCTGGCGTTGCTGGTGCCCCTGGTTTGCCTGGACCTCGTGGTATTCCTGGACCTCCTGGCCCAGCTGGTGCAGCTGGTGCTAGAGGACTTGCTGTAAGTGGCACAGTCTGTAGTCTTTTAGAATGGCCAGTGTATCCACCTTTGTAAAACTTGCTGGATATGTTTTTGTCTTTAATGGCAAACCATTTTGTTTTTCTTTCCAAAGCATTTCAGGTTATGCAAAACAGCTCACTTCCATGTTTTGCCATCTCTTGACTTGTTGTGACTAAAGGAATGCATATGTTGCACATCCTTTGGGTGTGATGACCAAAAAGCTCAGTAGCTCTTTCCCATTAATGCTATCCAAATATGTAAAACAGGGAAATGCAGCAACAGGCTTAAGATCAAGTCCTCAGCTGCCATAATGCAAGTTGAGGAGCAGGTCATAAATTCTTTAGGTGAATTGGTGTTATTTAAATGATCTTTCAATGTATTGTTGTCTGTGAGTGTTCCATGTGTGGTAAACCAAAAGAAGTCCATGAGGCATATGCCAGCAATGGCCCTCGACTGTCTATCAAAACAGAATCATGAAGGATACTCCAGGCAGATTACTAAATAGTTCTGGACTGCATAGAAGGCTTTCACATGTGGAAGAAAGTATTGAGGACATTGTTTAATTTGGTGACCTCTTTGTTTGACTCTAGGGTGAGCCTGGCTCTGCTGGAGCCAAGGGAGAAACTGGTAACAAGGGTGAACCTGTGAGTATGGTAGCATGAAAAACATGTTTCAGTGAATTAATTTTTGCTGATACCTGTCACATAAGATTCTGACTTTTTTTTTCTCTATTCACATTAAAACAGGGCTCTGCTGGTCCATCAGGACCTGCTGGTGCAAGTGGTGAAGAAGGCAAAAGAGGCCCTACTGGTGAACCTGGTGCTACTGGCCCCCCTGGTCCAGCAGGTCTAAGAGTAAGTTCTCCTTGCACATTTGACAGAAGCAAAAGAGAAGGGAAGTGACACAGCAAAGCTAGAAGAACAAATATAAATAAAGTAATGAAAAGTTATTTAAGGTGCTGGCCATATTATTCCATACTAAGGAGAAAATGCTTGGAATATGCCTCTTGAACAGAACTATTTCTGGTAGCACATATTAATGTTGTAAATTATGCTTGTCCTTGCAATATATGGTTTGGTTTCAATTAAAATTGTTTGTTAAAAATTTATTGTTCTTAGAGCCCCATGAGTACACTTTGGCCCTTTAAAAATGCATAAATGTAATGAAAAGCAAGGGGCTTGATCCTGCTACGTGGGTCAATACATCTGACAAAGTGCTTGAGTGGAGCAAGGTTAACTCCCTGCATGAAGCGTTCAGACCCTCATAGGATCTGGGGCTAACACAGAAAGAAAAGAAAAGAAAACAAAAGGGAGCACTAATCCTGTCTGTGTTCCAGAAGAAGATTAGTGATTGGATATGGATAGAAGGGACAGATATTGCAATCTGAGTTGCATGGGCAGTTCCTTGCACTCACGGGGAACCTCCCAGAGGTCAGTAAAGCATTCTGAGTGCGAGGGTCCACCTGCATGGACAAGATTATAGGATCAGTCATGGCCATAATCTGGCTCCAGATCCAGAGTTGAATTTTACCAAAGACTGAATGCTCAGATCTAAAGTTCTGGTTCAACCCATTAGTGCTAGGGGTAAGTCACAGAGTTGGGATCTCTCGCAGGATCTGGATTTCCCCACAATTGAGAGCAGGGATCCAGGCTCTCTCAGATGCCAGCAGTCCTTGTTTGTATTCTGAGCTATAGCAAATCCCACCAAAGCATGTGGCTTAATCTGATTTCCATTCTTGACCTTTTTGTGTGTTTGTTATTTGCAGGGCGTTCCTGGGTCTCGTGGTCTCCCTGGAGCTGATGGCAGAGCTGGTGGCATTGTGAGTTTCTATACCATTTACTTCTAGTCCAACAGTGTGATATAGTATTTCCTTATTTATAGAAAGAAGATACTTATGACTAATTATCTCTGCCTTTTTAAAAAAAAATATTTTCCATTAGGGTCCTGCTGGAAGTCGTGGTGCTTCTGGTCCTGCTGGAGCTAGGGGTCCTTCTGGTGATACTGGTCGCCCAGGGGAGCCTGGCCTCATTGGTGCAAGAGTAAGTCTGAACTTAGTGACTTTGCTAGAGAATTGTAAAAAAGGAAATGACTTAACTTCTTAGGGGATAAAACTAATAAAAAATTGGAGGATTTTTGTATCCATTATCACAGAGGTTTATTAACCCATTTCCATCAGCTTGTCATAATACAGACCTCTGTATTCGGAGTCCTTTCTTCAAAAATAATTAAACAGTATCAAAATATTTCAATGAAATAAATTATTGTTATTATACAATGTTAGTTTTGTAGCACCTAAGGGTCCCACTCATGGTCCAGCACCCCATTGTACTAAGTGCTGCACAAACAGTACCAAAGGTAGTTCCACTGGTTATTGCTTATACAGTGTAGTAACTAAAATCCTAGTTTAAAATCTGTGTGTCCATTACAGTGTTCTGAGCCACATTGGCCCACATTGTTATCCAAGTTACCTAGAAGAACAATAGATGTTCATAGATATACATGGGTTGGTAGTTATCCATAGTCAGATTCTGCTCCCATTAAAGTTAGCAGCAAAATTCCTATTGACTTAGTGATACAGGATCTGCCTCTAGTCTTTCGCTACCTGTCACTGCATGGCACAAATTTTATTCTCCCTAGTCCATGCACTCTAAAATCATATCCGTCAGCTTCCTAAGGAACGCATAAACAATTAGGTCCCAATTCTGCAAATATTTATTCACGAACTTCACTTTATATTTGTGTGCGTTTGCAGGATTAGAGCCTAAATGAGTTTAAGTAAGTCACATATGTATTATAAATTACTGTTTATGGACTTAAAATGAATGTTTTTTCAATCTATGTGGGGAAAATATTATTGAATTCTACTTTAATTTGACTTTGGTGCAAACTGAATAGCAGCTAAAGTCTTAGTTACTGCAACGTATATATAAATAGCAGTACATACAAGAAGCTGTGTGTGTGTGTGTGTGTGTGTGTGTGTGAGAGAGAGAGAGAGAGAGATGGATGTGATGTCATGTGATCTGTGCTAATTTCATTAGCATTTTGTTTTTTTAGGGTCTCCCAGGTCAAACTGGCAGCCCAGGCCCTGCTGGCAAGGAAGGTCCTGTTGTAAGTATTGTTTTCTTTCAATCTATTTTTCAAATACATAAGAAAACACAGCTAATAGCTGTATTTGGTAAGATGTAATCACATTGCTCAGATTTAGCACAACTATATATTTAAAGTCAAATCTACTTTGAAGTATCCATTACAGTCATGCATTTTATTGTTCAAGGACTTCATCCAATATCCATGTAAGTCAGCTGGAGTGTTTCTTTTTATTTCCTTGGGCTCTGAATCAGGCTCATAGTCCTGAACAGCAAAGTAATAATAAAAACAGATACTTTGTCATAGAAGGGAGAAGAAATGTAGGGAGAATGTAACTAATTCAGATATTCTCCTCAATTGTTAAAAGTAAACCATATGCATTAAACCTTTGCTGCTTCTCCGTACAGGTAACTTTTATTTACATCAAAGAAAGAATTTGAACCATGTACCAGTGATTAAAAAGCAGGCATTCAGAAGTATTACTGACTTTTCTAGGGCTTCCCTGGTGCTGATGGTAGGGCTGGCCCAGTTGGTCCAGCTGGTGCAAGAGGTGAGCCCGGCAACATTGGATTCCCTGGACCAAAAGGTCCTAATGTAAGTAAAATAGAGAGGAGCCATATATCAATGTAAGTCTATTTCTTGGCAGAGAGTTATATCCATAATTATAGTTAAGTACTTGAATATGCTTTCATGCCATTTGCATTGTTGCTATTTATTAAGCAGCTTTTTGTCTCTTGCAATTTGTCTAGTAACCCAAAATAGAAACAACATTTTTTTCAACAATTGGTAAAATATGCTTAATGCCGTTGTCAGATTAAGTGCATATTACACAGTTTTGTTAATTTCAGCACTGCTCTTTGTATTTAATTCTTCTTCAAACATTTGTCCCCTGTATGCATTTTGTCTATAAAGGAATTGCGTGGTCAGGCCTTTACAAGTTCTCTGAATATGCTTAGATATATAAAGTCTAATCTAAAGCCCATCAAAGTTGGTAAAAATATTCTTACTGACTTCAATGAGCTTTGGATCAGTCCTATAGGTGGGAGAGGTGAATTTTACGCTCATTAGGCATTTCCTAATGCAAGTCTCCATATACAGTATCTCAGAGAACAGAATTGAGACTGCCCATATAGATAAAAGGGAATTTTGAAAAAAGATAAGGTAATATAGAGATTTACCTCTTCAACTATCCAATGAAAATCTTTGAAAATATGAGGGTAAAGGAACATTATAATAGGTTTTTGTGGCATGAAAATAGCAATATGTGGTTGGTACTTTAACTGCTTCTAATATGAATATTTAATTTGTTTGTGGGTTTTTGTTTTTTTCATTCAACATTAGGGTGAACCTGGCAAACCTGGTGAGAGAGGAAGTGCTGGTCTTGCTGGCCCCCGGGTACGTATATATTTTACCTAGCAACATATATGTAGGAGTCTAGTGGTCTGAAATGGCAAACTTTCTGATAGTTGATGGAATGCTAAAACTAAGTGCTTTTGGCATTGTGAATGAAATGCAGCCAGATGTGATGAACATTGCTAAAGTAACAGAAATGTTCAAGGTCTCCACAAAGAGAAAATAGTATTAGTTAGCGCAAGTGAATGAAAGAATGACTAACTGATGAAACAGGAGAACGCACTGTAAATACACACCTAATCTTCTAACGCAACACCAAGGGCTAAAGGCAATATGACTTACATTGCTTGGTTCTTCCTATATATCAGCCCCTTCCCATGTAAATCAATTATGAAAAGGGAAGCTTGTAAGTTTCCAATTTTTCCCTCAAACCCCAGTTTTCCTAGTGTTCATGAGATTTACTAAATTTCCTGGGGATTGGATTGGTTATCATCCATATCCTGTCTTCAAGAAAAAACTCCCATCTCTTACTGTGGCTGATTGGCCAAATTCATTGGTTCACTACAGGAAGTTTCACCACGGATGAATGTGGCCCCAGAACTTCAAGTTGATTCCAGAACTGTAGCCATCCCAAAACACAATGTTGAGCATGGCTGCTATCTTCTTACACAGCAGCTATTAAAAGTAAATGAATAAAAATTGGAACAGGATACAGATTCTTTTTAACTGTACCAGAGATCGGTACAAAATGAGCTGTTGTAGCACTGTATTTTCAGAACAAAAGTAGGGTGTGTAATTCAGAAAGGGATGAAGGCTTGGATTTATCAATGAATCACAAATCTTTCTCCAATACTGTATTTAGGGTGCTCCTGGTCCTGACGGCAACAATGGTGCTCAAGGTCCCCCTGGTGTTGTTGTAAGTAACAGGTTCTGCATCATATACCTACTTGCATTACATTTTTTTTATTTTACACTTTAAGATTTCCAATATAAAAAACCTGTTCTTGTATTTCCGTGTCCTAGTTAAGCACATTTATTTTTTAATTCCATCTAGGGCAATCCTGGTGGAAAAGGTGAACAAGGTCCATCTGGCCCCCCTGGATTCCAAGTAAGATAATGTTCACTTGCCAAATATTGTTCCATGTATTTACCATTCATAGTGGCAAACCTATGGTTAATATTAACTGTCCTGTTCATTGTAAGCCCACCTTCATCTGTTCAGAACTTTCTTACTAGATACCCAGATACCTCAAATATTTAGATTTCTTTATTTTAACTGTGTAATTTAAGAATAAATTTCATGGATATTTGGGCCAAATGATGTCCTCTTTTCTTATGCAGTGGGGCTACATGGTTGTTTTCATAACTTGGGGCCTAATCAGAAGCCCATTGCAATCATTTTGATTCTTTCAGTGATTTAAAATCAGGCCCTGAAGGCAAAACGTGCCCCTTGATCTTTCACAGTCCAAATTATGCCTCTTCCTACTGCAAAAAGATGTAGGCTCTTTGGTAGCAATTTGAAATGCATTCAGTATTTTAGGCAACACATCTATTCATATATGTATTTCTTGTCATTTAGGGTCTGCCAGGCCCTGCAGGCCCTGCTGGTGAAGCTGGTAAACCAGGTGACAGGGTGAGTAACACAAGCAGTAATTTGCACGTAGTGACAGTTGTCACGTAAGTGCTGTGATTTAACTCATACATATAGTGAAGAAAAAAACTAAACCTTGTTTAGATCCTTTATGGGTCCATTGATCAAAATGAAAAGTGTTCCATTGTATGCAGTGTTTCTATCTAATATACTAAAGGCAGCAACAAATCAAGATGTTCACTTAGCAATTAAGCAATATTTCTTATTTCAAAGTTCTGGTATGAAAGAGAACAAAGCCAAACCATGAGCTGACTCTCTTCAAGCCTGCTTTGACTTATTCAAGCAAGAATACGTAGTGTTTCATTTAAAAAAATTGACTGTCAATAAATGCAAATTATTTGACAGAAAATGCCCATTCTAAAACTTCAAGATCCACTATTCCTCCTGCATTCCTCTAGTTTAACAACAGTGTAAGTCCATTGAAATTACCTGGGCATTAAAATTAAAGTAATTCAATGGTGAAGCAGGCCTCCAGATTCTGGAGAAGTAGCTGTTAGAAGGCTAACCCTGCAAATGCTAAGGGATACTGCCTGGATGTATGTCTGGGAAGGCCAGGTTATAGTGTGACATATTTTATATGTTAATGCACTGAAAAGTATTTCTAACTAGTATTTAAAAACACAAATTTAAGATGACAAAAATCATGACAAGCCTACTTTAGAAATCAGTTTAACCCATGTTTCTCTTTCTTCCAGGGTATTCCTGGCGAATTTGGGCTCCCTGGTCCTGCTGGCCCAAGAGTAAGTTATTCTTTATAGAACGTTTTCAGACTCCATGTCTTGGGGAAGTTTCTTTATTCATGTACATTTCTAACAAGGCTTGATAAACTTGGTAGGAGGGAGAATCCTCAGCTGCAGAGCAAAGGGAAAAGTAATGGGGAAGGCCTGCTGCCTCTCCCATGTAGCATCTGGCCTTTCCATATGCACAGTAGGCCTGGTCCAAATTTGAATAACGACAATAGATTTTGTGCTACGGATCATGGACTCTGTGCACTGAACTACTGGCCATGACCCCATCACACCTACTCATTTCCATACCTACCTTACTCTTAATCCTAGCATTATAGTAGAAGAAGATGCCGCAGAAGCGTCTTTGCTTTGCACAAGTGATTCGGACTCTGCCTGCTTGGACTCAGAAGTAGACAAAATAGTATTCTCCTGGTGTGGTGGGAAAATAAGGCTTCTCCAGTCCTGGATGTTGGTTCTTTAAAGCACCTAGTTGCTGTTCAAAATTTGACCATATGGCTGTCAGCACAAATAAAGAGCTGTGAATTCCTGGCAGTACTTTGCTCCTGCCATGCAGGAAAAACTCTAATTGGGAGGAATAATTTACAGTTTTTTAAATGTTGTCCCTAAATTGTTCATCAGAAAGCCATCCAGATGCCTTCAAAACACTTGGAAGCTGGAAGATGCTCATTGTCATCCCAGTTTATAAAAGCAAAATAGGCATTTCTAAATTGAAACAGGAGATAAAGGTGCTTGCAGTTGATAATTTGCAACCTGCTCCCTATGGATGGACTCCTATTAGAATCCAAATCCTGCCCTGTATTCATCTGTGGGGCATCAGTTTACAAAGGTAAATACAGATGTTGTTAACAGAAGCTGATCTCTGTTCATCATTGTGAACTTACACCCCAACAGACTAATTTGAACGCAGGATTTGGTTTCTAATGGGAGGCAGAATTTTGTGCTTCAAAAATATTTGTATTTTAACTGACAATTAAAAGCTTTTGGGATTTCATCTTGGTAGGTATGTGTCAAAACTGTGGGCCATATTCTCTACTGCCTAGTGAAGTCATTTATTTCTGTATGAAGTTGGTGTAAAACTATCATTCTGATTTGTTTTGCACCCAATTTGCATAGATATAAATGACTGTGCAAGGTCTTGAAAAAACAGGCCCTTTAGATTGTGTACATTTAAATGCATTCTGTGGAATGTATTTTACACAATGGGCATGCCAATGTGATTTTTGTAGTTTGCGCAACTAACATCAAATGTGGAGCTTGGTGCAATCAATCAACTTTTACTTCTTCTGAGTTAGTAAAGATAATTCAAATCGACCTGCCTCTTGCAGGGTGAACGTGGCCCTCCAGGTGAAAGCGGTGCTGTTGGTCCTGTAGGTGCAATTGGAAGCCGTGGTCCCTCTGGCCCACCAGGCCCTGATGGTAACAAGGTAAGCCTTTGCATACTGCTACTGCTTTAACTATTGAAACCTTGATGACCAAGTGCATAACTCCTCCCGATGTTGATGACAATTACCTCTGACAGTGGGCCAGATCCTTACGAGGTATCAAATGGCAAAGCCCCATTGAGGCCTAGTATGGACTAATTTGCTGTGCACTGAAAACTTTCACTTCACAGAAGATAGGAGTGGGATTCCTGCTGGGAAACCCAGATTTAATTTGTGGGCAAGGTGCCCCATTAATTCCCTTTTAACTAGATTTATACTGTGCTTGACTCTTTTTGCCAAACTTCATCACTGCAAACATTAGCACCTGAATTTTTGTATCTTAACTACTGGTATCTGTGCAAAGGTGTGAGCCCAATAATGAATTGACACAAACTGAAACCACAAAAAACAGAAGCCTGTTTGAAGCCCAGCTCAATATGCTGCTTACGTTTCACTTGATCCACAGATCAAGCTGCAAAAAAGTGGAAGCAAGAACATCATTTAGTGTCTGAGGATCACTACTAAAGTCACAGAGAAATAATAAGAGCCAGGCATTGTCTTATCCTTGCAAAATCTCACCAGAAAGTTGAGTTTGGAATCCAGGTCCCATTATCTCAAGAGTTTCCTGTCCAAAGAGTCAGGGAAATTCTTGCAATTTGAGCCTTTTCTCTAGTAGAAGATTGTGAGTAGGGAGATGTTTTTGGAGAACATGGAAGATTACTGATTTTTCAGAAAATTAGGCCATTCACCTGAGGCCTGATTCGGCCATGGAGGGAACAAGCGCCACTCCACTTCTTTCAGGGAACTCTGTTGAAAGCAATGAAGTCGTACCCATTTACCATAGTGATAATTTTTTTTAAAAAATCTAATATTCATGGACTATTTGAAGATAGGAATGGCTGAGTCAGTCCTTACAAAAATAAGAAGAAATATGGGGAATATACACTAAGATAATGTTGCTGTGATCCTCCCAGAACAAACCATTCCTTTCTTACATGCTCCTTTTTTACTGCTAGGGTGAACCTGGTGTTGTTGGTGCCCCTGGTGGTTCAGGCCCTGCTGGCTCTGGTGGAATCCCAGGCGAGAGAGGTGCTGCTGGTGTTCCAGGAGGCAAAGGTGAAAAGGTAAGTCATTAGTTTCATCCAGTTTCATAACAACTGGAGCTTGTGCATGGGTGGGGTGGGGGAGGAGTTGTTTGTGTTTTTGTTTAATTCAACATAGAGTTCATCTGAATGTAACTTTCACCAAATCTGAAAAGTTATGTGAAACTGGATTTCAGAGACCCACCAGCAGCCCATGAATATGTGCACTATTTGCTCAACACAGGCATGATTCTGTGAGAGGTGAAAAGCCTTTTCTCTGATGCTAGCACCCTTGACTACTCTTGCAAATCAGTAGGTTTAGTGGTGGCTCAGCACTTTTCAGAATTGTGCCCCATGAATTTACCTGTACTGAAGAGATGTATTAGATTTGTCTTCAATAAGTACTAATTACAGAAGGGACCTATATAAAAAGGTCTTTGCCTACTTTATTATAACTTGCTGGGGACTATGCCAATATGCAGTAGAATTAATACAGTTTGGCAACTTTGTACTTACTGCATGGTATTTTCCTTCATCTGGCTAATCCAGTCACAATTTCATTCTTGGGAAATGGATTAAGAACATTTGGGGTTGTTTGGAATTAGGAATGCCCTTCAGTTTGCAGGAGCAACTCACCCCTATTCATTCTACAACTATGTATAAAACTCAGTGGTGAATTTCAAAATCTTATATCATTCTGTCTAATACTCCAAACATGGGATGCCTTAATAAATTTTTGACTAATATAGGTATCCAAGGGGAATCAGAGAAATATCTCAGCCTTCCAAAGCCTTTCTCAGGCTGTGAGAGGATGAAATCTAGTGAATTACCTTGAAGCCCAAGACTGGCAATATTGCTTAATTTGTTTCGACTAAAGGAATGAAAAGGCATTCAGATAAAGATGCAGTCAAAAGTGGCTGAGGGCTGGTATTGCCTGATCATCCTTGTAGGATGCCCGTGTAGTGGCATGTGGATCAATGCAAAGGAATAGTAGTTATCTGAGAGGAATAGTTGAATAGTATTCTAATTTTTGAAGCTATGGAAATGGTCAATGACTGTCATTCTTGTGACCATGGTTCATATAACATAACTCCTGTTGTCTTAGACATTTTTTTTTCTGCCATGAGCATAAAGTATAATGCAGATTCCCAAGAGAATTTGTACACATTGCTTTCATGGCCCAAAGGAAAATGGGAAGTGATGAATTTCTCAGTGGCCTTAGTTGTATTTCCCATTGGTGCAAGCCAGACTCAAATCAATATCAAGCTTCTCATCTTTTCCATGGATTATAATTTATAAATGAATCTTTAGTCCCATTCAAACATCCTGTAATCTAGGGTGGACTTTATAGGTCCAGAGCAGGATTTCCACCTGTGGAACCAGGGAACTGAGCTTGCGACTCTTTTTTAAGCTTTCTTTTGTGTTTTTCATGGTGGCTCTATGTCATTCCTCCTTCCTCTGCAACTTCGCTTCACAATGCATTGCTTATCCCAAATAACGACACCCTGAGCAATGTATTTGCTATTCAACTAGCATTAAGGGTAGTCAGATTTTAGTCTGCATGATAAAAGAATGTACCCCAAAATAAAGATTTCCTTCTGCTTCCAGGCATACAATAACTGCACAAAAATAGGAAGGAATTAGTTCTCCATGCCTGAATAAGAGTTAAATGGCTGCCAGGATGATGTAGTTAAAATAGACACTTTAGATGTCTTTTTGTCTCTGAACTATGGCCTTAATTAACAATAACATGTGAGTTTGTTCTCCCTCCTCCTCCTCTCCCCCTTCCAGGGATTGCCAGGCCTCAGAGGTGAAACAGGGGCAACGGGAAGAGATGGTGCTCGGGTGAGTATACCAAATCATTCTGTTACGACTGAATTTAGCTCTGGGCACTTCAGAAATGCTTCTGTTGAAGGACAGTGAACAAGATTTAAGGAGCGTGTTCAAGTCTTCTGTTCCCTGTAGTTTAAAATCTGTACAAGTCTTTTGCAAATATAAATTACTCAATCAACAACAAAATGATGTTTAAACTTCATCTCTTCACACTTTAAAGAAAAGCTTTAAAAGACACCAGCAAAGTAAAATAATAACTTCAGTGAATAATACTAAACCGAATTAATTCTGAGTTCCTGCTTCCTCTAATACAAGGGAACCAGAGATGTCTTGCAACACTAAAGGTTTTGCATTAATGAACTCAAGGATTGCACACTTCATTTCTTCCATAGGAGCGCATTGCACACTCAATAGACTCCTTACATCATTTCTACCCCCACAAGCACCTTACATGCCATCATCCTTCCATCCCCCTCTGATTCAGGACTCCCTGCACTACTTTCCCCTATGCTAATGGCTCCTTGTCCCACTATTCCTGCCTTCCCCCCATCACCACCACCACCACCACCATTATTTCTTTTCATTCTGCCTGATAAATCATTCACATTGTTTAAACCATATTAGGAAGATAGAGAGGGCTGACACAGAGGTACTTTTGTTTTGGAAGGTGTTGATGGTTGCCATCAACTGTTTTGTTAATCTACAGTTACAGACCTGGTTGAAGTGGATTGGTCTCTTAACCAAATTCCAGGGGCTTTTTGTATCCCCCCCCCACCCATTTCCTCTTTCTGCTTCTCTGGGTTTCACCCAAAATCAATTGGTTTCTGCCCATTGATACCTAGAATACTCTGTGAAATTTCAAAAATGATTGGAGGCAGGGTTTCTGAGGAGTCCTGTGGCACTTGAAGACTAACAAATCTATTTATTGCATGAGCTTTGATAGGAGAAAATCCTACTTCATCAGATGATTTGAAGATGAGGGAACTTACAGAATGGGCCATCTTCAAAGTGTCTGAAGCGGAATTTTCTCCCACAAAAGCTCATGCAATAAATAGATTTATTAGTCTTCAAGTGCCACAGGACTCCTGTTTTGTTTTACTGAACTAGACTAACACGGCTGCCCCTTTGGATCTTGTGTTTCTGAGTTATCTGGTTGCAAATACCAATACCATTGGGTTGAGGATAGGGCCTTGCTTCATTCAGATAATTGTGAAATGAGATTTTATCCTTTAGTTACAAATATTCACACTAAATGGACCAAAATTGCAAACCAATGAATGACAGGAGTAATAATCACATGAGTCAAGTAAGTTGTGTTTAATTGAAGTCAATGGGTCTGCCCAAGTAAGGTTCCAGGGTTAGACTCTGTATATCCTTTTTACATTAGGGTAAGTGGGACAGGTGAAAAATAGACATATACAAATTATGGGCATAACCCTGCAATTGTTTAGTATGTGATCTCCAGTGGAATCCAGTGATCTTATGAGCATAGATCAATGGCAGAAACAGAGGTATCAATGAGTTCTTTTTTAATTTATTCTAACTGAAGATATATCCACAAGACACTTTAGTGGTTTAAAGAGTCCTTTATTTTACGAAGAATGTTCAAAGAGACAATGGGAGACCTACACTTCACCTGGACTTGTACTCCACAAAGAAGAGAATGATTAAACATTTTTTCCTTTTGAATTTTCCCTCTGATAAGTTCATAACTAATAAAAGAATATTGTCACACTGCTGTCTCCAGAAGGAAGAACAGAAGGGAATAGAAATGGGGACAGAGAGACTGATCACTCATGGCTATATGGACATATATAACTAGCAATCGTGTGATGTTTCTGTCTTGCTCTTTAGGGTCTTCCTGGTGCTATTGGATCCCCTGGCCCTGCTGGTGGCCCTGGTGAGCGGGTACGTTTCTCTTTGCTTTTTTGTTACCATTATAATTTTAGCATGAAGGCATCAGGGGAAAACATAATCAGTGCCTATTTGAATAAAAAGAAATTCTATTCTAGCTGGTGTTGTAAACAGACCTTCTAAATCTTTCATATATTGTTCATGTTGGGAGGGTTATTGGAGGCTATAAAGCATCCCTTGCAAATGAAGGAGGATTATCACAGCACCATTCTCTCTTGGGCAAACAGGTCAGAGTGGGGAAAGTTGTGGGAATGTACTAATATACTGAGACCAGTTGTGGATTCTGGACTGGGCCCTGCCTTACTGACTTCCCTTACAACTGTGTTCTAATTGAACATTTAGCATTCTGGTAGGGTGGGGAGTCACGCGAAGGTGATGGACGAACACTTATCAGCTCATCCTTGTTTTGAAATGCTGCTACATTTAATTTTTGGTGATAATTTCAGGAAATGTCCAAAAACCATGAGAAAAATGCAACTCAGTAGCATTAGCTAGGTAAAAATGGGAGTATTTCTGACAGAGTATCTAGTGGTGACCTCTTTTCATTTGGATGCATGGGGGAGATGCATAATTCCCCCATTCATTTAAAAGAAAGCCATATTACCTAAGTACATCCATCCCTTTTCTGATTAGTCAGTGTGACTGCTGATGGTGAGCTGTAGTGAAAATGATCTTTGGTATATTTTAGGGTGAAGCTGGCCCTGCTGGTCCTGCTGGCCCCGCTGGTGCTCGTGGTGCTCCCGTAAGTAGCAACTTGAGAACATTTCCAGTTGTGAAAACATCACATTCAGAAAACAACTGCGCTTGAGTGCTGATGGATTTAGTCACGGAGTATTCCTTATGTCGCTGTAGGGTGAACGTGGTGAGACTGGTCCTGCTGGCCCTAATGGATTTGCTGGACCTCCTGTAAGTACCATGTGTCAAACACTGCAACTTCTGGTTATTGCTTTTCTTTAAAATATATTTTAAACTATTTTTTATTCCTCTCTGTGGTTGTTAGGGTGCTGCCGGCCAACCTGGTGCTAAAGGCGAACGGGGACAGAAAGGACCTAAGGGTGAAGCTGGCCCACCGGGTGCTATTGGCCCAGCTGGCTCTGCTGGACCAGCAGTAAGTAACCTGAATTTACTATTAAAATACACTGATCTTTGATTTTTACACAGCCAGCACATCTGGCAACTAGGCTGTGAACTTTGAAAAAGTTTTTTGGCTCTGTTCTGTTTTTATGATTTTTTGACCAGGATTCATAGTTTCAAAAGTAAAGTTTTTAAGCTGTGAGGAAGGTGGTGATTTTGGTCTGCAATAATTTGTGAGAACTTTGTCATCATTTTATTTGGACTCGGATCCTGAGTCTAAAACTCAGATGAACTTGTTTACCTCCAGCAACACTGATCTCAACTCAAAGCACAGAGACTTTGAGTTAAATGCAAAACCTAAAATGTATCCAGGTTACTCATAAAACCTGAGAACATCAATAAACCTGCAGTCAAGTTTCTTGTGGCTCCAGATGATGTTTTAATAATTTTGATAAAGGCTTTTATTCATTTTCCACAACAAAAGCTGTTAGAATTTATAGTCTGTTTTATTGCTCATTTTGAGCCCAGATTCTAGGCTTGAGTGCATAATTTTACTTCTTAAAAGAACAAAGAACAAATTCAAGTTCAGTCAGCATAGCTATAAAATTCCTTCTAACACAAGACTTGTAAATCTCCCATAGCCTCATCATTTTGCTCATGCCTTTTCGACATACTACGTCAGGCAGATGCTAGAAAATAAATAAGTTTTGCAGCATGAAGGTCACTTAAATGGTGGCTGTGCTGGAGGTGCCTGTGGGTAAATTCTGGAGTTGAGGATCCCTCATAGACGGCATCCTAGCAAAGATAAAATATACTCTTTAGGGACCAGTCTTTCAGATGCAGACTCTTCTTGCACATGGGCACTTCTGTGTGGGCACACGCCTGCAACACGTTCTTTTGATGGAACTGTCTTCATGTCCAGTGATAGTTCCCCATCTTCAAGGGTCTGATGAAGTGGGATTTTCTCCCACAAAAGCTCATGCGATAAATAAATTTGTTGGTCTTTAAAAGTGCCACCAAACTCTTTGTTTAACCTAATATGTGGGGACCAGGCTGAAAAGATGCTGCAAGTCAGTCCATAAATCTTTAACTACCCCCATTTTGAAATGTTACATGAGGAAACTTCTTTGTGGGATTGTTAAGGGCTCTACCCTTTATCTTGTTCCCGCTAGAGCAATGCCCTGGCCTTACTCAGTCTATACAGAGTTGGTTTAAGAGCCATACAACACATATATAAATGATTTCTTCGTGCCCTTTTCTAAGTTATTTTATATATTGTTTTGTTTCTGAAGTTGTGGGTGCGCAAATAACATTTGGAAGCCAGTCTAAGTTGAAAAATTTTTCAGTTTAATCCTGAAGCTCATACATAGTTTGTGGCCAGTCCTTGCTATGCTGACTTTCCTGAGTTTACCTGTATGGGCTGAGTGAAATCTAAGCAAGGACCTCAGGATTTGACCCCAGTATTAGGATAGGTATTGTATATTGTTGAGGGGCATTCCTGCTCCTATTAAAATGGATAGGGAAACTCCCATTAACTTCAGTTGGAGCAGGATTGGGCCCTCATTCTGTGTCTGGAATTTTTAAGGGATTGTTTGTTTCATTTCTTTTTTTTTTTTCCTTTTCTCCTCCCCGCATGCAGGGTCCTGTCGGTGCCGCAGGTCCCGCTGGTGCCCGTGGTGATGGCGGTCCTCCTGTGAGTCTTCAAGCTTCTTATATTGACATTTTCCCTGGATATTGAGTCTTATTCTTTGAGAGCCCTCATCTTCTATTTGCTTTGTATTTGCAGGGTGCCACTGGTTTCCCTGGAGCTGCTGGAAGAACTGGTCCTCCTGGCCCTGCTGTAAGTAACGGGAGAAAATACTTTATCAAAAGACAAACTAGTTGAACCACTTTAGAGACAAAGCCAGATCTCTGTACTCATTGAGTTACTCCAGATTTACATAGGTGTAACTGAGACCAGAAACAGGCCCTAAATTACTTAGCACCCGTTTTTTAAAAGTACTTAGATTTGTAAAGTTGCTGATAGGGGCCTAATGGGGATTTCAAAAACTCCCCCGTTGGGAGTTAGGTACATAAGTACTTTTGAAAATCCCACTAAGCCCAGGTGCCTAAATACCTTTATAAATTGTGTCTTTTCTGCCACCTGTATTCACAGTGAGTGGCAACTTACCCTGCGGAAAAAAAACAAGGAGTCCTGTGGCACTTAAAGAGTGGGACAAAGTGGGATTTTCTCCCATGAAAGATCATGCGAAAAATAAATCTGTTACTCTTTAAGTGCCACAGGCCTCCCTGTTTTTTCTGCTGGACTAGACTAACACCGCTGGCCCTTTGGAACTTACCCTGGGAGCATTTCCATTAACATCAGTGGCAGTGTTCCGGGAGGAAGGCAGCCCTCAGCTTGGGAAGACAGGGCAGAAAGCTGCTTTTTGCCTCATTTTCTTAACTGAAACTCTGCTCTCTTTAAAGTGCCCTAAGTTGAACATCCAAAAACGAAGGGATACAAAACCACTAGTTCCTTTCAAAAATTTCAGCCCTTAATATTTTTTTCCCTATCTAGATCTTTTCTTTAAGATCCATTATGTAATCCAATGACTTGTGCAAAGGCTGGCACTCTCCCCATGAAGGTGCTTTCATTCAATTGAAAAACCTCTTTTCCTCTGCTCTGACATTCCTTTATTTAATTCTGCTGGATATCACTGTATATCTGATAGAACTGAAACAGCTGTAAACAGTCCAGCCAAACTGGAAGAAAAAAATACCTTGTTATAAAAATGATTACAAAATCATGGCCAATAGACCCTAAGACAGATCCTCAGAGGTAATTTAGGTTTCTAACACCTGTTAATTTCAATGGACTTTAGGAGCCCGTAAATTCCTGTTGAGGCTCTGGGCCTCTTTCACTAAGAAACTGTTGCTAAACTCCTTTTTCTTTTGTTTCGAGAGTGGTTGGTTTCATTGAGGAAATGATGAATGATCTCTTTCTCTGCAGGTTGGTGAACTAATGCTTATATCTAATCCTAGGGTGTCACTGGTCCCCCTGGTCCTCCTGGCCCATCTGGCAAAGATGGTCCTAGAGGCCCACGTGGTGATACTGGTCCAGTTGGTCGTCCTGGTGAACAAGGTCCTGGTGGCCCAACTGGTTTTGCTGGTGAGAAAGGTCCATCTGGAGAGCCTGGTGCTGTTGTAAGTTATACAACTTCTCTTGCATTCCTCAATGTTGCTTTTATTGTAAATATTACACATGACAATACAGGTGTTGCGCGTCAGCAGTTTCCTCATTTAGCCTCTATTTGGCAAAGTGCTTAAGCTCCTGTTTTCCTCTGAGTATGTCCCAAAATCCCACTGAAGTCAATGAGACTTAAGTGCTTGCTGAAGTGCTCAGTTGAATTGGGGCTGTGAAGGAAAAGTATGTTGTGAGTTCTCTGAGTCGACTTCTGTCACCCCTACTCATGCTGAGTACACCCATCTGAGGCTTGGGGGTCTATTTGCAGAGGAAGGTACTGTTAGGTTTGAGTAAGGTGGCAGAATTTGGCCTTCTGCTGTGGTACAAGCATATTACTTTCTCACACAAGAAAGACCAAATATGATGCTAAGGAAGGAATTTCAATATATGTTTTAGATCAGTGTTTCTCAAACACTAGTCTATGGAACAGCGCTGGTCTCTGAGATTTCCCTGTTGCAGTTTAGGAAGACAGCAAGCTAGGCCCTGGTAACAAAAACATTCAGGAACACTGTTTTAGATTATTTCAGGTCACTTGTGTAGGAGGACCCTTAATAGGTGGATCAGATCTAAGTGATCTAAACAGCATGATTAAAATTGTACAACCACAAATAACTGATCAGCACTCTTAAATGTGTGCTACTGGCCCTGTTAAGGCCAAGATGGTATTTTTAGGTCCTAGAGTGTAGGCTAACTTGGGTTATCACTTGCTCCTTCTTTATCAGTTATTCTTCCCAAGAACCATTTTATTTACAGCAAACAATTCTGTAGTCCCATGCATATGATTTGTGCATGTAACTGACAATAATGTTAATGAGGGTTGTGTAGTTAGATATTTATCCATCACACTTAAAATTTTCCCCCCTTATATCCTGTGTAAAACTTTGTAGAGCATTTCTGAACAAGAACCTCTAATTCTGTATTAGAAATATTGGATGAAGGAGGTAATACGCCTGATTTCCCCACTACTTTATTACCTACCATAGTCATTTACACCCTGACTTAAGAGGATTTTACATTCACATTGCATAGGCCTAAATTAAAATCAGCCCTACCTGGCTATTCTTGGACCAAACTAGCTTACCTGTTCACAATTTCAGCAAAGTAGAAGAGTATAGCAATGGGCTCTCAACAGCTGAGTGTATGTTCACATTGATACCTTTAACTCCTCCTACAGATTAGAGGATTAGTTTTTATACTATAGTATCTCATTAAGTAGATTTATCCTATCACTGTACTGAAAAGCATCACATTCTTTATGGACATCCCACACTCTGTGTCATGGCAAATGCATGGGATAATAGAAGGACTCAGCAGTACCTGGAGAAAAATACATTTTTCAGCAACAAAACTTTACATTGGGAAATATTTTTGTTGGAAAGGTTTTGAGCAGCTGTGTATATATATTAGATACTTTAACACTGAAATGTAATGCAATGTATAGAATGTCAAAATTCTCTTATGTGGTAATTATTGCTGAGAACAATGTAGTGAGATTTCCTCTGAAAGCACTTGGTGCAATTTATGGGATCAAATCAGATTGCAAAATATCAGTGTTGCTAAAAATCAATTCAGATTTGCAGTGCCACTGCAAAGAGCCATCTTCTATAGACAAGAACCATAATATTTGATGTTCTCTTCTTCCTTCCTCAGGGTCCTCCTGGTACAGCAGGACCTCAGGGTCTTCTTGGTCCTCCAGGTATCCTTGGTCTGCCTGGCTCTCGGGGAGAACGTGGTCTTCCAGGCATTTTTGGAATAACAGTAAGTCTTCCTCAGTTATATTCCTTACATCAGAGAACACAGAGATACAATGGACATTTTCTTTACTGTTCTAGGAAATCTTGGAGATTTAAAATTAGATTCTGCTCAGTTACATGGTTGCAAGTCACAAATAACTACATTGCTGTCAATGGAGTGACATTGTAAAATTGATGTGAGATCAAAGTGTGGCTCACTACATTTAATGTTTGCTTCAAAGAAATAGTAAAGCTGGTTCTGAGATTTAGGATTTAAAGTATGGTAGAACCTCACTAATTCTGATTAGGATGCTAATCTGTACATCCCTTCTTCTAATCTGCACACAAAAAAGCCATCCCTTCTCACATTTTGATATGCGATCTCCCTTATTCTTTTGAAGTTTGTGTGTTCACTTTTCCACTAATTGCAGTGTACATTAATTGATAATGGATCTTGACATTAATGTCAGTTAATGAGGTTCTCTTCTGCTTTATATCCTATGGGTTAAATCAAGTCAGTTATGTTCTTTAGATGATATACAGATGTCACAAATCCATTTTCATCAAGATCTTAGAGAGACAAGGTGGGTGAGGTAATATCTTGTATTAAACTAACTTCTGTTTGGGGAGAGAGAGAAGTTTTCAAGCTTATGCCGTTTCCAAATGGCAGCAGAACAGAAACACATGCAAAAATTCAGACTAGGACCATGTGCAGTGTTAGTCTAACTCAACATGTCACATTACCACAGTAACACGCACAGTGGGTATTGTGCATGTTATGTTGGGCATTTCAGCAGCCACTTTCAACTTTAACCACCTTATTTGTATCTGGAAATGGAGACACTGATTAGGTATGCATTTATGCTTAACTCTAGGCACTCTGCCTTTTGAAAATCTGTCCCAATATGTGTAATATTAGTCTTTTACTATAAAGTGTTGTTTCCAACACTGACTGAGGGAGGAGGAAGCCACAAAGCATGCAGTAAAGAAGACTGCTTTTTTTGTAGTCATCTGTGTATAGTAGTTTCTCCAAATTCTGGTTTACTTCTGGAACACCTTAAAATCATACTTATTTTATGGGTGCAGTTCATGGGCAGAAGTAAATATCAAGAAAAGTGTTTCTGGGTGAAGCCAGTATGTGAAATCAATAGTGTACTGCTCTTCTTCCTGTGCTAGGGTGAGCCAGGCCCTGCTGGCATTTCTGGTCCTCCTGGTTCACGTGGTCCATCTGGCCCCGCAGGTTCTCCTGGCTTGACCGGTCCGCCTGGTGAATCTGGCCGTGACGTAAGCTACATTTTATTTCATTTTGGGGTCTCTTTGTGGATTTTTTAGTTCAGAATAATGGGAAATGTGCAAAAACAGGGCGTTGCTGTTGAAAATTCTTCTAGAAAAATTATGTCCTGCAACATTTTAGGAGCAGATTAAAGCAAGAACTTTGGGAATCCAAGCCCCATGAAAGAGGGCCCTAGGTGGAGCAGTGAGTCCAAGTCATAGTGGGAACGCAGCCAGCTGCCTTCATCTCTTATGCTTCAAAGTTTTCAGGGGAGGAATCATGTCACAAAAGGGCCACTAACCTGATTGTGACTTCAGGGTACTATGGCAATTTAAGTCAAATCAATGACCAGAAATGGGAGGAAGATAAAAGTAGAGGACTGAACTAGGAGGAAGAATTTACCTGGGAGGCCTGTTATCCCACCATTTTTCAAGTACTCAGAACCAAACATCATCTAGATATAATTCACCTCTGCTTCATTTGTGTCTCTTGCAGTGAATTAATGACATGTAAAAATAGTGTTCAGCGGAGAATGCAATACTCATAATCCAAAAACAAGATCTTAAATTTGAATTCAAAGCCAATTTTATGGGCCAGAACTTAAGCACATAACTCAAGCATTCACAATGTAAACTGTTGATGACCATGCAGCACCTAGCACATTTTGAGCACTGCCACACAATAAATGAGAATGAAAACAATGGGGTTGAATTGCATAATGTTTCCCTGTGTGCCTGAACTGATAGGAAGGAGCCCATAAAATGTACAGAGCTGAACACTTGAAAAGGCATATGCAGTCTAAAAATGTTTTATGAGCAGACTGTGGCTTTTAAGCCACACTTCTACACAGTGGTGTCCAGGAAGAGCACCAGAGAGGCACAATTAGTGCTGTGGTACTGCAGAGGAAGCCATCTGCTCTAACCATTAGGCTAACTGTTTCCTGCTGTACTGGTATGAATCTCCAGGCTTGTACCTGGAAAGGAGAGCACTTCCTCTTTGCTCTCTTTTAGGCTTCCTTTTCCTTGGGGGAACTTAATCCTTGAGAGAAGAAACCCCTTGCCCAGCCATGCTGTGAGGAAGACATCTTGTCCATCCATACAGCAGCCATGCACAATCTAGCCCTCTGGGGATGAAAAATAAAGTATAAATAAGTTATTTAGTGCCCTATAACTAAAAATAACCTCCTCCACTGGTGCACACTGATGAAACTTAATTGGTAAGTTTATGCAATGCCTCACATTATTACTTGCTCACAGAAACATGTGATCAGAGAATAATGACTTTATTTCATGAATTTCTTTAAAAATAAATAATTTCCATGCTCTGTAATGTTCATATTAAGAGCAGAGTCACCAGTTAAGCATCCATAATACCAGGAAAGCAGATGAAATTAATGTTAGGTCACAAAGGAAGACATTTTTGTTTTGCTACCACAAGCTAATATTAGTGAAGTGCCACAAACAGAGTAACTGGGCCATGAATCTGTCATCTGAGGTCTGCATAATTCATTACACCAGTATTTTTCAATGACCAGTCCATGGACTAGCACCAGACCCTGAAATGTCTCTGTCACAGTGTATGAATCCAGTTCCTGGTACCAAAGAGAAACATGCCTTACACTGACTTCCTGCCATTAGCACTTTTTTCAACTAAACAGGGTGCCCTTTACTGATGTGCCTATGAAGTGAAAGCTACTGTTTAATTGACCTATATTTATTTTTTAAAGGAGAATGGGATACACAATTTTCTTCTGCTATTAAATCTGGCACATGCCTTCTGAAATATTTGAAATCCATCCTGTCTTTCATATAACTTGAACAGATTTGAAATATCTGAGGATGACATTATACAGGAAGTAAAATTGTACAACCTGTCAGTATTGATCCAGAAAGTAGATAACAACAAATATTACAGGTGAAGTTCTTTGTAGACTTTGGGTTGCTTGTTTTTGTTTTTCATCATTTGTTCTGTCTTTCTTTTAAAAATGTCCAATAAGCTTCCTATTCACAAAGAATTGCAATTTGACACATAGCTCTGTGTTGATTGGCTGATTTCTTATGCTGTTTTAACAGGGCAACCCTGGTAATGATGGTCCTCCAGGCCGTGATGGTGCTCCTGGTTTCAAGGTAAGCTTTTCTCCTTCCTTTCATCCTCACGGCAGAAATGTGTTGATCCTTATAAAAAGCCAGTACTGATACATTCTCCACTTCCTCTGACCTTCGCTCGTCTTTAGGGTGAGCGTGGATACCCTGGCAGCGCTGGTCCCACTGGTGCTGCTGGAGCTCCTGGTCCTCATGGTGCAGTCGGTCCTGCTGGAAAGTCTGGAAATCGTGGTGAACCTGTAAGATTAGACTTTAATTTCCATGTTATTGAAAACACCTGCTAGTCCATAATACAGATATTAGCCACAGAACACTTAATGCTCACTTGTCCTGGCAACACAGGGCACTGGGCTTTTCCATTAATACTACATGTAATAGCTTATACGTATTTTATGTTCATGTTTCAGGGTCCTGCTGGTGTTGCTGGTCCCACTGGTCCAGCTGGTGCAAGAGGTCTTGCTGTACGTATGTTGCTTTTTTTTTAAAATTCTCCAGGGAAAAAAAGTTTAAGAATGAAAACGCATGCTTTATTGATCAATAAGAGCCCAGTCATGAGCCCTCAATAGGGCCCTGAGATGAGTATTATGAATGTTAAAATATTTATATGCCTAGAACTGTTCAAATCTAGCTCTGTATCTTCCTCCATTAGAACTGATCCACTCTCCCTTGAGTAGGTTCCACGTGTCTTAACAGAACTTACATGAATGTTTTAAGAGGAGAATATGACATGTTGTACACTCCTCATGATTCATTTTCACTTGAGCTAACTATGACTAAAAAATGTTTCAAAATAATCCATTTTATATTTCCTTTTTTTTCTCTTGGTGTGTTTTTTCTTCTCTAGGGCCCACAAGGTCCACGTGGTGAAAAAGGTACCCCAGGTGATAAAGGACCTAGAGGCTTGCCTGGTTTTAAGGGACACAATGGATTGCAGGGTCTGCCTGGTCTTGCTGTGAGTAACAATTTTTTAATCATTTAGAACAGGAGCACTAATGGAAATAAGTAAAATTACTACAGTGTGTAAAGATGAATTTGTGCAACTCTGTAAGCTTATTCCAAAGGGATATCTGTGTTAGTCTAATTCAGCAAAACAAACAAGGAGTCCTGTGGCACTTTTAAGACTAACAAATTTGTTAGTCTTTAAAAGTGCCACAGGACCCTCTGTATGCTAACACCATCTTGCAAATCTTTCAAAGGCTGTGCGTGTCTCTTATGTCTAGCTAGTGCAGTATTTGTTGCCATCCACATATAATGTCACATTTTTAAAAGGTCACTAAAATTATTCCTACAAATATCATACTGCCCATTCAAAACTTAAAAGACACACCTGGAGAGATTGGTTTTGAAAAATTGGCCCCCTTTGTATTTAAAAGTATATTCATTTGGTGTACTAAAATATTTACCCATTTCTGTTGTAATGGAATAATACAGTAGCACAGACAAGCACAAGATCCTCATATAGATTGTATTATCTTTCAAAATGGGACATTCCTGTTCAGAATTTTGACCTTTAATAAAATTCCCTCTTCATACAGGACTGTTACTGTCTTAAAACATATGTAGATACCAATTGACTTTATGGTGACTTTCCTCCCCTCTGCTCCTGTGAACAGCTATGTTAACTCTGACTGTACTTCACTAAAGAGACAGGTTCACCACCACCTTCTGCAGATCTCCAAGCCTGTGGGTTTGGTTGATCAGTATCATAGTAATATAACTTTGTGTCATTGTTTGTTTTTAATTTTTGTGTGATTTTTTTTTCTTTTGTCCAACAGGGCCACCATGGAGATCAAGGTCCCCCTGGTGCCACTGGCCCAGCTGGTCCAAGGGTATGGGAATTTAAGTGAATACTCTCTATCCATTTGGAATATGAAAGGGGCAAACCTGATACCTGATATTTTTTAATATATTCCTATTTCTGTTGTATTATTTACTTCCATTAAGAAGTTCTTTTTCTACTTTAGGGTCCTGCTGGTCCTTCTGGTCCTCATGGTAAAGATGGTCGTATTGGACATCCTGGTCCTATTGGACCTGCTGGTGTGCGTGGTTCTCCCGGTAGCCCAGGTCCTTCTGTAAGTAATTTTATTTTTTTGGTTATAACAAATCAAGTACATAAGCTGAAAACATCAGTTACTATCCCCTGTGGGGAGGGATAAGAAGAAGAAATGGAAGAGATTTCTAAGTTTCATTTTTCTCAAACAGAAGCAGATATTTTTATTTTACATTCTAAAAACTTAAGATTTGCTACAGAAGAGCATTAAAGATCAGTGCAGTGCAACTGCCCAGGGGGCTGAGGGGTGAAAGCACAGAAACAGGATTCTGCAGAGCTGAGTGATAGTCTTGGTTCTGCCACTGACGTGCCATGTGGCCTTGGCCAAGTCACTCAATCTTTTTGTGCCTTGTTTCCCTGGCTGTAAAAAAGGGATAACTACATTGGTCTTAATTTGGAAAGCAATTTGGAATCCTCAGATTAAAAGAATTCTATCAATGTAAAATGATATCACTATTGTTGTTGTTCCTATTCCATAGTCTATATGGCTGATCCTGGAAACGGCCCTCACTTTTCTGGTGTGCCACTTAGACAGTTAAATTAAATATTCATGTGAATTATCTATGTCATTAAAATGAGAGGACTGAACCCACTGTACATTTAAATTCTCTTGTATATGAGAATATGTACCTTAGACCTAATTGCAGAGTCCTTATTCAAGTTGGAGAGAGCTTTCTGCTTGTAACCAGTGAGTATATACACAAAGAAGATGTAATGGCCCTTATTCTTGCACCTGGTACCCCTTTACCCTTCAGCACCTATCACAAAGCAGCTACTGAATTTGGAGCTGAGGCTCCCAAGCCTAAGAACAGAGCTATTTATGGGAGTAAGTAATTGGGTGTTTGTGCGCACATTAGTAATCAAAGTGTCCAGACTTGTATAAAAGGATGTTCTTTGTCTTCTGTCTGTGAACCTCTTTAGGGTCCACCTGGTTCACCTGGTCTCCCTGGCCCACCTGGTCCCAATGGTGGTGGATATGAAATTGGCTATGACGCTGAATACTACCGGGCCGATCAGCCATCTCTCAGACCAAAGGACTATGAAGTTGATGCTACTCTGAAATCATTGAATAACCAAATTGAGACCCTCCTGACCCCAGAAGGCTCCAGGAAGAACCCAGCTCGCACCTGCCGTGACTTAAGACTCAGCCACCCAGAATGGACTAGCGGTATGTTGATGCCAGAAAGATCTCTCTTCTGGCTCACTAGTTGTATTCAGCTCAGTAGCTTTCTTTCAGTGTGATTTCCTGGTCGGCTATGGCCTAGTAGCAGCACTTGTAATCTTTAAGGTTCCAAAGGGGTAGCCATGATAGTTAGCAAAACAAACAAGGAATCTAGTGACACTTTTTGTTTGTTATCTTTTAAGGTAAAATTTGCATCTCTGTCAAGGGTCAGCAAAAGGCATATACCCAACTTTAAGTTTGTCTTAAGTGCAGTTAGTTATATTAAAATTGTGGATAGTGCTTGTGCAGGGCCTTGGCACGGGAGATGGGAGAATTTAACTCGTAATGCTCTAGACAGGCAGTCATTATTGTTAAAGTAATAAATCACCAGTGAAACAACACCTGCCTCTATTGACAGTACAACTGCATGAGCTCACCACAAAGTGTTTCCCTTCATTTTCATTGGTGACTCCAAATTCATATGATAATTATACATGCTCAGCTTTTGAAAGTGATGAACTGCTACACATTAATAATATGCAAATACAGGCTTCTTATGGTTTGCAGGTTGCCCGATGATACAGAACCCAACAGTAGTATCAGTTCTGTCCCGATAGTAACAGAGTGCCAGCATGAGGCTGTTGAAGGCATTATTAGTCTCCAATTATTTTCTTCAATGACAGGATTCTACTGGATTGATCCCAACCAGGGGTGCATCATGGATGCCATCAGAGTGTACTGTGACTTCTCCACTGGTGAGACCTGCATCCATGCTAACCCAGAAGACATCCCCACTAAGAACTGGTATGTCAACAAGAACCCCAAGGACAAGAAGCATGTGTGGTTTGGCGAAACTATCAATGGTGGTACACAGGTGAGTGGCCAAAGAATGTAAACTTGAGTGAATTTGTTTCCTAAAGTGCTATGTGTGGACAGCAGAAGTCAAATTTTGGTTTTGGTCACAATTGCAAAATGAATTTGTTGCAATCATCCTAGTTGCCCTTTGGGAACATCACAGAATCACAATACAATTTATTACAACTTAATATATTTGCTAGTCATTGCTCAAGGGAAGCTAGGGGTTGATATGTCAGGAATGTTGCAAATCAGCCTGGGGATAAAGGCACTGAACAGAAATATTATTGAAAATTCACACAGGCATTTCTTATCTTTTTTTCAAGCTTTATAAGTTGCACTCAATTTATCCCTAATATGATGCTCTTACCCATATTGGACATGCTTGAAAAATTTGATTTAGAGTTCTTTCCTACTGTTTTTAGTTTGAATACAATGAGGAAGGTGTGAGCTCCAAGGACATGGCTACCCAACTTGCCTTCATGCGTCTGCTGGCCAACCATGCCTCCCAGAACATCACCTACCACTGCAAGAACAGCATTGCATACATGGATGCGGAAACCGGCAACCTTAAGAAGGCTGTTATACTGCAGGGATCAAATGATGTTGAACTACGAGCTGAAGGCAACAGCAGGTTCACTTTCAGTGTTCTTGAGGATGGCTGCTCTGTAAGTACTACTGAAAGCATGACTTCCTGCTAACATTAGGGATAGAGATGAATGTTGATAAAGAATGAGATTACCAATCTCCTCTGTAGAACGTTAGTCGTTAAGGTTCATGTTGAGTGAAAGATAGAGAGCTGTTAGTGCCAAATACTACAGCCCTCACAATAGATGTGCACAGGCCAAAATACAGAAATAGCACAAGTTTACAGTACAGGGGAGCCACGAGGTAGAGAGCACATTATAGGGATTCATCCATCTACATACCCAAGGCCCAGAGAAAGCTGCATGCAGCTGTCTAAGCCAGACCACAGAGGGAACGATGTGCCAACTGTAGAAGTGGAAAAAGTCCACACATACAGGAGATCCAGTCATCCAAAATCCTACATCTGCTACTCCTCCATATCCTGACTAGCCACTGAAAAGCAGCTCCATACCAGCTGCTTCATGCAGGAGCTGAGAATCCTGTGCTTCGGTCCCACATTCAGTTTTTGGAGCTCAGTGACCAATAACAGTGGCGGTGTCGTCTCTGAGGGCTTGATTCCTAGGGCATATATTAAAGACAGAACACAGAATCTGCTAGACTTTCTGATCAGAGAGGGCTAAGTAAAATGACTAAAATAAATGTTTCTTTATAAGAAAAACTTGAGTAACTGGGTATCTAACTGACGCCATGCTGGCAGAACTAGTTGTAACAGGTTTCAGAAGAGATTAAATTCACCAGAAGAAATGTTGGTACCATAAAAAGCACAATGATTCTTCTAACTATCACTGTTGTTATCATCTTACAGAGGAAGACCAATGAATGGGGCAAAACAATCATTGAATACAGAACGAATAAGCCATCTCGCTTGCCCATCCTTGACATTGCACCTTTGGACATTGGTGGTGCTGACCAAGAATTCGGTTTGGACATTGGCCCAGTCTGTTTCAAATGAATGAACTCAAACTAACTTAAAACCAAAAAAAAAATCTCTCTTTGCCATTTCTTTTTTATACTGAAAGCTGACTCCTTCCATTTCTTCTGTTCATCTACTTGCTTAAACTCTGGGCAAAAGAGAAGGAGAAGGATTGATTGGAGCATTGTGCAATGCAATTTAATACAGCCCCAAAAGGACTCAGAAGTCTTTCAAGATTTTAACACCTTGTTTTGGGAAATGTCAGCCTTTGTAAAAAAAAAAAACAAAATAAAAAATCATGAAAGTTTGCACCACTTGTGGCCTTTGAATATCTTCCACAGAGGAAGTTTAAAACCACAACTTCCAAAGGTTTAAACTACCTCATACACTTAAAACCAAGTGTGATCCACATCCATAGTAGGTACTTCTGCATATGATCTGCGGTGCTTTTAGTTCCATTCATAATACAAAGGTGCTAATTTCAGTATGCTAGAGGATCTTTCCAGTACTTGAACTTTGATGGTGCTAGAAATTGAAATACCACTTCTCTGTATTAAGTTGTATTGTTTCTTTGAAATCTGTCTCAAAACTTTAGTCAGAATGTCCCATCTCACCCACAGATTAAGCATGTGGATCATTTTCCCCCATCTTTGTCCTCTTCCTCCAAATCAGGTGCTCATGCTTTTAAACCTCATTTTCATTCTCTACAATGGGTAAAAATAAAGCATCATTTCTCAAAAAAAAAATTGTACCTATTTTGTATATGTGAGATGTTTAAATAAATTGTGAAAAAATTGAAATAAAGCATGTCCAGTGTTCCAAAAGAAACCATTGAATGAGTAAAGTTCCTTGCTTAAATGCATCAGCAGATATTTGCACCTAATATATGCATTATTAATTAGCTAGCTTCTAAAGGAAAAAATAAAAATAAAATAACAAGATAAAAATATCTGGCTACATCCAGGTCCCTATTTTGTTCTGAATTGTTTATTTGCTAAATACATTAAAACGTTAATTGAAAGCCTGTTTGAGTATAGTTAATGGTGTAGCAGTAATGCGTAAAGCACCAATTAATGCTCATCTTTTTCGATAAAATATAAAGATCTCTCCTTCTTTGCTAAATCATGGATTAAATTAGAACGCGAATATGCAATCATCCAACATTAGATCTAGAAGAAAGGGCATGTTTACTATATTATCTTTAGAGCCCTGCAAATCCGCGGATATCTGCAGATATCCGCCTTATATCCGCATCCACAGATACAATATGGATATCTGCGGACCATTTCTTGGGGATGCAGATCGGATACAGAGCCACATATTTTTATCTGTACAGAGCTAGAGCCCTGCAAATATGCAGATATTCACGGATATCCATGGATATCTGCATTATATCTGCATCCGCAGATACAACACGGATATTCGTGGACCATTTCTTGCGGATGCAGGTCGGATACAGAGCCACTTATTTGTATCCGTGCAGGGCTCTAATTATCTTTATTCCAGATAGTAAAATACATAATGGTCTTGCATACATGATAACATCCCCCCACAACTGTGTAATGATGTTTTAAATTCACTTTCTATATCTGTGTGCATATGAATGCGCGCGTGCATGTGCGCGCGCGCACACACACACTTCTTTTCAGAAACATCATCTTTTCTGCTCTTTCAGGCACTCAGGGTAACCAGTGAAGAAGTTGCCTTTTTCTTTCTGAACTAAGCCTGTAATACATTTACATAGTTTCATCTGTCTGTGTGATGTGATAAGATATTTGTTTGCTGTATTCTAAGGCTACATGGAAATAGTTTATATGTTTGGCTGTTCAACTCTTTAGTGCCATGTCTGTTTTGTTAAGTCTACAGAGTTCAGCAGCACTAGGCCTCATGGTGTAACACTATCAATAACAGATCATTTCCTTTGGTTAAAATGTTAGAGATTCATAATCAAATGATACGTAATATAGTGTGGATGCACAAAGCCAGTAGAAAGTACAGGGATCCATGTCTTGGCTGACCTTTGTATCTAATGGCAGCAGCAAGATAGGATTCTTGCCTATCACTGAAGGGAAAAGACAGAAAACCCAATTACTCCGGTTGCAAAAGGACATTGCATTCAGGTTGGTGATAAGCTGTTGAAGCTGCTATTGGTAAGAGCTTTTGTTTCTTGAATACATAGCAAAAGCCAAACCAGGAAACCATTAAAAAAAATTGTTCTCTAAACTATAAGGTATTTGGTTAAACACTAACAGCACCTACAGCACTCTACAAGACACAGGAGACGTGATAGTCCTTATCCTAATGAATTTGCTGCCTAAGTAGACAGAAGAGAACATGCTTGGCAACTCAGAGAAAGGGTCCATCCTAGACCTCTTTAAATTATTATTATATTAGTAATAGATGGATGACCGTACTCTCCTGAAACAGCTGGACTGAAATTCTGACTGGATTAGCTAAATTCCAGAGACAGAAGGCAGCAAGGACACATAAGGACAACAAAAGGCATCAAAGCAAGTGATGACGTGAGCTTTGCTAATACTTTCTGAAGGTGATTTGAGAAAGGTTCACCGAACAAAGCACTCTGTAATCAGAGTGGCAGTACTGTCGGAGCGGTGAGCAGGGAACCATCAGTGAGTCTCCTCTGTGAACAATATGAAGGCCAAAGCGAGAGCTCGAGCTAAAGCATGAGATGGCAGTGGCGTAAACCTCCCAGGCTGGTACAATAGACAAAACACTTCTCCATCCTTGTTTCTGGAAAGCTGATTAAAACCAAAGGCCCAAGTTTCAAAATGTATCAATCCTTTATTTGTCCACCTGGACCTTTTTTTTACATGCCTACAAATGGAGTCCAAGTTCAGGCCTCTGAAATTATGACCCTTTGAATGTAAGGATCTGAATGTCTTGAATAAAGGATCATTGTGAACATAAACTCAGCTCAAGTTTAAATTGAGTGCGAAGCAATTACAGGTACTTCATCTGCCTCTCAACTCCCCCAAGCTTTTTTTTGAATTTCAGTTTTATAATCATATTTTCCGATTTTAAAAAAATGTTTTCCCCTGCCTCTCCAGCCTCCCATTGTTGTATGAAATACAGTATTTGAAATGTCAAATACTTTGTTGCTCCCTGGATCAGCTAGAAGCCAGTTAACGTCTACAAAGATGCATGTGAAAGGAGCTCAATAAGGTATAAAAATTTCCTTATGATCAGTGTCTCTAAGCACCTCCAACATATCTGCAGACCAAAGGAAGTCTTCAAAAGGTCTCTGATAGACTTGGGCACTGATCCTATTAATCTTATTAGTGTTTTGGGGAAGAGGATGACACTAGCTTAGAAATCATTTATGTGCTTACAACGTCAAGTGATGAATGCTGGGATTTTCAAAGGGGCCCAAGGAAGTTGTATACCCAACTCATAATATCTGTGTATTTATATTCTAAAAAAATAATTGTTTAGCTGGTTCAGAAAGGAGTTGGTTTCTTTCCACTCCCCAGGCATTAAGGAGATGGACAGCATTAATGTCTATCCCCTTCCAGGGTTTTTGCATACTCCCTAAAGATGAGTTCCTAAAAGCTGAGTTATTTCTTAGCTACATACACAGTTATCTGCCTGTACTGTGGGTGAGCTTTCCTCTCCCCCGTCCATATTCCTATACTTGTGTTAAACTAAAACAACCTTGAATGCAGCCATAATGCAGCCCTTTTAGTTCCTTTGAACTTCTCCCTGTCCCTGACTAAGGCAGAATTGAAATATGAAGTTGGCAGGGGATGCGCTCAGACTTTCTCTCTCCCCCCCACACACGGACACAAATGGAAGAAGGAAATGTTAAGCTGTCAACATTTACCATATATTTTAAACTCCACCTGGGGGTGGGGGAGATAGGACTATGGGGGAATTGGGCATGGCTGAGGCAAGAATCAGGGACGAGAGCAAGCTAAAGAGTTTGGCTAAGGACTCTGGGCTATATGTCAGTTGAGGACACGTAGTGGTTATGTGTAGGTTGGAAACCAATGGAGTAAAGGAAAGTCGGGGGCCCTAAAGGGATGAAGAAAGATTTGCGTTAGTTAGTGCCATCAAGTTGTCTAGAGATGGTTATGTCTCATGGGTGGGAAATATAGGTTCAGTCTAAGGTAGGAAGAGGCAGGGCAGTGGGACCATCCAGGAGTGGGAAGGCAGTATTTAGCCATCTTTAAGGTGTGAAGCTGAAGCCCAGACTAACGGTCAAGAGACTTAATGACTGGACACTCCTCTTCTCCTTCTGTGGAGCTGAAAGCGCTGTTGAAGAAAACTGGAAAGGGGAGATGTTTTGTTTTCTTCATCTGGTTTGTCTGCTTGTATAACCAGTACTTTTATGCTGATGAGGTGGGGAACCTCAGCTTCTAGCATTTCTTCCCCAAAAGAGAATTTAAAGCCATTCTTTGCTCAGAGCTCATCAAATCCAAACATTTCATGCAGATAACAGACCAAAGAAGAAGAAAGCCCTTTTCCCTTTTACTTCTAGCTTAAATAGTTCATCAGCAGACACTTAATGGTTGGAAGGAAACTATGAAAGACAGCTGCTAGCTATTCAGCTGCCTTCTGGCTTCTCTCCTATTCCAAGTAATCTATCACATTGCACCCTCTGGTGGTTGGATGCTAGAACACATCACACTTTCATTTTAAGCTATGATGCACCAATGGTAACCTCTAAAATGAAAACTTACTTGGAAGTTGTGTGCATTATACTGTACATGGAAACAGGATTAGGAAAAAATATTTACAAAGCAAACTGTATGAGATCTAGTCATACTACTCACAATTAGCAATGCCACCTCGGAGTTATACATCAGCTCAAATGAGTGCTAATAAACCCTTTCTCTGTCATCAACAGTCTGCAGTCACCACATACCTGGAAGAAGAAAGTAACTTTCCTTTCAGTTTCACTTTTTAAGATAAATGAAATTAATAGGCAGCAAGCTTAAAGCAAACATAATGAATTACTTCTTTATAAAATTGAACAATCGACCTTGTGGAACATGTTGCCAGGGAATGTCATGAAAGCCAAACATACAACTGGATTATTTTTTTTTAAAATTAAGTTCATGAAAAAAAATAGGACCATCAATAGCTATTAACCAAGATAGTCAGAGACGTAACCCATGCTCTGAGTGGGATGGCAAGGGATGAATCACTTGCCAATTGCCCATGCTGCTCATCTCCCCTGAAGCATCAGGCACTGGCCATTGTCAGAAGACAGGTTACATGGATCATTGGTCTGAACCAGTATGGCCATTTTTATGCTCTGAGATAAGAACACAGTTTGTAGCTATGTAATATTAAAATATCTCCAGAATAATTTAAACTGTCTTAATGGTGTGTGAAATGGCTGGATTCATCTCACTAGGGCTTTTGTTATTTAGAGGCTGTAATTGGTCAAAAAAACAAAAAGTGTTATATCACACAGCTATTTGGAATTGATTTGCTGGTTTTAGTAGTTTATACTTCTATCTGCTTTCTCAAAACTGCCTGTCTGATCACCAGCACTGACGTCAATAAGAGTGACATCTCAGGTTGGTGTACCATCATTTAATCATAAACAAAGTAGTCGTTCCTTATGAGTGATGAATTTGCAGCTTTCTGCTGCCTCGTCAACAGCTTTGGCCTTCTATGGACAGAATGGCCTGGTAACCTCAAATGAGTAAACTATTAACTCTAGAATTTCAGAAGGTTGCAAAAGTACAAGTCTTCTTTTGCACAGCCCTAAGGGGGCTCAGCATATGCTTGGCAACATGGGATTTTTCTGAAAAGCTTGTTAGTTTAAATCAAATCCACCAAATTTTCCAGTGGGGTGATAATCCAAGGTACCAGTTCTGGCATATAGTTAAGGGGGCAACCGCTCAACTAAGATTTTGCAAGATTTCTGATAGCCCCCATATGTTGAATCAAATTGCTCTTGGTCTAATCATGTCAGGGCTATAAAGTGACTGAAAAAAGGGTTGGTAGGGGAAGAGGGGAGATTAATGGACAAGCAGAGTGGCAAGGCAGACTATCCACATGAGAAATTGCTGAGGCTGACCACTAGCAAGAGAGCATTTTCACCTGGGTTCACCATGGTAGGGATTTCAACAAGAGAGGAAATAGCTTGGGGAGTTGTAAAGGTCAAGAGAAAGTGTCTTATTTTTGTTTTTCTCTCCATTCTGAGGATGAAAGACTGTTGGGTATGCTTCTCAATAGCCTCATGACTCAATGAGAGAGCCAGGAGTTTCCCAGATCAAGCCCAAACCAGGACATGGGGATTGGGAACTTGCAGCTTTCTCCAGTTCTGGGGACTGGACTTTACTTCTTCTCATCCCCAGGAATAACAGAGTCAGAAGGACTCTGCATAGGAAGCGCAGAGAACCTGTGTAAATGGCCTGAGTAAACTTCTCCAGAGGTTGCTAAAACTTTGCCTTTCATTTTGATCACCTGTGACTGAAGTTAGCCAGCTGAGGAAAGCCTTTGCACACCTTTTCATAAAGGGGCCAAAACAAGGTGTTATGATGGGATGCAGTGACTCCCCACTAGTATGAAGGGAGCTACAGAAACTGTGGGGTTGAGTTAGCCCTGCCCTGCTGGCCTTGTCAATTGTGTCATAGACAGAAGTCCTTTAAAAGGGAGAAAACTGCAGTCTCCTGGATGGAGAAAGAGGAGGTGGGAGATTGCTGGTGTTGCACCTGGTGCAAAACTCCCATCTGAGAGATTGTCACCTCAACTCTGGGGAATGTAATGAACTCTAGGAAGAAACTTAATTAAGAAGGCATGCAAAGAGTAAATGCCCCTTGTAAGAAGTAAATAACTAGGACCTGTGCTGGAACTGCCCAGTGCAAGTGACTGGGTGTGGACAGATTCTCCCACCATACAGAAGAAAAATCTCAGAGGGTTCCTTTACAGAGAGTTCTGTACTGAAAATCTGGTGCTAGTAAGGCTATGTTGTATTTCTTTATTTGTCAAGTTAGCCTTTTATTTTCTGGTATCTGATGCTACAGCATGGGGTGCCTTCATACCATTAGTTTGATGGTTACAGTTCCTGCCCTATGCAATGACTAACCTAGCAGGAGCTGCACAATGTGAACTGCCTGGAGTTTCCTGAGTAGGCCTTCCCACCACATTTATTTATCAGCTATACTATGGTTCTTGTGTGGAACTGGTTCATCTGAAGTCAGGTAATTAGATCTTATTGTATTAGACAAGCATAGAATATCTATAGAATAGGATTTTATCCCAAAGAGAAAATTTATGATCATGATGAAAATGTGTGTGTATATATATGATTTCTTAAATTGGAAGTAAGACATCATATAAATACTCACTATAGTCATGCATGAGTTAAAATGCAGTGAACCTTTCTGCAGTAACACAGAAGTATCTGTATTCATTTTATAAATAAGGACATTGGGACACAGAGCAGTTATTGCAATGCCTAAAGGTCAGCACCCAAGGTCATACTGAGGCAAATAAGTAAGGTGGCTTTCAGAAGTGGTGATTGCCTATTGGTGCTGTGGGTACACTATAGCTCTCAAAATCAAGCCACTTACCTACTATAAAACAAACAAGGAGTCCTGTGGCACTTAAAGACTAACATTTATTGCATGCAGTTTCCTGGGAGGATATCCTACTTGGTCAGACTTTTTGAAGATGAGGGAACTTACAGAATTGGAAGCTAAATGCCATTTATAAAATGTTGTTTTACTAAACTAACATGGCTGCCCCTTTGGAACTTGCCTACTATAGATGGCTAAGCATGGATTTATGCACTTGATTGTAGGCATCAGATGCTGATAATTCTGGCTCTAATAACATGAGCTTTTCTTTAAGCATAAGACTACCCTTACTTATATATAAATATGCATACTGAGAAAGCACTAAGCTCTAAGTCATCTTACAGATTTTTGAGATGTAAACATGCATCTATAAACAGTAAATCATAGAGCTGGCTGGAATATTTTTAATGAAGGTAAATGTTTTTCACAGGGACTAAAGTAAGGGGGAACGCACCAGAATGCAGTTCTGAGGCCCCCTATTTTTAGGCTAGCAGCATTCCAGGGCCCCTAAAATTAGAGGAACGCACTGGAATGCTGAGTTCCAGGGCCTCCCTTAAAATAGGATGAGCAGCCAGAACACAGTGTTCTTGTGGCTCCACCTTAAACCCTGTTCTTCCTTAAGCCCAGCCAGCAGAGAGCTGCCACAGGCTGGGAGTTTGTGACTCTCCCCCCTGCAGGGCAGAGCAGCTTGTGGCTGGTACCAGCTTCCAGACAGTCAGCAAGTGTGTAGACAGCGAGGTAAGAGCTTCGGGAGGGTCTGTTGGGGGTTTTGTGTGTGTGTGTAGGGGTGCGTATTGGGGCAGGGGGTGGGCTCTGCGGACAGGTATTGGAAGCCTACCAGTGCTGGGGCGGGCCACCCCTTTGGGAGGGTTCCGGGGCCCACCAAATTATACTTTAACCCATGGTTTTTCATGGAAACTTATCAGTTCACATTTGATGTGGCCATGTAAAAAGCTAATGCATCAGATGAGGTGTTTTCAGTAGAGGTAGAGAGGTGGTAGTACTGTTAAACAAGAGACTGGTGGGACCTCATCTGGCATACTGTGTGCAGTTCTGGTCCTCCATGTTTAAGACAGATGAATTCAAACTGTGACTGAAGTTAGCCTGCTGGGTTCCCTGATGGAGCTTATGTAGGGAACCAAGCTGAGGAGCAGAGAAGGGCTACTAGGCTGATCTGTGGTATGGAAAAACCTGCCTTATGAGAGGGGACTCAAAGAGCTGTTTGTTTAACCTAACCAAAAGAAGGTTGAAGGAAGATATGTCAGATGGAGAAATAGCAGGAGGGAGAGAAATTATTTGTTTTTCACAAATGTGAACATAAGAACAGATTGATATAAACTGGCTGTCAAGAAGTTTAGACTTGAAATTAGATGTAGATTTTAAACCATCAGAGGAGTGATGTCCTGTAATGTCTTCTAAGGGGAGCTGTGGAGGCAAAAAACTTATCTGGCTCTAAAACTTAGCTTGATAAATTTATGGAGGGGATGGTGTGATGGGAAAGCCTAATTTAGCAATTGACTGATCTTAGACTAGTGGTGGTAGATATGTAAATATCCTGAGATGGGACATTTGCTGGGGTGGGTTCTTAGTTCTTTATTCTTAATTCTTTCTTGGTTGTCTGGCTGGTGAGCATTGCACACATGATCAGGGTTTAACCAATCACCATATTTGGGGTTTGGAAGGAATTTTCCCCAAGGGCAGATTGGCAGAGGTTCTAGGTCATTTTCACCTTCCTCAGTAGCATGGGGTATGGCTTACTTGCTGGTGGATTTTTTTGTACATCAGTTTTCAAACCATGATCTGAGGTTATTTGGTTTAGAAGTTTATTACAAGGGTGGGTGGGTGAGGTTCTGTGGCCTGCATTGTGGAAAAGACCACACTAGATGATCATATTGGTCCCTTCTGACATGAGATTCTATGGGCTGGTCTGTGCTGTGGGAGGATTTTGGTGGCAATGGAAGGGAGATGCACCAAGTATTTAAAATACCTTGCATATCTCCCTTCCACTGAATAGTGCCTACTCACTGCAGAGTCACCACAGAGTTGATTTGATGGGAAATGCCTTCCCATTGAATCAGTGCTACATGCTACTCAAACCAGCTGGGGTATATTTACCCAGACTGCCTTTTGTGGATGCTCAGTCATGGAGGGATGTCAGCTGATCCATACTTGGCTGGGGTATTTCTTGCACATGGAGCTGTAAAGATTGCCATTTAAGCAAGTTGCGGTTTATTTACTTTGAGTGCCTTTTTGGGGCACTGCATGGTGGAGGGAGGTCAGTTGACCCACCTTAGGCTGTGGTTTTGTATTTGGAGTGTTAGGGGGTGCTACCCAAGCCAACTAGGGTTGACTTACTGCAAGTGCCTTTTGTGCATGCTGCATGGTGGAGGGAAGTCAGCTGAACCACCTGCAGTGTGGGCTTTCATATTCCAAGAGCTATAAAGATTGGCACCCAAGGCAACCAGAATTCTGACCCATATTAGGGATAGGTATTTCTTACATAGGGAGCTGTAAGGACTGCTATTCAAGATGCTTAATTACTCAGTGCTTTTTATGTGCTCTGAGTGGTGGAGGAAGGTCAACTGATATGCATTAGGGGTTGGGTTTCATACTTGGGGAGCTGTAAGGAGAGTTACTCAAGCTGATGGGGTTTATATACTCTGAGTGCCTTTTGTGGGATAGATAAGACTCGACAGATCCACCTCTGGCTAACTCGGGGCTCGATTGACTATGCCTTTTCTGGTGCTCAGTCAAACCCACACAACTGATGCTACGCTGTTGGACATACTGCCAACTGTGTAGTCTAGAACTATGAGATGAAAAGTTCTGTCTGCTTCAGAGTGACCTGAGATGATGTGGCCAGAACTGTGACTACTGGGGGGAGGGCAAAGAATGGACAGATGGGTCAACATGCAAATGAATGCACCATCTCTGTCACTCCCAGTCTCTCTGATCCGAAAAAAAATCCATTTTTGATTGGAAATGGAAATTTTGATGCAATTCCAGTTTTGTGAAAATGTTCTCATGGTTTTTTCACTCCAGTGTGGAAAACATATAAATATAAAAACCACAGAAATAGC
Organism: Podocnemis expansa; assembly: GCA_007922195.1. NCBI lineage: Eukaryota > Metazoa > Chordata > Testudines > Podocnemididae > Podocnemis > Podocnemis expansa. Next base: position 31,230,053 of record ML681964.1, on the reverse strand, counting down.
TACAAAATGGAATTTTCATCCTCTAGTGAGAAGTAAGTCACAATCCCTTTGCTGTGAGAAATCTAGGTGCTTTGGTTGCTGAAGACATGTCAACAGAGAATGAGCAAACTTCATCTGTATTTTAATTTACCTCAAGGCAGGGGAAGCAACTGTGGTAGGAAGTGATCCAGGGAGGCAGCTGTTTTAGCACCCCAATGTGCAGAATTTTAGCTGGCCACCATTGGGATCTGGATTGGAGCCTAGAGGAGCCAAAGCCCACTATCAACTCCAGAAGGTGTAACACCAAGAGTAGCCTTTGCCCTGGTGAAGAATGCTGCTAGGGAATATGCAGAACTATGTTTACACAGCAAATTAAAACATGCATCTGGCCTCCCCCAGGCAACTTGGGTTGGCAGGGCTATTTCATTTCTGTGTATGTTTTTGGAGGTGGGTCTGGGCTCTAGAACCCTGTGATGTGGGAAGGTCCTTGAGCTGGGGCTTCAACACAAGCCCAGTTGTCTACACAGCAATGAAACAGCCACACAGCTGCACTGCTGTGAGTTCAAGTCAGCTGGCAGTTGTGGGTTATTCTTGGTTGCATAGACACACCCAGAATGTTCAAGGGGCCACACCAAAGTCCCTTAATTAAAAGTAAAAGCCCTGATGTCCTCACTGGTCCAGAAAGATTGTTCTGTGATTGGAGTTTCTTTTGGTATACCTCAAAATAGGTGGATTGGAACATGCAACTTGGTTGGAGGACTGAGCTATAAAAGGAGAGATGTAAGTGTAACTGAAAAGGAGGGATGTTTGGGGAAGGAGGCAACCTGATGCACACTTGCCTAACCACTAGGTAGGGATGATGGTGAGGGTTTCCTTTGCAGTTAGATATTAAAGAAAATTTTCTGAATAGAGAACCCCCCTGTCTTCCCATCCAAGATGCAGGTTTTGTTGTGTCGAAAATATCCACGACAGATGGCTATCCACCTTTTGAAAACCTCTAGCAAAGGAACTTCTGAGAGGCAATCTCCTGATGCAGTCTGTTCCGTTGATCTACTTACTACAGAAAGAAGTTTTTCCTGAGACTTAATCTACATTTGCTATACTGTAGTTTGAACCTATTGCTGCTTGTCCTGCCCTCTGTGGCAAGAGAGAACAACTTTCTTCCATCTTTTGTTTGTTTGTTTGTTTATGGCAGCCTTTCAAGTACTGAAGACAGCTATCGTGTCCCCCTCAATATCTTCTTTTCCAAATTAAATGGATCTGGCTCCTTCAGCCTTTTCTTGTATGGTTTGAATTCCATTTGATCATTTTTATCACTTGGCTCTGGATCCTTTCCAGGTTCTCTATATCCCTTCTATACATTGGTGACCAAAATTGGAAATGCTACTCCAGAGGAGGCTAACCAGCGCTGAGTAGAGCCATACTATGACTTTCCATGACTTGCAGGCCATGATAAGGTGTACAAGCCCCTCCTGCCAGAGGTGGAGCCCTCTGCTGCTTCAGTGGCCAAAAAGACTCCTCACCATCATGCATGCTCCTTCACAGGGAGTGGAAGCTAAAAGTCCAGCTGAGGCCTTTAAAGGGAGTGGAGGGTGTACAATAACGGAGAGAGACTAAGTCCTAGTGCATGCTAGAAGGGATGCAGCCCTATGGTGCCCAGAAAGGCTTCAGGAGTGCTTTACTACTTAACAATATTGGGGGGGGGGTTTGTTGTTGTTTTTTTTTTTTAAGCCCTGCCTTGTCTAGAGGAGATGCAGGACTAATTTACTGCTCAGCCAAGGCTGCTTGTTGAGTCTTGTCATGCCTAGAGAGGCTTTCAGGATTGCTTTACTGCTCAGCAGTATTGTTTACTGAGTCTTGCTAAGCCTACAGAGAGGCTTCTGGACTGCTTTACTGCTCAGAGCTATTGTTTGGTAAGTCCTGTTGCACCCAGAGGGGCTCTGGGATTGCTGGATGGCTCAGCACTGTTGCTGGTTGACCCATGCTGCACCCAGGGAGGCTTCAGGAGTGTCTCCTGCTCAGCTGTGGTGGAGGAATGGGGGTTGTTGGGTCCCACTGCATGAGAGGGAAAACTCTCACTGTGGTGTGATAGACAGGTGGAAGTAAGACATGCCACTTTGGGACCTTCAAGGGATGGAAGTGTACCACTGCCTCCTTATTGGGGGAGGAGGGTGTCCTAAGCACTGTCTGTCACACATTATACCTCTGATGAAACCTAAAATTGCATTTTCTCTTTTACAAAGTAGTGCTGCTTGCAAGCCAGTGATCCCTCAATTTGTGTTGGTGTTTGGAAGATGAAACATGCACAAAGTGTAACTTTTTTTTCTTTTGTTGAATTTCATTTTGTTGTCTCTAATGCAGTTCTCTAATTTTGTCAAAATCCCTCTGAATCTGAGCTTTAGCCTCCAAAGTGCTGGGGCAAATGCCTCCTGGTCCTCAGCCTTCTGTCATTTGCAGATCTGATCAATATGTTCTTTATTCTTGCATCCTGGTCACTAATAAAGATGTTAATGCCAGCCCCAGCACAGATGTCTGTAGAACCCCACTTGAGACCTTCCTCGAATCTATTTCATTAATAGTTTCTCTTTGTTTGCTGCTGTTTAACCAGTTATGTATCCACTTAATGGCTGTTCTACCATGCCTGCATTTCTCCAGTTTGTTTATTAGAATGTCATGTGGGACTATATTTAAACTGTTGCTGATGTTCTGGTCTTTCCATTGCATTCCCCTGTTCACCAAACCAATTACCTTATTAAAGAAGTGAATCAAACTGATTTGCCATGATTTGTTCTTGGTAAACCCATGCTGGCTGCTAGTGATTACCTCTTTTCCTCCAGTATTCACAGGTTGAATGTTTTATACCTTGATCTAGCAGTAACTCTTGAATTCAGGCTGACTGGTCTATGTTTCCCCAGCTCCTCCTTTTTCTTCTTTTTCAGGTTTCTATGACCTCTCCTGTCACCTAAGCTGCCAAATACTACTGCCAGTGTCTGAGATTTCTTAAGCTAAATTCAGTAACTTTGGGTGAGTAGTATCAGGTCCACTGGTATGAATTCATTCAAATTGGTCAGAGCTGTGATATATTCTCTAATTATCCTAATCTTCATCCATTCCCCTTTATTGTTTGGAGTTACTTTGCTCGTCATCCTATAATGTTTTCTTTTGTGGAAAAACTGATGCAAAGTAGGCACTGAACAGTGCTGCCTTCCTACCATCTTCCATTACCAGCTCACCACCTCCATTGAGAAACAGACCTATACCATCCCTGATCCATGTGTTTGTGTGTCTGACATGTTAGACCCCTTTCTTGACTTGCAAATTCCTGGCTAGTCGTAACTCATTCTTTGCCTTGACTCTCTTGATTGTGTTCCTATGTGCTTGCACAGTTCCCATAGATACTTCCTGGGTAACATGCCCCTTTATTTTTTTGTTTTCTAGAAAGCTCCTTGTGCAGCTGTGCTGGCTTCTTCTGGCTCTTCTTATTTATCTTCAGTGTTGGAATAGCTTGATGATGAGCCTCAAGCATTTACATCTTTTAGGAACTGCCAGCGCCTTTTAAGTCCTCTTCTTCCTAATTTGTCCTTCCATGCAAATTTTCTTACTCTTCTTCTGAATTGATTGAAATCTGCCTTTCTGAAGTCCAGCATTCTTCTTTTGCTTTTCTCACATCCTCCTTTCCAGAGGATCTTGAATTCTATCAGATCACAATTACCTGTTCCAAGTTCCTGACCTTCCAAAATGGATCCATCCTCTAGTTATTTAGTCAACTTTCTGAATCAGAAAACTCTTCCCTATATATGCTAAGAATGTGCAGGACATATTTTGCTGTAATTGTCTTCCAACAGCAGAGCTGAATTAACCAAGGGGCTTTGGGGACTACAGTCATGGGCTCAAGGGGGCCCTGTTGTTTCAAGGCCCACGAATTCAAATTGGGTGCCAGTTGGCCTGAGCGCTGCCAGTCTGGGCAATGTCATGGGTAGGATGAGCTGGTCTCCCAGGCCCCAGCACTTCACCACCTGTGTGGCTGGTGAGGGTAGCTTCCCCTACCACTCCTCCATTGCACCAGCCAGGCCCCAGTGCCGGCCATTGGTCTGGCCCACTTCTGTGGTCTGCAGGTCTGAGCATGGCTCACCCCCAGGCTGGGTGCCAATGCAGTGGGGGGAAGGGTTCAGAAAAGTGGCTTGCCTTAAGGCCTGCAAGCCTTAATCTATCTGTTCAACAGATACCACAGAAGTTAAAATCCTCTATTAATACTAGCTTGTGTGTTAGTCAGGTTTATGTGCTTGCAAAATGATTCAGCCACTTCCTCTTCCTGATGTGGTGATCTATACTAGACCTGCACCATAACATCACTAGTGGCCTTTTTCCCTCTTTATTTTTACTCAGACTCTCAGTAGGTCTAGCAGTTACTTTCTCTCAGACCTCTGAGCAAGTGCATGCAGTGCAATATCTTCTTCTCCCTTCTCCACCTTGCACTTCTATGCTTTCAAAACAAGCTATACTCTCTAATTCTGATGCTGCAGTTGTGGGAGTTCCCCCACCAAGTCTCTGCAACACCAATTAAGTCATGACTTTCTTCATATACCACAAATTCCAGGTCATTGTGCTTGTTCCCCATAATCATTTTTGTATGCAGACATTCAAGATGCTTTGGCAGCCTGCCCTGTAGTTTTTCTTGCCTTTTTGATGTAATTATTTCTATAAAGATATTTAAACCCTTGAATAGCTGATAGGTGAGACTGTGCTATCTCCATCTTTGGAGGTTTAAGTCTATGTATGCTTGGTCCTGCCTCAGCAGAGAGAGCTGTACTAAATGATATCACAAAGAGGATTCCAGCCTGGAATTTTTATGATTGCATGTGAATCTCCAACAGACTTTCATGGCAGTTCCCAGCACAGTAACAGAGCATCAAAGCTCAGTAACAGAGGGCTTTTTCATACCACATGGATTTATGAGACCTTCAATTCACTTGGTGTTCCAGGTATAAAGAAATGCAAACACTCAAACTCTGCTGAAACTACTCTATCTGCCTCTTTTTAATGAAATTCATGTTTGACTTGATAATGTATGTGCTGCACTGGGGTCTGTTTTCAAACCTTAATAAACCTTTCCATGACCCTGCCCTGATTTCATAACAGCTCAGTTAAAAACTGACCTCCTTTACCACAGGCTGGTAGCTCTGACATACGCTTGTTTACTTTATCAAATTCAGCTGAGTTGGATACTTGTGTTGAGGGTGGTCAGACATTGGCTTTCTTTTGGTTTTGGGTCCTTTTTGGAAAAGTCCTGTACAATAACATTTCTATGGCTTTCATAAAGTTTCATATGTAATCTAGTAATACCCTTGTGGTAGAATTTCTATACGCAGGCTAAATCAACCCCCTAAAAGACTGACCTCTATTAAATTTTGAGAGACAGAGCCTTAGCTCTAGTGGGATTAGGGGTGTTGCTGGCCCAGGTAGGGACCCGGGGCCTGGGCCCCGCCCTCTGGCCAGGGACAGGGCCTGAAGCCACCGCACTGCCACAGGTGGCTAGTCCATGTATCCCTGGCTGGGGACAGGGACAGAAGCAGCCGTGGCCATGGGTGGCCAGGCCTTGGATCCCCGGCCAGGGACGGAGCTGCCACCGCCGCAGGCGGCCAGGTCCAGACTCCCTGCCACGGGTGGCCAGGCCCTGGATCCCTGGCCGGGGATGGCGCTAGAAGCGGCTGTGGGCGGCCAGGCCCCAGACTCCCCGCTGCGGCTGTAGGCAGCCAGGCCCTGGATCCCCAGCTGCGGACAGGGCCACCATGGCCACTGGCAGCTGGGCCCCAGATCTCCGGCCCAATTGGGCCAGAGATCTGGGGCACCAGTGCTGGGATTTGGGGCATGTGCCCCAGGTGCCCAGTGCCAGCAACGCCTCTGAGTGGGATATACAAACAAGCTGCAAAGCCAGCTTCACTGGCTTTATGGGGTTTCTTTTGTGGGTGGGGAGAGGGAATCTCGAAGTGAAGAGCAGCTCTGTACGGATCTCAACCTTGTCCATGGTCAGGAGCCAGTGTGGGAAGCAATACAGAGGGACATTACTAACCTTGAACCAGAGAGGGGTGCTATTTTCATGCATCAGAATGGCTCTCTGGATGTTACAGAACAGCCCTAAACTGTGTTAGCTTCAGGACTAGAAAAGCCATGAGAGTAGCAAAGCCACCTTTGCCCCTGTTTTTTTTCCTTTCCCCTACAAAAGTCCTGCCCTGAGCATAGCTCACTCAGACTTAAGTAGCCAACCCCAAAGGATTTGATTAACTTTTGTAGAACTCATTAGCATTAATTATATAAGAGAACTCTCTAAAGAGCCAGGAACATAATATGGGCACTTGGATCCAAAAATAAAGATTTAAATCTTTGTGCCAAACTATATTTGAATGTCACTTATATCTAAATAAATGAAATTCTGTTGTGCAAATAAATTAAATTTAATAACCAGCAGCTGTTCTACAGTCTGTACAAAGCTTTTACTGTCCTCGCTACTATTTCTATAGTGCATTGATTCTGTCTATCAAAATTCCACCAGGTCAAGAGCTCCGAGTGCTCTGGAGCTAATGTTGCCAACTCCTGTAATTTTTATAACCAGTCTTATCATATTTGGTTGGTGGTGGTTAATGCTCCAAATCCTGGAGTCATGTGATTGCATGAAAATCAGTTTTCATTTAAAAAAGAAATATCAGGCCTTAAAATGAGAAAGTGGACACTTAACTCTTCTCAAAAGAAAAGGAGCCCCACATTTATTATTAAATTTAAGGATTTAAATCACTCATTATTAAGAACCTGAGTCCTCCACTTGAGGTGGGCAGTGCTTAGTCAAAGGGTCTATTTCAATAATAGTAAAAGCATAGATATTACAGTGATAAATTAAGGGATGAGAACAACTTACTGTCCTGTTAAAATGTGCAATATGTGGCAGAATGTTTGGAAAACAAACAATAACAGCTGCTTTTCAAACTCTACTTAACTCACTTTTTAATGAATCTAGGTGAATCCAGAGCTGCCCAACCATCCATGAACACAAAGTGACAGACCTTTGCAAGGCTTGAGATGTCTGAAAACTAAAATCTTTTTAAAAGATCATCACAAGAGTTAACTTCAGCAGCCCTGAGAAAGCAGTACCACATTGTCAAGTGACAGATCAGTATCAACAGTAGGGAATGATGTGACTATGCTGCCTAAATAAAGTGATTACTACACATGACAATTGTAGAATTGATGCAAAAAAATACTTTAACTTGAATCATTATTCGGTGATGGTGTTGGAGCAGAATAATGCTTTGAGCTTGTGGTGAACATGCAATAATACAAGACTTTTTATATAAAGAAAAAAGTCCAGTAACTCTAGCTTTAGCTTAGAACAAAGCTTCCTCTCAAGCAGCCCGTTCCTTTACAGCAATACTGTAATGAGTACTGACTGTTTAGTATCTATGCCTGTGATCTTGCTCCCAGTCCTACAGAGCATCTTTCCTGCATTGCAGCCTACCTAATTCCAGTCTTAGAAATAAAATATAAATTACCACTGTATTTAATGTGCTGTAGTATTTAAAATAAATGATGAAATCTCCATCAATAATCTCATACTTCACATAGCAGCTTTCATACTGAAAGCTCCCAACCCACTTCAGAAAAGGATTACATATTGCACATAGGAATTTCTTCATGCACTCTTGCAATGCATATGCCTTTTGGATTGAATGCAGAAAGTGTTCAATGTGCAGTAACTCTACACAACAGTTTAGAACAAGAAGTAAATAAAGCCACCTCTAACAGGGAAAAGTTTGGTTGGTTGAAGTCCTTTGCTAATGTACTGTCTGTCTCTGTCAAGTCCTGTTCCTGTACCATTGGCGTCAAAAGGTGTTTTCCTACTGCCTTCAACAGAAGTTCAGGACCTAGCCCTAAATCAGTGGTACCCAACGTTTTCTGTCGTGGCACACCCTGCTACATTTAATTAATTTGATGCACACCACCATATAGTTTCCAAATGAAGGTATGAATATTCATGAGCCAATCCAGAGTTCTTTGAGTAGTTTTACAAAAAAATTTGTGGCATGCCTGCTCAGGCTGCCTTGGCACACTGCTTGGGAAACACTGCTCTAAATGAGTTAAACAAGGAAGAGTACCTCTGATTTGCCCTACCTCGCCAGATTCTAAAGCCTATATAAAGTTCTAGTAAGTTGGCCATAACTAAATTTTCAGTCATAAGATTTAGAGAGAAAACCCCTATTGACTCTCTTGTGGATAGCATATTTTATAATGTTGACTTCTTCCACTTGGCCCTGTGACTTGGCTCTGTCTCTTTTTCTGCGTGTTTTGATTAGGTCTAATGATACAATGAATCAAAAGTCCAAGTGCGTAAACATCAATGACTTGAAAAAAGATGACAAGACATTATTTAAAGATGGGTGTGTGTGTGCCTTCAGTCATAAATAAACTATTAAAGAACTCTTGTTGTTTCCTTTCTGATTTTTGTCCCATGGTTGCCTTTATCACTTTAATCTTCATGTTTTGAATTATATGTTCTACAGTGAACAGTGTCAGTTTTACAGGTACAGTTTCCCTACCTAAAATATTGTTAAAAAATCAGTAGCATTTGTGGATGAGAAGGGAAAAAAACAACACTGCCAGAAAGCTACATTTGAAAACTGGAGTGTTCTGAACTGCTGGTCCAGGAACTTTGACATTCCATTTCTCCAATTCTATTAAACTGCTATTTCCCTGAACTATTTGTGGACTTTCTAAATCATTAATTAAAATGTATAAAAAGGGAGGAATCAACAGAAATTTAAAAAACCCTGCAATTAAGTGTTGGTTTTAAACTCTGGTTGAAAATTCTATCTGGTCATCTATGGTAGACATCGCCATTTGAATCAAGAGTGTCCTTAAGAGTGCTGCTTGTCACGTGTCATTTGTGACATTGAAGCTTGTTTGTATTAACAAAGCAAAAATAATTGGAGAGGTTAGTGATGCAGATTGTCTAGGAATAAGTGAGGTTAGTGATGTAGCCTGTCTATATATAAAGTTTTGGCTGAAAACTTCAGAGCATTGCCTCTCTCCTGGGGGAATGTTGCATGGGCTAAAGTCAGTTAACTACCTCTCACTTTAAAAGGGATATTATTGGGTGTAAGACAGCTCAATGCCCACTTGATCTGACAGCCTGAAGGTGTTGGTCTTTAGAGTATATCTTGAGCTTGGTTCTATTCTCAAGATTTTTTAAGGTTGAACACAAAGCAGGTGAGTGTGCAGTAGGTCATGAGGAAAGGCAGTTCGGGTCTGGTGCATTTTAGAGGGTTGACACTGATACTTATATCTGTTTTTAAAAAGGGAACTAGTGCAGGTGCTGGCTACATTTTTATAAATAGAATTAAAACAGAAAATATTAATGAAGAAATGCTTATTTTGGGGAAGTTATATGGCCTGAATGCAAGAGATCAGATTTTAATAAACACCTTTTATCTAACTATAAGATATAAAAATTCACTACTTAAAGGGGCACACTCCATCAACACCTGATTGTCTGTGAGGTGCTGCCAGTAGGACCAAAGACCACTGACTCCATTGCGAGGCCCCTGTAGAAAGCTGTGCCTGCATCATCCTTCTGAGTGATTGCTTGGCTCTCCAGGCTTAGTGAGTATAATATATTGTAGTTAGTTTTAAACTTTGTATGTCACTAGCTTATCTAAAAAAAAACCTTGCACATTAAACCTTATTGATCTGCAAATCAGGCATACTGTGTCTCACTGGTGTTCATGCTACTCACTAAGCATCCAGTACTAACAGGGTTTATAGTACTGTGGACAAAATCAAATGTGTCCTTTTAAAAGACACCATCTATATAACAAATTAAAGGAAATCTTGATGTAGGCTTAATTGAAGGGGCAAGATCTGGCGCTCAAGAAATAGGAGTGAGCTGGCTGTAATATAGGACATGGTTGCTGAAAAATCAAAGCTGGAAGCTAAAATAGTAACATTTGTCTGCTATTTGTTCATCCATTTTGAGGAAAATTAATTGTACTCTTTGCTCTTCCTTTCATTCTGCTCTCCAATCCCATGAGTGTGTGCGACCTGGTGACCCTCTCTTATTGTACTTACCTTACTGCTGTGCAGTTGTCTTCCCTGCTGCCCTTGATGTGCCACCTAATTCCCTGTTGCCTTGCATGTTCCTTTCACACTGACAACTCCTAAGAGTGTCTTCTATTCAATACAATTGCTCCTCTTTTTTGTATGTGTGCTCAACTTCATGTGGAGGCAGAGGGACTGGTTTATCTGCCTTGCTTCCAGCTGCTTTTATACATTTTCTGCCCTTTGTTGAGAAGCCTGGTGTCTGTAGAAACACATGAGGGAGGAGCCAGAATGAATAACCTACCAGCTCTGTACAATTTCAAAAGGGATAGCTGTGTTAGTCTAGTCCAGTAAAAAAAAAAAAAACAAAACACATACACATATAAGTGCTTCATGGCCCACACTTTGGCAACTGTTATCTAAAATAACAATCTGAGATGCCATATGTTTACAGTCAAAGCAAGAGTAAAAATTTGTTGAAAGTAGACCTGTACCCTGAAAATTTCCAAAGGGATAGCCGTGTTAGTCTAGTCCAGTAAAAAAAACAACAAGCAGTTGTGTGGCACTTTGACTAATCTGTTAGTCTTAAAGTGCCACACAACTGCTTGTTGTTTTTTTACTGTACCCTGAAGGCTCTTCAAGGCTGAACATATTGCTTGGTGAGACAATAGCTTGGCAAAATAATGCTTCCTGGACAGACCCAAACAAAGACAATTTGTAATAGCTTTGATTTCAAGGAGGAAGTGTAAGGGGGCTTAGAAAAATAATTGCCTGAAACACTTTTATCACTTTCATCTAGTTAATAGAGAAGTAATTTTCAACTCAAAGCTCAGTTTTGACTTATTAGAGGATCTGTCACACTCCTCGGTATTGTTAAAATTACTAGCAACTGGGGAAGTAAAGTACCACGTTTACAGAAATGTTTCTTCTAATCAATAGTAATTCACTTCTGAAGTTGGTCTCTTGGTGTATCCGGCAGACAGTGCCAGCTTGATGAGTTGTACCTTTTTATATTATGTTTGTGGTTTTAATTCTTAGCTGCAATATATTGATGGCACATGACAATAAGACTGCAACAAAGAGCTTTCTGTCATAAATGAGATTTTACACAACCCTACAACTACTCACTGGTTGAAGCTCTTACTTTTTATTTATGAGATAAAAGCAGTACAAGCTTTTAATGAAATGCCAACTACTATCCCTATATAAACAATAAAACAGGAATAGCTATTTTGCTTCAATCCTTATGATCCTAGACATGCAAATTATCCTGATGAAGTTACTTACAATGTAAAATCTTTAGATCAGAAACTACCATTTTATTTTGTCTTTGGACAATGGTAATCTGTGACTGAGTCCCCTCAGCACAACTACAGGACAAATAATAATTCTTTTGTGTAACAGGAAGACAATACTTGTATATTGCCTCAGTAATGAAGTGACCCAAAAATGATGTATGAAGTGGATAAAGTTCTCATATCCATGTGAACAGACAAAAGGAAAAAAAAGCAAGGAGTCTTATGGCACTTAGACTAACAGATTTATTTATCGCATTAGCTTTCGTGAAAGAAAATCCCACTTTATCAAAGATTTTCTCCCACAAAAGCTCATGCAATAAATTATCTGTTAGTCTTTAAGTGCCACAAGACTCCTTGCTTTTTTTGCTTTACTAAACTAACATGGCTGACCCTTTGGAACTAGACAAAAGAAGGTTTTAAAGATTCATTTCCTCTCGACACTCATGAATGGTTTTCTGGGGGACTTCCCAGCTGGCCTGCTGAGACAGTGAACAGAAATAGCCTTTGAGCTGTGAAATGAAAGAACACTTTGTGATATGCCATAGTTACAGTGTGTAGAAATAACTTCATATTCTTATTGTCCACCCAGTGATATTTAGCAGTAAAGGTGTAACTGTGATTAGCTACCTCTTTATTTTCTGCTTTTCTTCCTGTTACCTGGTACACCACATCAGTATTATCTGATTTTGCTTAAGATAACTGGAATTAGCTGTGGAGAGTGTTCAGCAAGGTGTTTTGCTTTTAGAGAATATCACAGAAAAGACCTGTGATCTCTTTTTACTTTGGAAGAGGTTAATGAGTTATTATGGGAATAATGACTTCAGTGCCTGGGTCTCAATCCAACTGAAACCCATGGCAAGATTGCCCTTCAAACAGGCTTTAGACTGGCTGTTAGGTAAGAACACGTGGATTTCAAGTCCTCCCTTTTCCTAAAAACCAAAGAAGTGTGTCTGAAGGGAGCTGGTGAATGCCAATGAGGACAGAGGCAGCCAAGTACCCAGGATAGTGCTATTATGAGAGGGTCTGTGACTAGAGCCTGGAGAGTGTGCATCAATATCCTAAAGAACAAGGTTTATAATGGCCTGCTATTGCTACTTGTAATTAGCAATACTGAACAGATCAGTTCCAAAGTATATTGATCAGATCCTCAGTTGGTGTAAAGCAATGACAGTAGGAATATTTACATCACAGAAGAATGTGCCCCCTCTTCTAGAGTTAATGTGAAAAGAGGAAGCTCCTGGTGAGGAAGGCACCTCTTTCTGCATTTTAATGTAAATGAAGAACTTAGAACTGCTGTCTAGTCATGAAATAGCTGCTTCCCTCACAATAAAACAGGCAGTTTACTGAAAGACAACCATCCTTGACTTTCTTCAGAATGACACTTACTTCCTCAGAGGGAAATTTTTCAGCTGTCTTGGTTATAAACTCTGAGCCAGCATAACCCAAAGCCATTATTTTTCACATTATTCAACACTGCCTATCCCTTTCCACTGAATTCATACCTGACACCCAAGTCAAGATAAACTGCATAGCTACACTCTGCATTTTCTAGTCGTAAGATTGTGATCTCTCAGATCCAAGAAACATAAATGTGCCTGGAAATTTATGAGAAAAGTTTTTATACTAAAGTAAGCAACTCTTTCAGACCTCTAGTTAATTTCTAATTTCCTGCCTTCTGTACATGTAAAAAACCATACCGTTGCTGATGATAGCTTATCAATAAACAAAGAAAAGGTGTCTTTCCTGATGCTACTAGATCTTTCAGCACCTTGTGATGTTACTGACCATGAGGTTTCATAATGTGATTGTGGGCCTTGGGAATAGGTGGCTAGAATAGCAGTCACTTGCTGTCAGTGGCATAGTGATGGTGACGGCCAAGCACTGGGCTGCAGTGAGCCACTGGGCTGAGGGGAGACTGCAAGGCATGGGGAAGCTGGAGGAGCACAAATGTGTGCTTGGCCCTGGGCACTGGACACCCTTGCTATTCCACTGGTTGCTGATTCTTCTCAGATAACTGTGTTCGTCAACTATTCAGTTTCACCAACAGCTCACATATGCAGAATTCCATCTTATCACTCTTTGTGTCTTATGTGAATAAAAAGAAAGTGGGACTGCATACAGTGTTTTGGGCTTTAATATCCTTATGATATTAAACTTGATGAGCTAGATCCTTACCCCTGCTGTGGACATGAGTGAGGACCTGCACTGGGCCAGTCTGTATTTCACCTTGGTTCCATGCCCCAGCAAGGATACTGGTTGAGGTGTCTGTCTTGGAGCCTTGAACATACATATACACCTGGCAAGGTACACCTCTCTCTTCCCTGCATCCTGCATTCCCTTTCGGCAGAATAAGGGAGACCCTGGCCCAGTTTTACCTGGAGTGCACCAGGCTGCAGCCCCTACTTTGGCTGCATTTCTCCCCACACCTGTATGCACAGCCAGTCTTTGGCTCCACAAAGTTGCAGGAGTTCCTTGTCAACCTCCTCGTGTTAGTTGAGGTAACTGTTGTAACATTCCACTCCCACAATCTCAACTGGTGTGCAGCTGTGTCACCTCAGTTCTCCACTTCAGGGCACCAGTTTACCTTGCCTTGCTGTGTGAACCACCATTCCTGGGTCAGCTCATGCCCAGCCACCTGTGTGTAATTGGTGCCTAAAGCAGTGGAAAAGCACTCCCACTAACTGCTAGGGGACCATTCCATAAGTAAACACCCCATAGTCCCAGATGCAACTGCGGGAACTACTGTCTTGCAAGGTTCAGTGTGCACCCACTGGGCCTTGCAAGCTCATTTATGCTTGTCCATCAATTTAACAAAGAAATTGCTATGCACCAACTTTGCTCTCACTGAGGCCTTACAGCTGTTCTTTCAACATCACACCACTTCAGATGAAACAACTGTAAGTTTAATGACCACAATAAGACGTTAGGCCTCTGTCTACATTGGCAAATTAGTCCAGATGAAGGAAACTTAGTCCGGACTAATTTAGCCCATTGCTATACTAGGCTTTGCCTAGTCCGAACTAAGACATTTCTTAGTTCAAACTAGGTAAAGCTTACTAGCTAAGTACAAGTAAGACATGGCACTAGACCAGACTTACTCACTTAGTTTGAACTAAGTGCATGCAATGCATGAACTAAGACGTACTTCAAACTAAGCCATTAGTTCACTCTAACCGCGTGTTCTAGTTTGAACTAGGATCCACGCTTAGTTCCAACTAAAAAGTCTGTGATTAGTTCAAACTAGCTCGAAGTTAGTTTGGACTAACCTTGGACCTTCTTTAGTTCCAACTAGCAAGTCCGAACTAAAATTGGAGATGTAGGCATAGCCTAAGTGACTATAAATCAAACTGATATGAAAGCCAAATGATTGATTAATCAAGGAGAGAACTGTTACAGCCTATGTTCTGCTTCCTCACAGGCTTGGGTACAGATGGTCTTTAGTGAAACTGTCCTGCTTGGAAGATGGAACCCAGGGAAGAGCCTCAAACAGCTAATCTCTCTCTCTCTCTCTTTTCAAAACCTTCTCAGCTCTTCTTGTGGTCAGGTGATTCTTCATGTTCAGCAACAGGCATGATCTTTTCCTCTTGAGTCAAAGTGCTTAAACTGCATTGTTCTTGTATGCCTGCAGCTGCTGGTTGTGGAAATACAGCTGTTTCAGTTTGTTGTGTACACATGTATGATGTTGCAGGAAACATTCTACCTTACCAATAATGTGTGGAGCATGCCATGAGCATTCCAGAAACCCTGCAAATGACATACTTTGTACTGGACAATACACAGTTACACTGTAAGAGTGAGCATGAATGATGCATAGATCACAGTAAAAGCATGAATGTGGGGTGTAGCACATCACAACTATTTACAACACCAGGGAGAAGCTGTTGGCTGAGGATGTGCTCTGTGACTATAGGCTGTTTCTATTCCTCTGTCTATTTTATGCACCTGGGCAGAGTTCCTCTAGGCCACATCTGTTGCCCTCTGAGAGGATCTGAGTGCCTGAGTAATCAGCTTCTTGCTGGATCAGGTGCTTTGAATAACTTCCTGCATTTTAAGGAAATATGGACCAACAAGTATAAGGAAAATACTGGTAAAGGTTTTTTTGTTGTGTTTCGTTTTAAAGACAATACCACAAAATTTCATAAGTGATTTGTTGCCTATGTAATCATTCCCCTGCCTCCTTGGCCTTGGCTACCTGGATAGCCTCCATGGACCTATTCCTCTAGGGAAGACTCCCTAGTTTGAATTGATAAACTGTACTTTATTTCAAATTAGAGAGTCTTCACTTGACTCCTAATTTGAAATAATAACTTTGATTTAAATCTGAAGTAGTTATTTTGAATTAATTAATTTGGTAAGTGTAGACATAGCCTAAGTACTGATATGAATAATTTCAGTAGCGGAAGATATTTGTATGACTGGACCCTTGGACTGTAAACTCTTTGGAACAGAGCATTTTGCTATAGGCAGTACTAGCACAATAAGCACCCAGTGCAGACAGAGTCTCAGAATACATATTAAACAAATTTAGCAGATTTTGATGGTTTATATACATAAATAAACAAACAGGGAGGAGTAATAGTGATGAGTTTTAAACCTTTTTTAGATGCTTATCCCTTTAATTTTTCATAGTTGTGCAAAATTTTGGAGGAGTGTCAGACAATAATTTGCGTGATTCACAAAGTTAAAGATACGAGTCCTTTAAAACACAAATTGTCAACATCCCATGTCAAAAGATAAAAAGGTTGATGTAAGTATATTTACTCTAACATCTCAAGCAGAATTTTTGACACTTTTGATTATCATCAATGGAAATTTTTGTCAGTTTGCATGCATAGGGGAAAAGTGATATTTACTTACAAAAATATAATCTGCCCAGCCTAAAATTAACTGTTACTTGGGCCATACACAGGTGTTAGTTTCACAACACAAGGTCTTTTTTGGCTATCTGTGTCTCTAGGTCTGTTTATGAATTTCTGCAAAATGGATCAACGAAAGGGCAGGAAACAGTCCTTGCTCTGTTTACTGATTGAGTGTGTGACTGGAAGCACCCCTTTAATCCGTTAGGCTATGCCCACACTTAAACTCTTAATTTGGATTTGGTTAGTTCGAACTAGCTGTGCTTCTTTAAGTCCAAACTAGGGAAAAAGCTAGTGTAGACAGGTTTCAGATTAATTTAGATTAAAGCTCCTTAATTCAAACTAATGTGCTAGTGTAGAGATAGCCTTACACACTAGTCTAATAAGCTTTGTACAGAGTATGCTGTGTGAGGTATTATTTGAAAACAACTCATTGGTCAATAATATCATGGTGGAATGTATGTAGCAACACTATAAGGAAAGTTATAAATTAGGTCTGAAATGTTTGTACTAAACAAGCCTGGGTAAACCTGTTTCTCAAAGACAAGGGAGAAGCTGATGTATCTACCTAGCTGTCAAAGTGGGATGCTTGGCCACTCTTGGGCAAAGAACAAACATCTGCCTTTTAGCAAACAACATGGAACCTCTTCCACATAAGACTCCTCATCTGCTCCTCAGGAAAAAGCATTTGAAAGGGAAAGTGAATTATAAAGTGAGAGGCAAAAACATCCAAGCTCTCTCTCCCTAAGGGAAGCAGCAACTTGACTTTGGGAGAGAGATTGACCTGACTTTTGGTCAGCTCTGTTTGCTGGGCAGGGCTGGCTCAAGCGATTGTGGTGCCCTGAGCCACCTTTTGCATTTGTGCCCCTCCACCCTGCCAGCAGCCTGGCACTGCGAAGGGGAGTGGGCAGGGCCAGCCTCAAGCTGAGCTCTGAGCTCCCACCCCACCCTGGGCCAGCCACTTCACCACTGGAAGCCACACCACATGTGGTAGCCAGCCCCAGGGCCAACCGTCCAGGCCATGGCTGGCACTCCTAAGCTTTGGCATCTCGAGCCAGTGCCACAGTGGCTTGCCTTAAGCCAGCCCTGTTGCTGGAACAGGTGTTTGGAGTTTCATTTTGAACTAAGTCTAATTTTAAGCAGGTAAAAAACCATTTCTGACTTTAATGTTTTATGCTTGTAATCTCACTCTCTAGTTAAATAAACTTGTTTAGGTCTTGCCTACACTAGTTCTATGCCAGCAAACCCTTTCACATGCAGGAGTGTGGAAAAAAACACACACGTGAGTGATCAGGTTTGGTAGGCCTAAGGTCCTGTATGGCCAATGCTTTCTGGGTAGGAGGGCTCTCCACCACCAGAACTACCAACACTCACTGAGGTGGGTTATCATGTTCCCAGAAAAGCTCGCTCTGGCAGATGTAACATAGCTGTGTGGTTACTCTACACTGTACATTTTAAGTGTAGACTAGCTCAGTGGTTCCCAACATTTTCTCTGCTGTGGCACACCTTGCTACCTTTAATTAATATGAGGCACCCCACCATATAGTTTCCAAATGAACTCATGAATATTCATGAACCAATGAGACTACCCAGAGCTCTCTGAGTAGTTTTTTTCAAAAAAAATTTTGGCCCACCTGCTCAGACCTCATGGCACACCGGTTCAGAAACACTGGCCTAGCTCCAAGTCTTTAATCAGAGTAAATGAAGACTGCATTCAGCTTTGGGTAAACATTCACTTAAAGTAGCACACAGCTTGGTAGTGTGTTTTTTAAAGCAGCAGGGGATTTGAACTACCCAAGAGACTGGTACACATGGCAGAACCATGTTTAGGCCAGGGAGGAGTGGGATTTAGGACTGTGTGTTCGGAGGAGGTTCACCCTGCATGAGGTAGCCAGAAGTGATGGAAGCTAGCATTTGGCTGCAACTCTTTGTGGGCACTCAGGGTCCCCTACGTACACTTTGGGGCAGAGTGGGTACTCCCACAGCAGAGCTTGCTGACTGGGAAGTTCCAAAGGGGCAGCTCTGTTAGTCCAGTTCAGTAACTTTCTTCACATCTGCACAAAAGACAGTTACAGGACCTAATAAAACCAGCTACTCCATCAAAGACTCATTCACCTGCACATCCACTAATGTGATTTATGCCATCATGTGCCAAAACAGAAATCACAACATTTTAAAACTGACGGGTGAGTGTTTCAATCTTCCTGATCACTCCATTAATGATTTACTAATCGCTTTGCTCAGGCAAATGAATGACAGCTTGCAGCTTCAAAGAGAAGCTGTGGAGCTGAAATTTATTTGAAAATTTGACTGTATTGCTTCAGGGCTAAATAAGGACTTTGGATTTTTCTCTCATTACAACAGGTGATTTGACCTTATCTTGTGCTATATGGTGTTCCTCACTGTTTGAATCTTTGATCTGCTGCTACAGCATGACCTGATCCCATGACTTACACCTCCCTGTATTCATTTCCTCCCATTCAGTAAGTTCCCCATCTTCAAAGCATCTGACAAAGTGGGATTTTCTCCCAGGAAAGCTCACGCAATATTTAAATTCTTTAGTAATCTTTAAGTGCCACAGGACTCCTTGCTTTTTTTCTTGACTGTGAGGCACCCTAGGTTGAAGAGCTGGTGCCACAGCCCTGCACTGGTCCAGCTTACACATCAGCATGAGGGCACACAACTTCCCCAGGATTTGAAATTGGGGGTGGGTTGGGTTCTCACTAAATTGATATAACACTGTTACTAGCTGATGGGCGGGGGGCGGTTTTGGGAAATTCAGAGGAGTTTGGTATAATGTTCCCTTTAAGGCCCTAATGCAGCTGAGCAACTTATGTTGCTTACTATATGGCCTTCCTATGTGGGTCTGATCCTGTCCACACCGCTGGCCTGATACTGCCTCCCCTGGTCTCACAGTAACTACCCCAATCGGCTGGATCCTGCCCCCGATACCCTCCCCCAGCAGCCTGACTCCATCTTCCCCCCAACCCCCCCCCCCCCCCCCCGCCTTTCATGGCTGGCTGCCTCTGCCCTGTCCCCAATCCCCTTCCTCCACCCCCTTACCCAGCCGCTGAAGCGGTGCGGCCTAGCCCTCTGCCGCTCCTCCGGTTGGAGGAGCTCTCATTGAGCATGCACAGAGACTCCACGCTTGCTCAGTGAGATCTTATTCTGAGGAGGAGTTCTAAAAACTCTCAGCATGGAGCCGCTGTCAGCCAGGACTGCAGCTGCTAGCTGTGTGTGATCCGCAATGTTTCCTGCACTGGGCAGCGGCAGGGGCTACGTGGCCATGCAGCTTAGAGGGAACATTGGTTTGGTGGAGGGGTGTTAGGAAAATCCCTGCCGTGCACCCATCCAGGGGTGCCAGGGGTGCCACAGGAGCCAGGCCCCAGCGTGCCTGCCCCAGGGCAGAGCAGTATTCTCCCCAGGACTAGGGTACCAGATACCAAAGCATGAAAAGGAGGACATTGGAAGACATGGAGAAAATGCAGTATTAATGTGATATTCTTCTGTTTTTAGAGGACCCTGGAAGCTATGTTCGCTCTAAGCTGTGCACACGTGTGTGCACAGACAGGTCATGAAACCTGTGCACACAACAAAATAAAGCATGCATAAAAAAATTCAACAGCGCTAATATTTTATGCTACTTTAAGAAGGCGGTTTCAAGTAGCATGTTTCAATTAAGGTTTTGTAATTTATGAAATCATTTTCATCACCATATCAAAATAAAATTTAGATATTATTTGCATCATACACATTTGCTTCACTATACTCACAAGTTTGACCACGCTCACTGGAGGGTGCACAAATTTTGACACTAGTTGGGAAAACGTGCACAAAAGAAATTTTTTGCACACATAGCCTATGAAAAATTAGAGGGGACACTAGAATGCTTCCCCCTAAAAATAAGCTGTTACCTAGGCATTCCAGCATCCTTTAACCCCTTCAAGTAAAAAGCTGGACAAAAATCATGTATTTTTAAAATGCCTGCTGGATGGAAGACATGAAGATAAAAAGGAGGACAGGTCCTCCTTTTGCCTGACATCTGGTCACCACCGTTCCTGCCAAGCTGTGTGCATGCGTGTGCGCACATAGGTCATGAAACCTGTGCACACAAAATAAAGTGCGCACAAAAAAATTCAATACAGGTAGTCCTCACTTAGTGACCGGGTTCCGTTCCTGAAACCCGGTTGATAAACGAATTGGTCACTAAACGAGGAGCAGCCCTTACCGGTATTTCAGGCATAATGTACTTTACTGGTAGTGGGTTTTTCAACCATCGGTAGATAGTTTTAATGTCACCTTTGCATCATTTATAACATTTTTCATATATATTTTAAATGTTTTAAGCTCTAATGTACTGAACTTAGTTTGCATAGTGTACTGTAAATATAGGTAATCTGAGAGAGTTGATGCGAGTTCTCGTACATTGCCATAATACCAACTTATCAGAGAGCTGGTCATAACTCTGAGGGGTCACTAAACGAGTAGGTCACTAAGTGAGGACTAGCTGTAGTGCTAATACTGGTGCTCACAAAGAAATGTTTTTCCGCACACGAAGAAATTGTTTGCGCACACAGTCGACAAGTAATTAGAGGGAACATTGCCTCCCCAGGACTTGAAGGTAGGGGGAGAGGTAAGGGTGCTCGCTAAAGAGGCCTAATACTGTTAATAGCTGACAGCTGGGGGCTATGGGAAATTCGGGGGGGGGGGGACAGGGATTTCCCTAACACCCATCCGCACCTCCCTGGACTTTCCCAACACCCCCCAGTTGTCATTTTGTAACAGTTCTACCAAATTAGCGAGCATCCCCCAAACCTCCCCCTACGCCAGAGGTCTCAAACACGGCAGCTGCGGGCCGCATGTGGCCCCTAAAGCTATTCCCTGTGGCCCGCAATGACACGATGGTTCCCGCTATTTGCAATATCGTTGTATGGAAAGGTTTCTGAGGTGCGGCCCCGGGGCTAACGGCTAATGTACTAGTCCTCATGCGGCCCTCACGGTGATTTGAGTTGAAGACCTCTGCCCAATTTCAGGTCCTGAGGAGAGGGGCCGGTTCGGGAAGCCCAGAGCAGAGGCTGGGCTGGGGGGGAGGCCGGGCGGCGCCAGGGGGCGGGCGGGCGGCCTCCACACGGCAGCCAGCGGGCAACCTCGCCCCGCCCCGCCCCTGGCCCGGGCCGGAGCAGCGGCAGCAGGAGGAGGCGGGGCCGGGGCCGCCCCGGAGCCGGCGGCCGAGGGGGCAGCGCGGAGCGCGGCGCTGCTGGCGGCGGCGGAGGCTCGTCGCCGCCCCCCCCTCACCGCCGCCGCCGCTGCTGCAGCAGCCGCCGGGAGCCCGCGCCGCCCGCCCGCCCGCTGTTGTCATGGAGGAGCCAAGATGGCGGCCTCGGCCTACAGCAGCAGCCCGGGCAAGCGGGAAATCAACCACTACTTCAGCGTGAGGAGCGCCAAGGCGCTGGCGCTGGCCGCCGTCCTGCTGCTCGCCGCCTGCCACGCCGCCTCGCGCCGCTACCGAGGTGAGGGCGGCGGGTGTCTGCTCCGCACCCAGCCCTCCCCGGCGGGCTGCGGGGGGACCCGGCCGACGGTTAACGGCGGGGGCGGGGTGAGCTCTGGGGACCCAGAACGGCCGCAGATGGCTGGGTGGGAGACAGGGGGTGACACAACAGCCTCTGGCTTTCTTCAGATTGGCCTGGAAACTTGCAGGTTTCCCCCCAGCCCTCAGGGTGACAGGGTCTCCATGGGTGGTAAGAGATGGGCGGTTGTGGCTGGTGTGTCTCACCTCAAGGATGCTGGTGGGGACCAGAAGTCAATAGTTGTGTCGAAGGGACAGGGCTGTGCCTGTGATACAGGCCACCCTCCAGGGGCCACACTGCAGTTGGGTTCTCAGTCGGCGGGGCCGGTGAGAAAATTTTGGATAGATGAGACATAAAGATGGATCGCTATTAATAAACTTTAATAAAATAGTGATTAGTGGGATATTTGACATTGCTTTTGCTTCCACAAATTGTCAAATGTCTGTCCGCACATTTGATGTAGCAATACGGAGTATTCCAGATAGCCCCGGCTCCTAGGCTCTTGTGGCAGCACTTGGCGGGGCAGATAAAAGCCTAATGCAGGCTGGATTCTGGCCCCTGGGCTACGTCTTGAACAAGCCTGTAGTAACGTATTGTACCAGAATTGTTTATTTCCATATTGGGAAGGGAATAGCCCACACCGGTGGTTCCCAGCCTTTTCAGTAACACGGCAAACTTCAATGAGACGAAAAAATTGCGCATTTTGGCTGAATCGGTTGCTCATAAAGGTCACATTTATTTGCATTTACTATGGTTATCTTACCAGAGAGGTTTGTAGGAATGCATACAATGAGCTAAAGAAGGATCAAATGCATTAATGTTTCAAATCCACCAGTAAAAATCACACATCATCTCAATTTTGCCCTTTGGCCACCTGCGCTTAGAATGTCGATGTTTTAGAATCAGAAGACTGATACCTCACTTCTAATTTGGTTAATTTTTATGAGTTGTAGTTTTGGTTGGATAGAATATAGTTTAAGATGAAACAGTGTTTGTTTGTTTTACATTGATTTTCATTATCTTTGTGCAAAATTTCATGGCACGCTTGGACAGTTCTCACAGGACATTAGTATGTGGTTGAAAACCACTAGCCTATACCTGTGATTCCCAACTTTTTTGAGTGAAAGCCCCACTCGTTAACATTACATAAAACACCTATCATATGTGCACATAACTCCTGTAAACACATGTAATGGTACTGCGAAGTTACATTAATAATAATGATCTGTTACCCTTACCTAAGCAGGAAACTAAATCTTCCTTGATGCAGCTGCTGCTGCATGTGGCCCTCACCACTTCCTGTCTCGCGTAGCCTGAGGGTGATGGACATAGGTCGTCTGGGTTTTATTTGACTCCCTACAGCAGACGGCTACTCAGCTCTGGCCCAACACCCAGCCAGATTAGGGCCTGGGGTTTCTCTCTTCCATTCCAGCCCGGTTGAGGCTTGGGTACTGCTCTTTGCTTCAGCTGGCTTGGGGTTTGTGGGGGTTGCTGTTCCACTCTGGCTGACATAGAGCTCAGAGCTGCTGCTTCCTCCAGTTGGCTGCTGGTCTGCTCTAGACAGCATGGGGCTTGAGGCTACTGAACCCGGCTGGTGCAAGGCTTGGGGTGGGTGGAGTGTTTGTCTAAATGACTTCAGTATTAATGAAGTCTCACACACTCTATGTAATCTTTGGCACTCTCCCCCAAGGGGGTCCTACACCTCAGCTTGGGATCTGTGGGCCTATACTGTGTCAGTTCTTTTGTACCTGTATAAATGTATCCATAATATCACGTTCCAAAGGGATAGCCACATCAGTCTGGTATAGCAGAACAAACAAGGAGTCTATGCTAATAGCCATACTTAGATAAATGGATTACAAATCAACATTTCAAAGAGAAATTGTAGAATCGGAGTTCATAAGATTTTATACCATTGCCTTAGGGCAGGGGTCTCAAACTCAAATCACCATGGGGGCAGCATGAGGAATAGTAGAGGGCTGCATGAGGACTAGTACATTAGCCAGAGGGCCACACCACTGAAACCTTTTCATGCAACGATATTATAAATATCAGTGACAATAGTGTTGTTGTGGGCCACAGGAAATAGCTTTAGGTGCTGTATGTGGCCCTCGGGCTGCATGTTTGAGACCCCTGCCTTAGGATTAAATAGGGGTTTCAGCTTCTTTTCTCACTATAGGTAAATTTGCCTTCCTTTTACCTTACTTTCCTGTAATAAGCTGTCATGTACCATTTGAATCTAAACATGTTTTGCTTTGCTTTAACTGTCTAACCTGTTCCTATGACTTACACTTCCCTGTATTTATATTCCTCCTATTCATCTGTAAGTGTCTGATGAAGTTGGATTTTCTCCCATGAAAGCTCATGCAGTAAATAAATTTGTTAGTCTTTAGACTTTGTTTGTTTTTTGTAATATCAGTGTAACTATTTTGGCTTAAAAAATATGGTCCTTGACTAAAATAGTGACAATGGTATAAAATCTCAATTGTTTAATATGTGCCTTGTTCCATGCGACCAGTCAGCCCAAACTCAAAAATCACTGTCACAAATGTCCTGTTGCTGAAAGCCAATAAGAAATGTAGTAGATAGATTTTTAGTGGAAGAAAGAAGGGCTGAGAAAGTACAAGCTTAGTTGTTTCTCTGTCATCAGAATTGACCCATCTTAGGGTGGAGAGATTTTTTTTGCAGAGCGGTATAGGGAAACTTAACATGCTGCCTGTTCAGTGGATAATGAGAACATTTCAGCTCCAGTGCTGTGAGTCCAGCATATTCCACAAACAACAATGGCACATGTAAAGGGATCTCATCACCTATTTCTAGTTTACCCACAAAATCCTGCTGCATAATCTGGTGGGTAAGGTAGAAAGTTTATCCACAGTACAGAGCAGTAGGAGATTGTTCACTCTAGGAAAAATTGAATGTGGTGTATAGTTGAGCTCACAGTAGTAAAAACATTTAGCATTTTATGCTACTGTTGTTGCTGCCAGTGAAGGTGTTCTGCTGGTCTAGTATGCATACACATTTTTCCAATATATGCTGTTTCTGAGACGCCCAGGAACGTAATGAGAACCTGTGCATGCGTAGAGGCACAGGGAATTTTGGGTATGCAGTGGGGGACCCTGTACGGATAAAAACTAGCAAAATCTATTGATGGTTGATGATGAGTAATCACTCTTTGAACATGTTAATTGAAACTGTGTGAGGAGTATAGAGCCCTCATGGAATTCGATATGAGTTCCTTTAGATGATCAGCAGTGCTTGATGTCATATAGAGCAGTGGTTTTCAAACTTTTTTCCTTGGGACCCAGTTGAAAAAAGTCATTTATGCCTGTGACCCAACAATTACGTTTTTGAGCAATGCATCGCAGTCTTCTGACAGAGACAGCAAAGGGTGTCACGACCCAGTGCTTGAGAGGCTGCGACCCAGTACTGGGTCCCGACCCTAAGTTTGACAACCACTGATTTAGAGCCTTAAAAGATTAGGACAATTGTATTTATTTTTGGTGAGAAATCAGAAAGATTGTGCATTAATGATCAGTCACAGCTAGTCATATATTGTTTTATTCCTTGTGTAGGCTGTGTTGTAAAAAACAAATTTTAAAATTAATTGTATGCTTAGAAGAGCATAGAATTAGATTGTTGGCTCAGACATTTTTTGTGTGTTGAATCTTGTTTCCTGAATGAAGTAGTGGTCATTGCCTGATCCTTTAGACAACAGACAATAACTATTATAATTTGCTTCATCAAATGCTCAGTCCTACACCTGTAAACAATTAGGCAATAATTAGTACTTTTTCTCTGTGATGGTAAATTCTAGTGTTGTGAACTGTGAAAAGTAGTGAGCATTGGAGAAAGACAAGAAAGGCAATAGCTAGTGACTAGAAAAGTGTAGAAGTTGGCAATCTTAAAAATTGATAGAACATGAAGATTGGAGTGAATTAAGTGTAGGATGATCTCTGTTACCAGACAATCCAATATTCACCAAGTAGACCTGGGAGTGGAGATGTTACTTTTAAAGATAGTGTAATTTTAATGTTTTGAATAATTGGATACTTTAACTTTTTTGGTAGTAACCTGCTCTTTCTCACTGGTCCCTTAGCTTGCAGAAGAAACACATGCAACTACTCACATGTTTAAAGCATATGTGAAAATATTTGCAAATTAAGGCCTTAATTATTATCACAATTGTCCTTTTCTGACCTTTGATTTGGGATGTTGTGCTTGCTTAACTTTTTTTATTAGAATTTGTAGTTCATTGAAACATGGTAAAGATTACTCTTACTGCATGTTTGGAAGAAAAGATAATAGAGGTTTTCAGTGGAATAGCACAGAGATTATGAGGGATTGTTGGTCTAGTTGACTAATTTTGGTCCCAATCCTGCAACTACACATGGGAGTAATTTTGCTACTTTAAGTAGTTCATTAAATTCAATGGGACTATCCACTGGCGTAAAGATGATCCTGTAAGTGCAGGACTGTGTCTTTTGATGGCACAAATTTTATGTGGAGGTGATGGGATTTTTCCTATTTATGAAAAAGACAAACTAAAATTTGATGCAGCTTTCAAATTAACTATTAATTATATGAGATGTGGATGCACAGAATTTAGTTTTAAGCTTTGATGTAGACAGTGGGCAAAACTGTATGAAAACCAAACCTGGCCTATAAATGGGGGCCCATTAACACGTGACCGGTTTGCACTTACCGCACACTCTGGTCATGTCCCCCGAAGCCACCAAGCTAATGCATGGAACTTGCTAATGCGCGATGCCTAAAGGTAGAAGTTGGCTGGGCACAGAAACACGTGGAGTGAGTACCAACCTGAGTCCTGCACGCTAGCTAAAAGTGGAAGTTGGCCTGGTCACCGAAACAGGCCGAGTGAGCCTTATTTGTGCCGTACTGTATTTTATTATTTTTTTACTGTGGTCCTATTTACCCACGGTCTGTTTAATGCACAGTCGCAGCAGCTTGTCCCCCAATACCCGCATGTTAACAGGTCCCCACAGTATATCCTTCAGAATATTCATTTGCCTAATTGTTTATAAAATGTCATGAATCTTAAAGTTAGGATTGTGTATTTTGTAGGCTTGCTAATATATATGTCAAAGGTATGGTATGGAAATCCTGTTGGGGATAGGCTTCTCATTTATAATTTTGCATTTTTCCTTATGAAATAGATTATTAAATATTCGCCACTCAGTTAAGTATTATTTTAAGCTGTTTTGCATCTAACAGAATATTTATCAGGATTATAATTTTATATATCTAGCAAAAAAGGAAGATGCTTTCTCTACTCAAAGACTGAGGTTTGTTTTTTTTTTTAATGATGACGTTGTGGTGGTTTTGTCACCAAATACAGACTGCTTTTTCTATAAATAAAATGAAGAAATGTGTGTGTGCGCTTGCTCATGTGTGTTTATGAAATTTCTCGAAAAATGAACTTACTGTTTTTGATGTGTCAAATAAAACATAAGGGATACAAAGAATAACAACTTCCTACATTTAAGTATACCAGGGCAGCTTCTCATTTTTAGGATTTCTCTTATTATTGTGTTGTAGGAGGAGTTCTCAGTAATGCACCCCCTATTTCTGAACAGTATTTTTTTTTTTAAAAAGTATCATGGTCTGGGTTCCTTTGCTTTGTTAGTCAAGCAAAACAAATAAGGAGTCTGGTGGCACTTTTAAAGGCTAACAAATTTATTTATCACATGAGCTTTCATGGAAGTGATTTATCCCTCTTCTGTTGTCTCTAGCCCCTTCTAATTCTTGTACTGGATTTTCTTGGAGAGACAATATATGGTGGTCTGCCTCTGCTTATCATCTCATTGTGATCCCTATTTCTAGAGCCCTGCAAATCCGCGGATATCTGCAGACACCAGAGCTGCCTTATATCCGCATCTGCAGATACAGCGCGAACCATTTCTTGCGGATGCAGATCGGATACGGATCCACATATTTTTGTCTGCACAGAGCTAGGGCACTGCAAATATGCGGATATCCGCAGATACAACACGGATATCTGTGGGCCATTTCTTGTGGATGCAGGTCGGATACGGATCCACTTATTTGTATGTGTGCAGGGCTCTACCTACTTCTTCCTTTTCTAGCCTATTCATAACTGTTCCTTCACTAATATGTTACTTTTTCCTTCCTCATTTGTCACTCTCCTTTTCTTCTTTCCCCTCCTCCCAACTTTCCTGTCTTTCAGAAAGATCTTCTATTGTTACATGTTAACAGAAGGTCTTATATTTACTGGTAGAAAATAAACATCTGATGTTGGGAACACTACTAGTGATCTCCTGGAACATACTGCCTTTCTGATGTAAGGAGCTAAAACATTCAAACTCACTTGTCAGATGTGTTATTTTGAAGGTATAATCCCATGATCTGAAGTTATCTCTATATGTTGAAAGGATTGATATTTTTTGGCATGTACTGATGAGCATGATGAGTATTTAGGTGGTGCTTGGGCTGTGTGTGGGAGCATAGATTGTTACTGTTGCACATAATCATAGTGGAGCTTCAGCTGTGTATAGTCAAGGCTCAGGGAAGGTCTGTGCTTAAAAAGCTGCTGTTTTGCTGTAGTGAAGATGCCACTATGGCAGTGGGAGAGCTGCTCCCATCAGTGTAGTTAATCCACCTCTGTGAGAGGCAGCAGCTGCATTGGCAGGAGATGCTCGCCTGTTGACATAGCACCGTCTACAGTGGAGGTCAAGTCAATATAATTGTGTTACTCAGGAGTGTGAATTTTTCACACACTTGGGCTATGTAGTTATACTGAAGTTTGTAGCATAGACCTGGCCGCAGAATTGCTACTCTTTAAAATGTAGTCTGTTTTCACTGTCAGGGGGTGTGAATGCTTAGGCACCAATAGAGTTAGTTATAATTTAGCTACCTCACTAAAAAATAACAGTATAATCTAGCCATCCCAGTCTAATTCTCTCTGTGTGTACTCAGGGAGCTAGCCCATGCTACACTGCTATTTTTAAACAAGGAGTCTTGTGGCACTTAGGCTAACAAATACATTTATTGCATGAGCTTCCATGGGAGAGAATCCCAAGTGTCTGACAAAGTGGGATTTTCTCCCACAAAAGCTCATGCATTAAATATATTCGTTAGTCTTTAAGTGCCACAGGACTCCTTTGTTTGTTTGTTTGTTTGTTTGTTTTACTGAACTAGATTAACACAGGTACCCCTTTGGATCTTGCTATTTTTAATGAGCTAGTCTGCTTATGCCTACATGTGCTGCAGTCACACATCCTGACTGTATTGTAGACATGTCCTAAAATCCACATGCTGAGTCAGTGGTCTTAAAATTTGTTCACTTTGGGATTGAGAGGTAGGGGTACTGGTTCAAATTTGGAGATATTTGAGCAGGGGATTGCAAAAATACAAGATTCTCCCTCCCACATTATGTACATACAAAGTCAGTTGGCTTTGTGAACATTTTCTTGTCTACTCCTGAAGACTGTGGGTCTTACCTTCCTTGAACTGATCTCAACTGATCAGGATTTCTCAGCACTGTGTGGCATCCACTGTCCCGACCAGGGAAGCAATATTAATAAGTCATTGCAGATTAAGTACACTACTCCAGATCAGGCTGACCTTAACTGATGAACCAAAGAGAGTGAATTGTGTATAAGTAGCAAGATAAAGACTCTGTTGAAACCACAGCAGTGATTTTCAAACTTTTCCTCAGGACCCAGTTGAAAATGATTTATGCTCATGACCCAACAACTACATCTTTGAGCAATGCATTGCCCAGTACCTGAAGGTCTGCGTCCCAGTCCTGGGTCCTGACCCATTGTTTGAAAACCACTGAACTAGAGAATTTACAGGCAGTCTGTCGTCACAGTAACTCAGCCCAAGTCTACACTCACTAGGCTTTTTGGTGGCAGTCAGCAGCTGATATGCAAGTCACGTAAATACCTTTGCGCATTTGCCGATGATTTTCTAAGCCGCCAAGACACACTAGGGCAGGGGTCTCAAACACACGGCCCGCGGGCCGCATGCGGCCACTAAAGCTATTTCCTGCGGCCTGCAGTGACACGATTGTTACCGATACTTGCAATATCATTGTATGGAAAGGTTTCAGTGTTGCGGCCTTCATGGTAATTTGAGTTTGAGACCCCTGCACTAGGGGAGGCTGGCTACAAATGCCTTGCAGTCGACTTTCAGCAACTCCAGTTAGGGGGCAGGAGTTGCTGAAGCAATTTCTGGAGCGCCACAGCAAGTTCATACTCGTGAAAGATCATGGTGACAGCAGTGATTTGGCCACTGTCATTCTAGGCGTACCCTTAATGACTCAAGCTGACATGCTCTGGTCATTGAACCTGAGCCATAGGCATACATTCTCCCCTACCCTGAGCATTTTTCAGACAATCCGTGTTACGCGCTTTCCCTGTTTTCTTCCTGCGTTCTGTCGGGGCTGCTTTTGGAAGTTTTACCCAAAGAGCAAAGTTTCTGTTTTAAATACACATGCAGATTCAGATTTTACTTTAGCAGTACAGATTGTGAAGGAAATGACTTAATTAAAAAGAGGGAAGATGAAAAAGGCTAATCAAAGAGCTGATATGTAACTTTCAGCTGGTTTCTGAACAATAGCAGTGAAAGCAAGTTGGGTTATTTGGTCAAGGGGTAAGGTGATGCATGGCATCCGTAGCATAAGCTGCTCATAACATTTTCAATTTTTATATCTTTTTTATGTGCAGAGCTCAGGAATAAGAGGTGTTGGAGCAGTGCAAGGAGTGTGGGGGTTGGGAGCACTCTTGCCATTTGCCGGGCTTCACCCTTTAGTGCTGAACTCTGGCATAACTACTGAGGGCCCAGCAGACCCCAAGAAACCTCTTCCTAATGTGAATCACCCACAGCCATATATTTCATTCCCCCCTTCAAATCATACCCCCACTGCCTCTTAGTCATTGCACTGTTTCTGCATCCTCTGTTCAGCTCCTCAGTCTGTGAGGCCCCTGCTGATGCCTGTCCCTCCACGGGGAGGGAGGACTGGGCTGTGTCAGTTAGGCAGAGATGAGCAGGTGATACAGGGGCATCAAAAGGACTAGCATCCATCTGGTGGCTTCTGTGGCCAGTTTAATCATTGCCAAGAAGCAAGAGTAAGTTGTGGAAATAGCTGATTTGTGGAACACAGCAGTGCTGAGATGGTTTTAAACATGTTAACTTGTCCACAGACTTCCTGTGCTTAGTGCCTCATACTTTTCTGGACTTGTTATGCCAGTCTGCATCATCTGCTTGGTTACATGTTTAATAAGCACGAGTCAGGTAATTGGATGCCTTAACTGTTCGTTTTGGAGGTGTTTTATGAAAACTCAAATGTATTTTAGGGGTAGAGGGATGTAAGTTAGATTCCTTTCATACACACATTCATTTTAATTATTTCTTAATGTTTTTGCTCATTAGATCTTGAGCCAATGCTGAAATGGATACAGCAGTTCTGTGCTAGCAACAGCAGCCTATATTGGGAACAATCAGGCGTTGTCTCAGTGCTTTTATACTCAAAAAACCTGAAGATACAGGTTGAGGAAAGTACTCAAAAAATCCTGAGCAATTCTGTCTAATGAAAATTAGTCAGAGGAGGAGGGGCAAATTCGAGGGTCTGCAACTTGCAGCTTCAGAACCTTATGTCTCTCTTTGACTGCTTCCTTGCAGCTCTGGACCTGAGCTGGGAGGGAAAAGGAGCTGCGGCAGTGCTCTGTACTCCCTCCCCAATCTTGCTTCAGCAGCGGCTTGCACCAGGCCATAGTGCTGCTGCGACTCCTCCCTCCCAACTTCAGCTGGAGCTAGAAGGGAGAAGCAGCTGCTGCGCTCTGACCCCAGCATGAGCTGCTGCTTCTTCTTTCCCTTCCCTCCCCCTCAGTGGCTTGCTGAAGCTGGGCAGGAGAAGGAGCAGGGGCAGCACACTGACTGCTGCTGTTCTGCCCTCTCCTAGGTCCAGCAGTGGCTCGCAAAGGTCCCAAACTGCTGCTGGGCTTGGCGGGGGGGAGAGAGCGGCAGCTTGCTCCATTCCTACCTCCCTCCCAGCTTCAGCAGCAGCTCACGCTGGGATCAGAGTGCTGCCACTTCTCCGTCTCTCTCCCAGGTCCAGCAGCAGCTCAGAACTCATGCAAGCCACTGCTGGATCTGGGAGAGGGAGGGAGAGCGGCCTCTGGGGTCAGAGCGCCACCACCTTTCCATCTCCCGGCTTCAGCTGGAGCTGGGAGGGGGACAGTGTGGCAGCAGTGCCCTGGCCATGGCGGGAGTCCCCACTGGAGCTGGGAGTGGGAGGAGAGAAGCAGCAGTAGGTGGGCCGGAGAATAGGTGCTTGTGGGCTGATTGCAGCCCGTGGGCCGTAGTACAAGTGACTTAACTGTGTCACTTTATGCTGTGATGTTGCAGGTTGGTACGTGGTACAGTGGGTTGATATCTCTGTTCTTTCAGTTCTGGATGCCCAAGTCTTAATTCATGGCACAGCTACCATCTCTCTAGAACAGCAGTTCTCAACCATGGTGTCAGGGCTCATTATTGTGTTGCCACACAGTGGTAAGTGTGTTTTGGAGCCCTGCCTTCTAGCCCCCACTGGGTGAGGCAGCCAAGGTAAGCTAGGCTTCAGCCCATCCGCAGGGCAAGCACAGGTGTATCAAGCAGTCAGTGTTCACTGGGCAGGGGGTCAGTTTTGGGGTTTGTAGTAGTGAGGGATGAGGGGAGGGAGACGCAGGCCCGCCCACTCCACTGTGTCTCAGCCCAGGCCCTATTGGGTGGCCACAGGCCACCAGATAGCCAGTGGTGCGCCTGCTGAAACACACTAGCTATGCGGGGCTAGCCTGCGCCCCCCCCCCGGCCTACTTCTTCCATTCTCCCTACCAAACCCCTGGGTACCTTCCCAGCAGCATGCCTGTCAGGTCTTCAGCCTTCACCGTGGGTGGGTCTGGACCTCCCTCTGTAGCTTCAGCCAGTGGCAGCTCCTCCAGGTTGCAGACGTTGGGCAGCCGCGGGTCAGCCACGTCCTCTGCAGAGGGCAGCTCATCCAGATCCTGCGGGCCCTGCTCGTCTCCTCCACCTGGCAGCTCCTCGGCCGAAGGTAACTCCTCCAGGTCCTCGCCCTAGGTGGGGTCATCGAGGTGCTGGTCACACCCTCGCTCCTCCCGGTCAGGGAGTTCCACCTTCCACCTTGTGCGCCTTCTTCTCCTTCTCCCCTGTGACTGCTTGGTCTGGTCCCTTAATTAGTCCTCCCTTCCTCCAGCCCAGCCCCTTTGGTTCTGGGCCAACACTGGGTCCGTGCCCTCCCCTGGCCAGCAGGGGGAGTGCAAGAGCTCGGGTCTGGGTTTCACCTTGCTACACCGACCAAACTTATGGAAGTCAAGCGCCACACATGTTGATTATTAAACCTTCAAGGGCTGCACTGAGGTATATAGCTATATCTTATCTAGTCCAAAATTACTAAGTTTAATATTCATGCACGCTTTAATTTTATCATAAAAAGAGGGCAAATATTGATCCCACTAATATCAGATTCTAATAATTACGTAAGGTTACCACAAAAACTAGGCCTAGCTATGCAGTAAAAATTTAGCTTCTCCCTGCCATCCCGACCATGCCACATTTTTTTTCCCCGCCATGCTCTTCTGTGAACCACACTTCTTTGAAGAGCCACATGCAGCTCATGAGCTGCAGTTTGGCCAGGCCTGGGCTAGGTGATCTGTGAACTGGTGTGTCCTGTAGGGTTGCACATGCCACCAAGCATGTCACGACCTGCAAAAGGTTGAGAACTACTGCTCTAGAAGAAATTAAGCAGTCATCACAATTTGGCTGGGGACAAAGGAGAATGTGTTCAATCTGACATGCAGTGAGTGGCAAAATTACATGGAGAGGTTTCTGCAGGACCGCCTTACAATATACTTAACACTAGTTAATGCTGATGATATCTTACCTTTGTGTGATCTAAACTTCAGTTAGTTATTTAAAAAATAAAGTAGTCGGTGACTAAAGTATTGTATGATACATTTTATAGTTGGATTCTAATTCTAGTGTAATTTTTTTCAGGTGATGATACGTGTGAGGATCTTCTCTCCAATGGGAGATTTCTTGGGGAAAAAGTATGGCAGCCCCATAGTTGTATGATGCATAAATATAAAAATAGGTAAGGAGATCACCTTGCATTCTATTTTGATTGTATTCTCTACAGGGGAAGGTAGTAAGAAATCTGTATGCAGGACTACAGTCTTTTGAATTTCCCTAGCCTTCTCACATTTGGCTGTCTTCATCTTGCATTTCTTTTTGTTTTTAAATGAGTTGCAGTGAAATACATAATTTATCAGGGATCAGAAAAGGGCCCTTAGTATAAGTCCTGTGTGGCAAATACTCTTTTCATAGTATGTCTAGAGTGCTAAGCATAACAGGATCCTGCTATTAAATACAAATAT
Source organism: Podocnemis expansa (assembly GCA_007922195.1). Classification (NCBI taxonomy): domain Eukaryota; kingdom Metazoa; phylum Chordata; order Testudines; family Podocnemididae; genus Podocnemis; species Podocnemis expansa. The sequence goes on along the minus strand of ML681964.1, from coordinate 31,195,854 downwards.
ATGAGTGGTATTAATTTATATTGTGTGTTTTGTTAATTATAAAGAATTTCAAGACAGTTCAACAGGTGTTACATGTTTTATATATGTAGCCAAATTCCCAAGTGGTTAGTCTAGTTCAGCAAAACAGAGTCCTGTGGCACTTAAAGACTAACAAATTTGTTTATTGCCAGAGCTTTCGTGTGAGAAAATCTCTTTTCCCCTGAAAGCTCATGCAATAAATAGATGTTAGTTTTTAAGTGCCGCAGGACTCCTTGTTTATTTTTTATGTTTCATGTATGGTTTCAAATTGTGATGTAAGGGGAAAATACAGTTCTTAGTTATAAAACTAAATTAGTTTTTTATATGTTCCTTTTTTAAAATTTGTGTTAAAGAAATGTAGTAAACAATGTTGAGAAATAAAACTACCCACCTTTTCTCTTCATTCGCTTAATATAAAACAGTGACGGGTACTTTGTTACTTAAAATTATTCTGTGATTTAACAATTGAAGTTACACAGCTACTCAGATTCTTTTTCAGCATTACCCAGTGGGAAAGAGAGTCCTTTCACACATACGGCAATTTGTGAAAACAAATGGTTAGGGTGCCTTTTTATTTGATACCTTTTCCTTGTTGTATTTAATACATAGAATATTTTAAAAATCTGATTTATCCTTTGTTAGAATTAGATATCGAAGGTTTAGCATTTTCTGCATTACATTCAAGATTTCCTTTAGGGAATCGTCAGTTTCCTTCTTTAATTTGATTCTTTAAAAAATGTAGTCTGGTAATTTTGTAATGCTGTTTCTTTTTACAGTGAAGCAAAAAACTGCCTCGTAGACAAATATGTTGTATTTATAGGAGATTCCAGAATTCGCCAGTTGTTTTATTCTTTTGTAAAACTCATAAATCCTCAAGTCAAGGAAGAAGGAAACAAGGTAAAGACTCCCTCCTTACCCCCACATTTACATCTTAACTCTTAAAACTTGACTTAATTTCCAGGTTGAAAACACCAGAAGTTTGGTTTCTCCTAAAGACTTTGTCTGGAATGGGTATATTTTAGGAAATACTACTACTTGTTATCTTGACATTCAGGAAGAGGAATCGTGTAGCTTGTTTTTTGCAGAGAAAACAAATGAAGCACTTGAGAGGGAGATTGGGGTGAGCAGTTGTCAGAGCGTAATGTTAATGTTTTACATCCTGGGAAGTGAAGTGGGAGATTTGCACAGGGAGGGTTCAGCAAATGATCGGTGAATCGTGTGGCAAAAAAACCTAAAGCAGTCCGTGGAATGGCAGCTGAGATTTCAAATTCATTTTTCTAATGAGGTGATCAGGAAAAGTCAGCATGGATTCACTGAGGGCAGGCAAGTTATGTCTGACCAATCTGATTGCCATTTATGATGAGATAATTGGCTCCATTCCTGAAGTCTTCATAATGCTGAGGTTCTACTGAATTTAAACATACTTTGAGGAGAAAAAGTATAACTTATTTCTTATTTTGGCAGCATGGAAACATTCCTTTTGAAGACAAATCTGCATCAATTAAAGTGGTAAGTTTTCTCTGGTAATAAACACCAAGCTGTAAGAATGAATGTATAATTTTGTATGCTCCCCTTGTACTTCAGGTAAAAACAACGAAGTCCCTCTTTTCAAAGGTAATGATCAGTCACAAATCCAGCACCATTTGTGGTCTGATTCCAACTCTATCCCCCCAAAGATTTGTATCTTAAAATTCAGTGAAATCTAAGTAAGGTCCTTAAAGGAGTGTTTTGGCTTCTTTTTAAAATCATTTTCTTTATCTTATTCCTAGGAGCTTTGAGCTCTACAGTAGTGACATACAATATTAGTTATTTTATCAAATCTCATAAGCGGCCCTTCCAGTTCAAGTAGCTTGTGATTCTTGGAGCAAGGAATGTGGTAAACGCAGATGAGCTTTCTGTGCCACCCCAACCAGTTCTCTGCCCTGAGCCACTTTGATTGCAATAACTGAGTGAGCCAGATACATCACTAGTGTAGAAGGTTTTTAAAAACACACACTAAAAAACTAGGGGGTGGAGGGGTGTTGTGTTGGGTTCATCAGTTATCCATTGATATAAGGATCATGTTTCCCAGGGGAAAGTCATTGAGGAGACTTAAGATGGCTAAGGATTCCAATTTGTTCTCTATAGATTTTGCCACATACGTCACAGGTTTTGAGGAAAACTCTCTGTTTTCCTCCCCATCCCCAGTGCTCTGGTAGTGTGGTCTTCCTCTTGCAAAAACCTCAGTGGCATTACTTTTTTCCCCTTCCTTTCTATATAATTCATTAGCAGAATGCATATCAAGTAGACTACTACTGAAGTCTTTGGAGGGAGCTATGATGAAGAATGTGGTTGGTGTTGTGTTCAGGAGAGGAGTGTAATTTTGTGCCAGGATAGGCTTTCTACCTTGTAGTTCTTTGTTTTGTATTTTCCCTTGAATCTGACACTGTCTCCACTGTTCTTGATGAGGAGACAGTAGTGCCTCTTGATTGTGGAAGCAGAAATACTTATGATGTCAGATAACAGTTTGGTCCTTAAATAGCTCCTCAGATTTAACTAGGAGAGGAAACAATACTGGCACAAATGGGAATAAACTTTTAATAAATCTTTTGGAACTACGTGACAGATTTTACAAAGTCAATAAGAAATAATGTCAATCAAAATAAGTCAAAAAGAAGTATTGAGGGGAATAATTTTAATACAGTTCAAGTTATTAGCCACTTTTTAAATGCTAGTAACATGAAATGCTAGTATTAAATGTTAGGGCTTGACATAATTTGAAATCTAGATGTTAATCTTTCAGGAAATAGGCTTTCTAGTTCAGAGATTTGCAAGTAGTTGTTGCTAATATTTGTGGTGAATGGAGCAAGAAGTTAATTAAAATACACTGAAATAACGTTTTAAATCTAAAAACATCTGTTTCTATCCAATTATTTGTTTCTTGCTGGTTATTTTACTACGTGGGAACCCAACAAAGCTGCACGTGTTTGAAAACAACTGCACAGCCGTGCATCTTAGAGGGAACAGTGGTGTTAATACATTTTTCCCCCCCATAGGACTTCCTGTGGTATCCAGAAGTTAATGGCTCAATGAAGCAACGTATCAAATCTTGGGCTGAGGTGTGTTCTAAAGATATATTGACTGTAGAATATATGCATGCCAACAGGTTGAGGGACCTGGTCTCCTGTTGTTTTGTGTATGTAACCCGTGCTATATTCATGTTCTTGATGTAGATAGAAGAAACTAATAATTTAACAAATTGAAATCAAGCTATACACTGAGGTCTAGAAGGGTATAGTGTGCATCTGTTATCAATAGCATATATTCAGACAAGCTAACACAAATTGCAGAAATTCATGATAGAGCTCAAATGAAAGTCTGCAAAGAATCTCACAGCTCTCCAGTAGCTGAACTCTTGCACACTTGGAGGGATACATTGGATCTTATAATTATGCACTAGCTAAGCTTACTGTCTGATATGATACATGTTCTTATGCTAGTTGGCATGTCAGATGTTCTTTAAAATTACTGCTTAACAAATTGCTATACTTAAGAAGTCTGACAACCTTAATATGTATCTCTCTTGATAATTAGTAAAGTCATTCACAAATTAATTCTTACTAAAGAATGACAAGTTCCAAAGATGTGGTGTGTTGTCTTAGTAAAAAATAGTTGCTGTTTGAGTTTCTTCTTTGGCAACTTGGAAATGGTATGGAATGATTCTATAATGGCTCATGATGGCAGCCTCCAGCACCCACTCATTAAATTTTTAAATAAATAGCTATGTGCTTTTTCCCATACTACCCCTCAGCCTTGGGAGGAACTCCTGTAAATATTTGTGAAGCTACCTCTCTTATCCTCCTTCAAAACCCTCTTTTTTCCTTTTTCCAAAATGTTTGACTGCTAGTATGCCAAGACCACAACCTATAACAGTGACTAATATTATTTCATTGTTTCCCTTTAATCTCCACTCTGTCTTTGGCTCTTGTTATACTGATATTGTACACTCTTTCTTCTGTGTTAATACAGCACCTAGCACAGTGGGGTCCTCTCTGTGTATAGGGTTCCTACATACTACAATACTACAAATAATCATTTTAATTATATGATAATCACTTAATTGTTTACACAAATATCTTCAGTTATTGGCCACTTTATCATGATAAACATGCCAGATTACAAATATCTAGAACACTTATTTCAGCTGCTATGATGCACATTTATGTCACTTTGTAGTACATACTATATTATGAGGAGATGACTGGATAGCTTTTAAAGAGCAAACTTAAGTACTGCCAAATCTGATAAATAATTTTAAACAGATGGTAACATGATGACTCTTCACACTTACATAGAACCTTATATCTGAGGTGCTCGCTGCTTTATAAATTCTTTAGTCTTACCATACAGCTGTGATGTGGTGAAATTGAGGCTCAGATATTAAATAACTTGTGTAATAAATTGAATAATAGTTTTTAGTGATTTGTGAAGATTTTTAGAAGACTGATCTCCCTTACTTTGTTTTAGGGTTCCGTTGTAAAACCTCATATAATTGTAGCAGGAGCAGCAACGGTAAGCTATTCATGCAGTAGGCATTCTGGTTTGAATGTATGGAAATAATTATAGGGTAAGTCTTGTGGTTCTGAAAAAGTGAAGAGAAAGTAGTTATTTCAATTTCAAAAGGGAAAAATAACATTCATTATCAATCTTCTATTCCAATTGTCTTATTCTTGTTAAAACAAATATGTTTTAAAATATAAGTAATATTTTTGTATAAATTTGTGTTGATGTACACAAATATTTGTAATATTTGTTCACTGTTCCATTGTTAAAGATTGTGTTTTGGCTTGAAACTTGGGTAAAATATAGAACAAACCTTATGAGAGGATATGTCAGGTAGCGAAATTATTTATAGAATTATGTAACTGAACGTAGACTTTTCATGGTTGTTGTTTTTTTTTTTGTCCCAGAAAAAAATATTTCCTTGATGATGATTCTGACTGGAAGGTTTTGCTTGAAAAAACCCCCATCTTTCTTACCCCTATTCGAATAAATTTATATTACATCAGTCTGTTGAATACCCTCTTCTGCTGCTTCCAGGAATGGGCTAAACATATGTGTTTTCTGAGACTCAGCTTTGAAGTTCTGATATAGGAATCTGCACCTCATTCTTTCCCCACTTTCAGTAGGAAGAGGAGTAGGGCCCTTCCCCTACTGCCACGTATCTGCATCACTTCAGGACATGAACTAATCTTCCTAGTGTCTCCAATCTTTAATGGCATCATTCTAGTTAGGAAGAAGAAAAAAACACAAATTCAATGTAAAGGCTATATTTAGTTGCAAGTCAACGTATTTTAATGATTACTAACTCAGAAGAATCAACCTTCTATTTAGGAAAATGACTAAAAAGTAAAAACGCAAGCTGTGATTTAAATCAATTTTAATAAAGGTTTGCTATTAGCTAATTAAATCATGATTGAAATTGAAAATTTAAATAACGTTGATTTAAATCAGTCCACCTTGGTTCAAATGCAGGGGTTGCACATTTGAAGCAAACTCCTTTGAGTGCTGCTGTTTGGCCTGTGAAGTTAGATACAACATTAACCCAGGAGATGAGCTGTCTGTAAACCTCATGATGCCAAAAGATTCCAAGAAGAGTTGATGTATATATGTAGTCTGAGGTAGTCAAGAAGCTCTCAAAAGATATCTGTGAAGCTGTCTGAAGTGGCTCACAAACTTGAGTACCAGCCTCAGGACAGACTGCTTCAAATAAGGACACAAACCCCAAACTGATAGTGTGTTCTATAATTAAATTTCCCCAACCAAGTATCAAGGATAAACTTCTCAAGTACTGTAACAGCCTTGACATGAAGTCACAGACAGTCCCCTTGAGTATTCTACTCTATCTTGCCACCCTAGGCAAGGCTACATTTGTGATAGATGGTTCCTTATACCAAAATCACAATGATATTCAGGTTATTCCCAGTCCTATAGGCACCAGTCATTTACCCTAAATCAGTGGCTCTCAACTTTTTTTTCATTTGTGGATTGCTAAAAAATGTCAAATGTAGGTGTGGACCCCTTTGGAAAACTGTGGTCTCTCCTCTGAATAGTTGGATGGATGGGTGAATTCAGGTCGAGAACTACTGCCTTAGGTTACTTGCATCTCAGATTTCAAACTAAAGCCAACACTGTTAACGCATCCTGAAATGAACTAAAAGAAGATTTATTAACTGAGGAAAAGAATGGGAGTTATTTACAAGGTTAGAAAACAGGTAAACATGACACACACAAATCAGTTAGTCTTAGGTTCTAAAAGGTTTTAGAAGCCACTGCAATATGCAAGCTTCGTATGTTCTTTAGGGCCAACCTAAGCTAAACAGGGAATCCCTTCCTTATGCTTAGAAGTCTTTTCCCTTTAGAGTTCAAGCAGAGATGATAAGTTCTTCTTGACAATTTTTATTTCATTCTCTCTCTCCCCTCTGTTCTGCCTAAGTTCAAGCTGATAGGAGTGTGCCCATCTCCCCTTGATGTCCCCTGATGTTACACAAAGGCTTGTCTGATATCTATGGGCAATGTTCCCTCTAAGCTGCGCTGGCGCGCTGCAGCGCACCCCGCCGCAGCTGCCAGCGCAGGGAAGGCAGCCGGCAGCACACTGCCAACAGCCAGACTGCTTCGAGGGAGCTCCTGTGGAGCAGGGAGTTTTGAAAACTCCCGCCCAGAAAAGCTCTA
>ML681964.1:31145468-31188725 GCA_007922195.1 Podocnemis expansa | reverse complement strand
GGGGGGGAGGGAGCTAGCAGGAGCGGGGGGGGCGAGTGGGAGCGGGGGGTGATGCCGGGAGCGGGGGGGATGATGCTGGGGCGATGCCGGGAGCAGGGGCCTAGCAGGAGCGGGCGGGGGTCTGTGGGGGGGGGCGAGCGGGAGCGGGGGGAGGGGCTGCGCAGCGGGCTCCGTGGGTGGGGGGGGGAGTGCAGCAAGCAACAGGAGTTGCTCAGCTGCTCTCTCCCCTTAGAGGGAACATTGCTTTGGACTATTAAACTATTTCATTGGACTATTAGACTAGCATTTCACATGTTTTACTATCTGTCTCTTAATTGTAGGGAATTATGTTTTCAGAGCAAACACCTAAATATTACCTTAAAACACAGGACACAGATGTTATATGTGACATTAATGCATGCATTGGTTTATAAGCATTTCATGCCATCTAAGCATTTTTATAATGAAGCCTGTTTTAATGATATTAACACGCAGGTGAGCCAGATTGGTTTCCAGCTTTGCATTTGTCAGTGTTCTGTGAGGCCTCGGGGTTTTGACATGAGCTGGTCTGTGAACATCGTACATTGTCTTGGGAGACTTCAGCATCCATGCAGATGATAGCCTGACACTCCTATCTGAACTCTGTCCATTTTGTTTCTCATACCTTTCCTTAGTGCATGTGTCTACACCCACAAAATAATAAGACTTTGACTACACTTAAAATTTTAGATTGACATAGCTATATTGCTCAGGGATGCGAAAAAATCCCACCCCTGAACACCATTGCTTTGCTAACCTAACCCCAATGTGGAAGCTAGGGAAGAAAGCTTCCATTGGCCTAGCTACTGCTGGTTGTGGATGGATTACTTAGAATGGAAAAGTCCCTTCTGTCATCGTAGTTAATGCTGCAGCACAAAAGTGTAGCCAAAGCCCCCTAAGCGATCTTTGTTAGCCCCTGTATTATAGAAAAAACCTAAGGCTGGACACTAACATAAGAAATTCAAGAAGAGACCCCAGTTTTGATCACATCATGTCCTACCCCATAGAAGTGAAAACCCCCTTCTATAAGACAAAAAACATGACCATAGTTTTATTTTTGAAAAACAAATCCCAACATGTATTTACAGAAAAATACCCAGTCAAGAATGAGACAATGAAGCACAATTATGGTTCCTTAACTACCATTCATAGATAGTCCAGTACCAAAATTCCATATTCTAGCTAACTACAGTCAAGTGCATCACCTCTGACTTTGAACTTCACCTTTGTGGATATGAAGGGCAAAAATGAGCCAGAAATACTCAGCTGACACACCACTCTGTGTCCTTGTGTCATACTTAAACAGCACTGTCTTCCAGTTGGCCAAAACTGAACTGTGTAAGACTAATGAAATACTGATAGGTTCTGAAGAACTTTCCTGTTCTTGCTGCCTGAAAACCATCCCTGCCTTCAGATCAAGCTGTTCCATAGCCTTTGGGTCTGTGGCATTCCACGGCACTATTTGATATTGAAGTACCAGTGGTAGCAGAAGCTCCCATTCCTGTCTTTGACTGACCAGAATATTGTGTTCCTGCTTCTTGGGCTTAGCATTGGCTATGCTGCTCCACACATTTGTGACCTTTAGGCTGGTTTATTGTAATTTATATCTACATGTAGTCTCTCATACGCTTCTGGAAAAGCTCTCGCCAGTACAGAACTCTGCTGCCTGTTTGAGCAACACCCTCTGCACTGGCTTACCCCTAGTGCTGTGTACCTTTTAAGGTATCTCTCTTGATATTCAGGGTTCTCCATTGGATTGGGTCTAGCTTCCCAAGAAATTGTTTCTTCTTCCAAAATTATGATCTCTCACAACAGCTACTTTCCACTACTGTTAATCTACTTGAATAGGCTTCAATATGTGGAAGAGAAGCTTTTAGGAGAAAATGAACCCTGACTATGTAATTCACTCCTACAAAAAATTACACAGCCCTTACCACGTTCCGACTAATGCAAATCTCTTCGGCTCTGCCTGTCTTCTGTAATGTCAACACAGACATATACACAACAGTAATTTAAAGAATTCCCTAACTTGTTTCTATTACAGTCTGGAAGGGAAGACAGAAAAGATTATTGTAATTTCTTTATTTAAGTTCTTGAGTCATTTGGACATATAAATGTTCCCTTTTATATATACTCTAAATAGAATCACTGCAATTCTTCATAACTGCTATAGTATAGTACTGTTTTTTGGGGGTGCTTTCTTTTTCAGGAAATGTCAGTTGAATGAATGAATATGCTCAAGGTCTTAATATCCTGCAGGCTTTGCTCATACAAATCTCTTGAAGTCAGAAAGAGTTTTGCTTGAATAAAGCCTGTGGGATTTGGCTCTAAATCTTGTTTGTCCATATTACTGCTATCCTTCTACTATTCCAATAAGTCAGTGACTTTCTAATCAAATTTATATTAGAACAGTTTTTGAGCAGATGAATACCACGCTATGTTAAACAGTCACAATGTACCGCTTAGTACTCTTTGTGAAAATAGTTCATTTTTATGTGCCTCGTCTACCAAATAAAAAAAAAAGTTTATTATGCTGCAAAAATTGAACACTAAAATGTTTAGGAAATAAATTGGTTCTATAATAGTATCAAAAATAGCTGCTAATGATAGAGTGGAATCGGTCAAGCTTTATAATTTCATTAACTTTGGAGATACTGAATCTGAATTTTTTTCATTTAATTTTCCAGTGGTCTATCAAGATTCACAATGGCAGCAACGAAGCCCTCACACAGTATAAGATCAATATCACCTCAGTAGCACCTCTTTTGGAAAAATTAGCAAAGAGTAGTGAGGTTTACTGGGTCTTACAAGGTAAAATACAGTAGGTAACTTTAATTTGTGCTGTTATTGTCTGATATGAATCATGATTTTGCAGGCTATGGAGGACTAAATCACCTTTCACTTCCTGGTTTTATTTATAAACAGCTTCAGGGCAGTTTGCGAGGTGCATAAATATTCAGAAAATTTGCTATCAAGTCTAGCAGCTTGGATCTTTGTCAAAACTGACTTTCCAAAATATTGGTATGCTATATTCCACCCATTTCCTCTTGACTGTGCATTCCATATGTTTTACTTGTGCCTACCTTTGTAAGCTAGAGCTTTCTGAAATTGTATATGTTGACAGTTGTATCAAGACACAAGCAATTGATTTTTTCTTCCTTTTAAAAAAAAAAATGAAAACAAGCCCATCTCCTTAATTTCCCATAATACTTGTTGAAAAATTCCTGTAATAAAATTACTTCAAATTATTTGACTTGTGTAGCCCATGATAAAGCTTAAGAGAAATGCACCTGTGCAAGTCTTTTTCTATTAGGGAGTTAGGCTTTAGGCAGAAAGGTATAAATTTTCCAAACAGGAGCACCAAGGCTGAGCATGCCTGAACCCAGTATGCAAGCCATGACTACAATTCATTGCATACATTAGATAGGCTGTTGGTGTAAAATATTTTGAAACCTTAAAAACATGCTGATTTTTAACTTAAATTTTTCTGCTGATTTTTAATTAAAGATGTTGATTGTGCCTTGTTAAATGGTATAAAAGTCAAGCATTGCCAAAATTAAGATTGCATATGTAGCCTGAACTTTCTCATTACGTGTTTTATATTCATTTTTAATAATATGATTCCATAAGTTTCTCAGTTTGGGCACTAGTATTTGATTATGAAGTTAAGTATTATGAGTTAGGGGATAGAATAAAAGTAGCTAATGATGTTATAATTTGATGGGTTCGGATTTTTACATTAGAATGTAAACATCTATGTAACCCTGACTCAATTGATGACTGATGTGCCTCTTCTAATGTACAATTGACACATCCAAAATTATGAATTATGGACAAGTAGAGTAAAGGTTTTTATTTAAAACAAACAAACAAAAAACCTAGTATTGATGTGGGTAAACTGGGGTAGTAGAACATGGAGGAGCATTTGAGAAAAGAAAATCTCTTTTTTACCGGATGAATAAATAGATGTATTAAGAGATTTTAGGAAAACTTAATTCCAAACAAACTTCTTGCATGCCAGATTTGAAGATTATGGTGAATTTTGACAGTTAGACTTAAACTTCATAAAAGAACAAGGATTATAATACAAATGATAAAACGCTAATTTTACCATCCAGTGTAGTACTGTAAAATTATGATTAACCTTTTAAAATGATTATAGTCTACAGAATTTTAAATATGACAATTGATTTTTAATAAGGTTTCACATTCTTTTAAATTCAGGTCCTGTTTATGAAGATATGTTGAGTGACAGTAGGAAGATGATCACTAATGAGAAAATAGATGCTTACAACGAAGCTGCAATCAGTATTTTGAACAGCAGCTCCAGAAATTCCAAAGCTAAAGTTAAAGTGTTCAGCGTTTCTAAACTGATAGCACAAGAAACTATTATGCAGTCATCAGATGGCCTGCATCTCCCAGAATCAAGCAGAGAAACAGTGAGTATTTCATTGGTAGTCAGCATAAGAGACTGGAGCAGGGAGCTCAGAGTAGGTGGTAGAGCTAAAGGATTTTGCCTGGTGGGGAAGAGGCTCTTAGGAGGTCAATAAGTTTGGTTACCCCTGCTATATATGACTCTGTTAAGGCTTCCTGCAGCACAGGATAAAGAGAGCTTGTGGTTGTGGAACAAGCTGCATGACTGAATCTCTGTCTGTGCGAGTCAACTGGCAGACTCCATGGGTTACTGCAACACTGAGTCTGCACTAATAGTTGCAGAGTAGTTTTGCTGCCATTTTGCAGTTTGGGGTAAAAGAACTACATTCCCACTCCCTCTACAACAGACCTTCCCAGGTCTACTTATTTGGGCTGTGCTCTGGCCCGTGATTTTGGTTCTTGTTGCTTGTTCAAAATCAGTAATAAAAATTAAAGTTTGTTTGCTTCAGGACTCTTAAAAATTATTAGAATTGTTTAACATGGGTTATTTTAATCTTGGAATTGTGTGTAGTTAGCTATGTGTGGCTGTATGAAGTGTTTAAATATAAAACAATAGAGGAAAGAGCCTTTTTTTTTGCTAATGCGCAATATTGAAAAAAAATCTCCTATCCCAAGAATGTTTCACATGGTTGATTATTTGTGTCTGTTACAGAGCGCAATGATTCTTATGAATGTCTACTGCAATAAGATTCTGAAACCCATTGATGGTTCCTGCTGCCAGCCTCAGCCTCCTCTCACCCTGATACAGAAACTAGCTTTTTGTTTTTTCACTTTGTCCATTATTGGATATTTAATTCTCAGCTTTATTTGTCGTAATAATCATCGAAAGAACAAGCCATGCACCGATATGGAAAGTGGAGAAGAGAAAAAACCTATCACCAGTACATCTCCTCTTTCTACATTAGAGATGCTATTACACTCCTTCTGCAAGCTAGGTCTAATCATGGCCTATTTCTATCTGTGTGACAGAGCAAATCTATTCATGAAGGAAAACAAATTTTATACACATTCATCTTTCTTCATACCACTCATCTACATTCTGGTTTTGGGAGTATTTTATACTGAAAACACCAAAGAGGTAAATAAAGATCTTGCTGGTGTAATTTCTCAGCTCAAGATTGTAATTGAATTAATTATTATTTACTAAAATATTACAGGTCAAATTTTCAAAACTGACAAAAAGACACAGCTGCATATGGAAATTCAGTAATTGTGTATACAAATTGGTAATTAGGTGCAAAAAGAAGATTTTATAAGTGCAATGAGTAATGCATTTTTGTGGGTGCAGCTGTTGGTATGATTCATTCATCAGCTGGCCACAAGGAATCACAGAGTCAAAGAGTAGTTCCATCTAGTAAATAAGCCTTGATTTATAGGGTAATATCTAATACGTGGTGAATTTTATAGAATGTTGTGTAGAAGCTTTTCTTTGTAGACCTGGCTGCACATAAAGTAGTTTATTGTTTTGAACTTTTTCTCCTCATTTTGTAGATGTTCGTTGTACTGTTGGAATAGCAACACTCTTGTTTTGTTTTGCATAGACTAAGATGTTAAATAGAGAGCAGACAGATGAATGGAAAGGCTGGATGCAGCTTGTTATTTTGATTTACCATATCTCTGGAGCAAGCACTGTGAGTGTTTTGAATTATATTTTTTTTAAAAAGTAATATGATTTGGATTGAATGCTTTAAAGGAAAATAAGCTGCTGCCATTTACTTTCAAGATACACAAATTAAAAGATCCAAACATTTTGTAGATTTGAGTATTATAAACAGTTCACATTATACTCTATCATAATTCAATTTTTGTGAAGTCTCACTGATATTTTTACTTACTGAAGTAAACAATATAAAAGTAGTTGAATAATTTTTTTATATCATATGCTTAGTGAAGGGAAGTCACTTCCTAATTTTAGAAGACTGTATTAATTTAGCTACGAAAAGTTCTTGAGTTTTTGGAGACAGATTTTTTTGTATTTTAGGAGTTGAAAACTGTTAAAGATGGGCAAATTTTCAAGCGTCCTTTTTTCCTTTTAATCTAGCTGTAGGTACACAAGAAAGTGGAGCTGTTGGTACAGTTCTAAGTAGTTTATTCAGACTTTTCAATTCAAGAGGGGCTAGGTCAAAAAAGAATGTCTCTAAGTAATAGTAAATAGGGCATAAAATTTTTCTTTAGTTAGTTGGTTTACAATGACATAAAGCTTTATGAAACAGAAGCAGAACAAGCCTGAAATAAAGAGCTTTCCTCTCTTGTCCCTAAGCTTATTTATAGTTATTAGGGCTTAATAAAAAGGAGAGAGAGAGAAAATAACTTCTGTGGCCATCTGTAAAGGATAAATTATTTTTCTCAACAGTTTTTGCCTGTGTATATGCACGTTCGGGTTCTGGTTGCTGCATATCTGTTTCAAACAGGTTATGGACATTTTTCATACTTTTGGATCAAAGGAGACTTTGGATTGTATAGAGTGTGTCAGGTAAGAATAAATCTTTGAAGTGTTTCTATACAAATCAGTAGAAAGTTCAGATCTTCCTCTACTTCCTAAAATGTTAGAGATTAAAATTATTTTGGTTGATATTCATAATACAAAACTGATCATTGTCTCTGTGTCTATCTAACCTGGTCCATTTACTATAAACAGATCTGTCTAGTCTATCTAATACAAACACAACATTTTTAGTGGGAAGGCTGGTAACTTGTTAGAATGTGATTGATTTGAAAAATAGACATTTCTAATGTTGCCATCAGAAATTGCACACAACATATAGTGGAGAAAATAAACCTACGTCATATACAAAAAAGCAAACCTTCAACAAACTCTATTACCTGTTTTGAATTATTCTTCCACTTTCTTTCACTAACCCATTTCCCCGTCTTGTCTGTTTACTCTGGCGATTCTGTTTGACATGCCACTAAAACATTTCTCTGTTGGTTGCTCAACTACAAACAGATAAACGTTTGGTGAATCCAGGATGGTACTGCCTGGATATAAAATCAAATTTTTCTCACTATGACAAATGCTTCTCTGAGCAGCGAGGGCTGTGAGCCACCTTGTCACCACCTGCTTCCAGCACAAGGAAATCTAGCCTGTATAACCTTAGCATTAGTTCCCTTACACAAACAGCATGTTACTACTACAGCACTCTCCTGTGGGCTCTCCCAGCCCTACCTTTTCCCTTCAGGTTGACTATAGAGATCCTCAGGCCTTCGGCCCTTTTGAGTGTCCCCTTGTGGTATTCATCCCTAATTACTAGATACCCACATAAATCCCAGGTCCTCCCTTCCCAAAGAAACTATGCACAGCAGTGTCCCAGTTTTACCTTAGCGTTTCTGTGTCTCACACAGCACTGAGTTCAGTTACAGTAAACCACAAGAAGATATCTTTAAGAATAAGAGTTCAAACAGAATGGTTTACATATAAAGCAAAACTATAAAACACAAACTAGAACCTGCATTTAATCTCCGAAATATCTGAAAGTTACTTGTTAGGTGACTGAAGGCTCTCCATCATTTTTTTCAATAGATAATTGTTTTAAGTAAACCAAGACTTTTACAGAAATGAGTTTTCTTTGAAAAGTTTGTTTTTCTTGGTACAAAATCTGATCTTTTCTATTTGTGTTTTCAGCCAGTTTTTTTACGGGGGGGGGGGGTGTAAATATGTCAATTGCTTTCTTTGAAAAGATGAAATCTTCCTTAGAGAGAGAATGACAGCTGTTTTTTCTAGCAGATCTTTTAATTATTGTCTTTTCAGAACAAAAGGGTATTTCAAAGTCTAGTGTTGTTCATAGCAATTAATTGTTCCAGTATAAAAATGGCTGGAGAACTCAGTGTTTTATAGGGGTTTTGGCTGTTTATTGCTAGTGTGCACACTCTGCATTTTTAAAGCTCTATTTCATTATTATACAGACTAAAGTTCGAATTGTTTTTTTTGAGACACCCATTCAGATTTCAAGAAAGGTAATGCAGGTGTTTAAATTGATATGCATAATATTTATATCTTCTCTATAAGTGTTAAAGAAGATCCGGCTTGATTATTGTATTTCCTAAACGAAAAAACTCTTTCTCTTCCTTCCAATCCCAAACCCACGCAGGTTTTATTTCGTCTGAATTTCCTGGTTGTGGTGTTATGTATAGTGATGGATCGACCTTACCAGTTTTACTACTTTGTTCCACTAGTCACTGTCTGGTTTGTGATCATCTATGCTACGTTAGCTGTATGGCCTCAGATAGTCCAAAAGAAAGCAAATGGTAAAATAAATCTTGTTTTTCCTTTTACTGTAAAGGTGTTCACATGATAATTTACAGTTACAGCTAGATGCAAAACTTGATACCTAGTATGTTTTTCTTTATTTGTATATTTGAATAATGTAGAATTAAATTATTTAAATAAGTTAAACCATTGTGCACTGACAGCTTGGAAAGCTAGTTTTCACTTGCAGTAATTCTCAAAAGAACAGGTCAATTATTGTTGAACTTTGTCCTTGCTTAAATTGTTTTGTTGGGATATGGATTCTGTTTCTGCGGTTTTGAGAATAGATTTGGTGAACATTGCAAGAAACAAACAATTCTGAATGCAAACTAAGGAACATCAAACATATTTTCTCCTAGATTGCTGAACCTGTGTTCATAGACATCAGAGATTTTTGGTAATGTTATCTATGGTTTTTCATTTGTATTGAGAGAAACTCACTTTCTAAAAAGTGAAATAAAATTCGGAACTATAAGTTTATTCATGGCCATTCTTCCTTATGGAACTTTGAGAGGGAATACCTTACTGTATTTTCTACCTTACTAACCAAAGTTAGTGCTCTAGGAAAATAATCTTTCCACTGCAAATGGACAGCATGACCAAGAGTATTGCCTATTTTGTGCTACCAGTGTACCTCAGCCCTGTTCTTAAAAGGACCAGTTTTGTTGTCCCTTGCCTAGTAGGAGTCTTAATGCTGCTATAGCATTGCCTTTTTGGTGAGATTGTCAAAGTGGTGTTAAATGCATTATTTCTTGTAAAGTGGATGCTTGTTCATTAGAAACTGAAGTGATGCCACCAACTTATTTCATGTACTGTAGTTCAGTGAACAGCTGTCATGTGATAACTGTTTTTGGGATCATTTACCTCACTTCGATTAGAACCAGTGAACTGGAGAGTAAAACATCCACATGTCACAAAGTAGATTCCCCTTCTTTGAGTAGGGAACCTATTGGTGCTGTACTGAAGGTGACTGTGTGTCCCTGAACTTCTGACCAGAGATCTTTGGTAGCACTGTTCATTCGGCCTGCAGATGTCCTCTCTCCTTCTCAAAGCTAATTAGTGCTGCACAGGCAAACCACGCTCAGTTGCTTCTCAGCCGCCTCTGGCTAGAGACGAGTAAATAGCAGTCCATTCATGGATACTTTACTCCTCAGTAATTTGTACTTAGTTAGGTTTAGTGTTCTTATAGCTTTCTTTAGTTTGTTTTTTCTCTTCCTCTGTTCGGTAAGGAAATTTTTTTCCTTCCCCCCCATATTGGGGATTTCCCCTGGTAAAGGGTTTGGTTTAAGAAGTGCCACTCCTGCAAGAAGTCCATTCTGGAAAGGAACGGGCATTTCTGCTGTGTCAGTTCCCCCCTGTCATCAGCTAAAGACCAAATCCCAAATAAAGAAGGAACTGGAACTAAAACTACTCCTAAAGGGAGATGTTGTTCAGCCTGTATCTGACTTTCCCCCAGAGTCTTTGGGGGAATGTGAGTCTTCACCACCACCTTCCACATCCAAGACCAGTGAATCAGCAAAGAAATATTCAGACTCCCCACACAAGACCTCCAAAAGAGAGCTTTGAGTCCTCACAGTGAGCCATGAGTCAGCTAGCAGAGATCTATGGCATGTCCAGTCTTCCCAGTACTAACTGCACTGGAGGTGTCCAAGCCCAGTATTTAGACAAAAGGCTTACTCTTCTTCCACTCTGCAGTTTACAGTCGCAGACTGCTAGGCCTTAACAACATGATTGCAAGGCCTGTACCAAACTGAACGTCTTTATTGACCATTTTCTGGACTCAGGAAAAATTTTGAGCCATTTTCAACAAAAAGCTGTTGGTGTCCAAAACAGCACTCCAGACAGTGTTTGGTTTAGCTGATACAGTGACCAGTCTGTCTCAGCAGTGGTCATGGTACAGAAATCTTTGTGGTTGCATCTTTCAGGATTCCCAAAGGAGGTGCAAACAATGTTGAAGATCTCCTCTTTGAAGGCTCTAAGTTGTTGCTGAGACTGATGCATCGCTCCTCACGTTTGATAACTCCAGAGCTACACTTCAGTCACTGGAGATCTATAGGACAAAAGCAAAAATTTAATCCTCAGTCCTCTCACAAATCAAAAACACTACAGTTCCCAATGTCTACTGTGAGCCACAAAGAAGAATCCAAGTTCTAGAGGTGCAAACCGTCACACTCAATCTTCAGCATCAGCGTTGCAATATGCCACTTCAAAACATAAATTTTGATATCATGGTTGAAGCCCTGAGAGATCAGCTCCTTCAGTATCAGCTGCCATTTCCTTACCTGTTGCATCCCTTTTGATGTTGCCTTGCTTTGTTCCACCATAACATCCAACAGGTGGGTTTTGTAGATTATTTCCAATGGATATTCAGGTCACATCACCTCCTTCCCACCCTCACCCATTTCCCATCATTCTTCAGGGACCTTTCTTACAACATCTCTGTAGCAAGGGACTTTACTCTAGCTATTTTCTGATCCCAAAATTGAAAGGGAAGTTGGAGACCTAACTGGACCTCAGGGCACTAAATAAATATGTGAAGGCCCAAAAACCTAAGATAGTCACCCTAGCAGTGATTGATCATTCTATCTCTGGAACAGGGAAATTGGTTCATGGCTCTTGAGCACCAGAAAGATTTTTTCCATATGCTGATCCTACCATCTCACAGACGATTCCTCAGTTTTACTCTGGGTCAAGACCATTACCAGTACAGATTGACTCTCCAGAGTATTTTCCAAGGTCCTCTCCGTAATGGCAGTTCACCCACATTCTTGGGGATCATGATCTACCCATATATGGATGGCTGCCTCCTCAGGGCCAGCACCTCCTAAGAAGCATTACAGACTACTAGCATAGACATACACAAGCCTAGGCCAGCAAACCAACATCTAAAAATTTACCTTAACTCTGGTATAATGCTAGGAGTTTATATGGGTCATCCTCAATGCCCTGCATGTGACAGCCTTCTTCACAGCACAGATTTCACAGACTGTCCATGTTTATAGAGGCAATTCAAGCCAGCCCTCAAACTTCTGCCAGACATAGCCTCCAGCTCTTGGAGCACAGGGAAGCTCGTACATTTGCAGTATCACACCAGTATCATGAAGCGTCTGTAGACATGGTTTAGTTCAATTTATGGGCCACACAGAGACAGGTTAGACAAAACTTTCTAAATGCTTTCCCAGATCAAACAATGCCTAGATTGGTGGAAAGATTCAGTAACTGCTTGCATGGAGATCCCATTCATTCAACCATGCTCCAACATACCTTCTTAGTATGGACACACTTTCGTAAATTGGAGTGCACTGCACAACTCAGAGGAGATGGTTGCCTATGGAGATAGGTCTCTACATCAGCGTCCTCAAACTCCTTAGTGGTAAAGAACACTTGCACTCACTCTCTCCCACTGATCAGAGTTATAGATGCAAAGGTCATGACAGGCAGTGTCACATGCGTATAATACAGAAATCATCAGGGAGACACCAGATCATCCTCCCTCTGCACAGAAGTGCTAAAGCTGTGGAATTGGTGCATTTGTCGCAATGTTCTGATAGCAGCAGCCTACCTACTGGGAGTCCAGGAGTGCACAACACAACCGCTGACGGTCTCAGGTGCATTTTCTCACATGACCATAAGTGGGAACTGAACCCACCAGTACTTCACAGCATATTCATTCTGTGGGGGACACTGACAATAGACTTGTTCACTGCTTACTGAATAGGAGATGCCCAAGCTACAGCTCCAAGGCCAGCCTCAGACAGCACTCATTAGGGGACACACTCATTTTTCCATGGGACAAGGGCTTTCTTTGTCTTTTCCCTACTCCCTCTGTTGTTGAAGGTCCCATTGAAAATAAAGAGCTAAAAACAACTATCATGCTGATAGCTCCCACCTAGCTGAGACAGATGTGGTAATGTCAGAGTGCGTGTACCAGTTTCTTTTCAACCTATTATTTACCTCCTGTCAGAAAACAAGGGGGACACATGCTCCATCCCTACCAGTGGATGTTCTGGCCCAAGGCTTGGCTTCTTCATGGCTCCAATATATAGAGAGTTACTGCTCTAAGGAGGTACAGGAAGTGTTGCTACACATTAGGAAATGGGTTTCTCATCATACTCATCTGCAAAAGTGGTCCAGGTTTCAGATTTGGTGGGATTTCAGGTACATTATTCTGACATATGCTACTCTCCCTGTGGTGTTAGTTTACATAGTCTCAAGAAGATAGTGCTGTCTCTTGTTTTGTTCACAGTACTTTGGCAGCCATAGCAACTTCCCATCCACAAGTAGAGGGATACTCAGTTTTCTCACACCAAACTACAGAGAGATTCCTCAAGGGAATAAAAGTCCTTTTTCTCCAAGCCAGACGCCCCACTCCAACATGGGACCTAAATCTAGTTTTTAAAAGTGTGACTAGACCAGTGGTCTTCAAACATGTGGTTGGGACCTGTAGTGGGTCGCAGACCCTCAGGTACTGGCTTGCGGCACCTCCTGCTGCTGTTGCCAAAAGACTAGAATGCATTGCCCAAAGATGTAATTGTTGGGTCATGGACATAAATGATTTTCTTTCAGCTGGGTCCCGAGAAGACAAGTGGACTAGACCATCCTTTGAACCTATGGCCCCTTGTTTGCTTACACACCTGTCAAGAAAGACAGCATTTCTCTACTCAACAAGGACAATGGAGAAATAATGTCACTTGTGGTGTAGCACCTCTACAGTGTTCTTTCATGACAAGGTTACTCTTGCATCACACTGAGATTCATTCCTAAGATGTTCTTTTTTTTTTTTTTCCCACCACATAAACCTTCCAATTCACCTCCCAACCTTTTATCCTCAGCCTTACCATGATAACAGAGAAGCCATACTGCACATGCTACATGTTAAGAGAGCCTTGGCCTTCTACCTGGACTTTTAGGAAAATCTACTGCCAAAAGTCTTTTAGGAAATTTCCCAAACTCTTCCTTTCCATTGCAGAAAGTTCTAAAGGCACAGCAGTATCAGTCCAGAGGCTCTCCAAATGGTATTAAGCTCTGTCATGTTCACAACATAGTATGTCCATCTGGAATTCACACATTTTGCATGAGGTCAGTTTCTTCTTCTGTTGCCTTCTTCAAGAATGTCCCCATCTCAGAAATCTGCAAAACAACCATCTGGGCTTCTGTCCATACCTTCGCAGACCCAACTCCGAAGCCACGACTTCCCATTAGGGATATTGCTTTAGAGTCACCCATGGTGGAACACTTACATGGACGCTACTCGAAGAAGTAGTTACTCATCTTGTGCAGTGACAATGATACTTCAAGCTGTCTGTCACTGAAGTTGCTCTGCAACCCATCCTCCTCCTCTCTACTGTGGAGCTTTTGGTAAGAAATCTGCAGTAGAGAAGGAACTGAGGGTGATTCACCAGTACAGCAGTAATTAGCCTCAAGGCAGAGCAAGAAGAGGAGAGAACACGTGTGTGGGTTGAACGGATGCTGCTACAAAGATCTCCAATCAGAAGCACATATGCCTACAGTTGAGCACCCATGGGTGACACATCTTGAACTATCATCATAAGTGCGCAAGGTGAGTAACTACTTCTCTCCTCAAGTATTAGTGACATAATATTCAAATTGTGTAGATTGTATTTTTGAGAATGGAACACTTTAAACACGTACTTGGAATACACACTGCAGAACTGCTAGTTAGCCTGTACTCGGACACGATGTTCGGAGTGTTTACTATTAATTTTGAAGCACTGATAGTTGGCTCACAAGGTTGTGCATAGCACTCTGATGTTTCTCTTACAATATTTTCTACTTCTTCATGTGCCCTGTCCAACAGAAATCCTACTGTGGCCTCACAGCATTACCTTCCTGCAGGACTCCAACAGTTGTTCATCCTTTCAGTGACCACCTTTGCTCAGCTCTGTGCCTCTTGCCAACGTCCAGTCTGTGTAAAGCAGGCATGAGATCTGTTTGCCACTGCACAGCTAAGTTGTGAGAAGGAAACAGTGACAACCAGCAGCATGAAGGAACAGTTTCTTTGGCTAGCTATGGCAAGATGGTGTTCTCCAATTGACCACAGTCTAGCTTTTGATGAGCAAAATTAGATGTTCCTCATTGTATCTGACTCCTGACTCACAGTATAGATACTATAGACATTTATTTTACATAACTGCGCTTAAATTTTTCATGTATAACTAAAATTAGAAATTCAGATGCTGAGTAAATGGCAAAACAGAGCCTGTGAAGCTATGTTTGCTATGGAGTGTTAAATTCTGCCATTGGATATGTGCACGTCAGTTTCATTCAAGTCAATAGGGGTTTTACTTCCATACCTCGAGGTCAGAATGTGTGAATTAATGACTGTGAATGTTCATGGGCTGTATTTTACTTCCTACAAAAGAAAGCAAAATCATCAAATTTTAATATTTGGATAATGGCAAAATGTGATTGGCTAATACCTGTATACTACTGTACATATTAAATCATAAAGGATATACGTGTGTCACAGCTGCTGATTTTTTCCTAGATGTATCATTTGTGTGTTAAAAATGTAACATCCAGATACACACTGATTTTTCAATTTTTCTACAGGGAACTGCTTCTGGCATGTTGGCTTACTGCTGAAACTAATTTCCTTACTTATGTGTATATATTTTCTAGCAAATTCTCAGGTTTGTAAATTAAACGTATTTGTATCCTTTGAGAATTAATAGTAACCTGTGTATTCAGTTTTGGAAAGCCACTCAGAACAGAACATTATGAACAGTTTTCTGTTACTGTACAGGGAAGTACAGGGGAAGAAACTGAATATTTAAAAGTGAGTTATGAAAAGGAGACATCATGTGGGAGGCTGGAATTTTCAGTATTCTATGTTTTTGTTTCTTGCAGCTCCTTTAAAACTCATTGTTTTTTCCAATAATATTATATACGTTAAGAGTGCAGGTTTGTTTATTTTGGTTCTCATAAAAATATTTCTCTAAAATAACATCTTACTAAAACTCATGCTTTCTGTAGATTTATCTTTTCAGGGTCTGTCTACTTTATTAAGGATCAGGGGAAGATTGTGCTCTTGTTAATGCTTTGGGTCTGATGTAGCTGGAGAAGGAAGAGCAAGCAGCATTCTTTTCTTTTCTGTTGTATCTCATCAAAATTGCTAAATCTAGATGCCAAAAATTTTGATGAATGATGCAGAAATCAGAGAATAGGTTAACTTTCAGGTGTCAGATTGAGCTGTAGTATCACGAGTTACACATATTTCATTTTCCGTAGAATTCTTATGATTGAAAATAGATAAAAATCTAAATTTAAAGGCAGATTTCCTTTTGACATGTAAGTCAAATAAGTGGCAGAAATCACTGGAAAATTATCAACATATATAACTGCTTTTAGGGTTTTTTCCCACAGCCCCCCTGACCGTATATGAAAAGCTTAATTTTGGCTGCCATTTGTCTGTTGCAAATTTTGGAAACATGAAGGTCTGCATTTTTTGGAGGATCATCTACTTTATCAGTTTGTGAAACTGTCAGTGTCTCATGGGATAAATTCATACTTATGCAGATTTACAGCTATCACTTAAGACTTTATTGTTGAGGATTTAAGTGCATGTGAGCAATGCATAGGCTTTGTTCACATCTTCTCTCTTGGGTGAATTTCATGCCAACCGCATGACTTAACACACATAGCAAAGATACAGGGTACAAAATGAAGGGCAGAACTTGCCCCTAAGTTCCCCCCTCCTTAAAAAAAAAACAAAACATGCATGCATGCACGCACACACACCAGCTTCCATTAGTATTAAACCCTACTACTAAATTTTTTGTAAAGCTTTCATTTAGGTCTCCCAACATTTAGCTAATTATTTCTGTTTAAGCCTACAGTGCAAAACGAAGTGGTAAGAGGAAAGATTGCAGATTCTTACCCCTTGAAAATTACAGAGAAATGTCATTATTTTTAAAAAGTCTTTTAAAAATGAGTGTTTTGTTTGTAACGTCATTTGAAGTCTTTCAGAGCACTTCTGTCATGGTGCCTGGAGAGTGATATCTATTTGAATGGTTCCCAACCTTTTTCACTTGAAGGCCACAGATGTCATTTTTACAACCATGAAGGGTCACCAGTCTCTGTCAGCAGGTTCCCCCTTCCCCACTGCAATCTGACAGAAATCGTTCAGAGGGGAGGCTGCCTCCTTACTGATTTCCTGTTTTCTGGCTGCAACAGGGAAACTGCATATGTCCAGTAGCCCTGTGTACTCCACGTAGATCCGAGGCAGTGGTTCTCTTCTACAGCCAGGGGGATGCGAGATCAGTGCTCCCCAGCACCTAGAGACTCAAGCAGAGTGTTTTGCTCTCTGCTGGACCTGGGGGAGGAGAGCACTGATCTCCCCCCTCTCTGGCTCCATCAAAGACCTCTGCATCTGGGGGACCTAGGCAGAGTGCTTTGCCATGGTCCCTGCTACAGCCAGGGGGAGGAGAATGCTCATCTCCCATTCCATTAACTGCAGCAAGGAGCCTGCACCAGTCCTTTAGCTGTGTGGAAATGTGCTCTGCCTGGGTCCTCAGGGCGTGACTCCTTTCTGGAGTCAGCAGGAGGGGAGCTGCAGGCCACTTCAAAAGCCCTTATGAGTTGCTTTTGGCACCTAGGCCACAGGTTGGAAACCAATGATCTATCTGCAAAAATATTTAAATGATTATTTTTGTGTATTGATGCAGCACCTACAAGCTTCAGACATCCCACTGAACTAGGTTATGTGCAGCCACAAAACAAAATAAGTCTCTTCAAAGCACTTACAATATAACACTCAAATATTTCTAACTTATTTATATAAGGGCCCAGTAGTGTTGGAACAGCTTTAAAATTCCAGCTCACTGGAATGATTGAACAAGATTAGTCTCTGGTGGAGCTGATAGAAAAATGTGGGGAAAATGTTTAACAAAATTTTAGCTAAGATTTAGAATTTTCAGAAAACAGCAACTACCCTTTAAGTCAGTGGTTGTCAAACTTTTTTCCTTGGGCCTCGGCTCCAGATCATCTGCCGTGTGGTGACTCCTCCATTGAAGAATAGTGGCCACTGCCTGAAAATCCAGCAATGACCATGGCTGGGGGGGGGGGAGGTGGGCTGCCCCCCTCCCAGGAGAAGCATCAGCCGACCAGGGAGTACAGGGCAGCTGACACCCCCCGACCCCCCATTCCCTGACCAGTGCTGGCCAGTTGGGGAGTGAGGGAGAGCCGTCCTCCTCCCATGAGCAGCTCCAGCTGGCTGGGGACCACAGGCCAGCTGCCCCCCTCCTGGGAGGATGGAGCAGCAGCCTGCAGTTTGGAGCAGCATCAGTGCCACAACCCAGTACTGGGGTCGTGACCCGAACTTTGACAACCACTGCTTTAAGTTGATCAGAAAAATTAAACAATTTCAGGAACACTTTCAGGTAATTATGCTCCTTTTCAGTCACTTGTAGTCATTAGTAACTATTTTAATGCCCTGGAGAAATGGTAGACAGGCCTTCCTCCCCACTTGGAAGGAACAGTTTCTGTTAGCTAATGAGGAGACCTTGAATTCATTCCTTCTGGCTTTTAACAACTGCAATGACCACAGATAGGGAGGGAGGATTAGGAAATTCTGTATATCATGATACACAGAAGAAAAATTGTTTTCAGTTTGCAAATATGCAAAAGGGACAGCCACTGGGGGATGTTGTCTAGTGTTATCAGACGTGTATATCTAACACTTATAGAAATAGCTTTATTTGATTAGATAATGTGAGGCAAAAAAATCTGTACTGCCTCTGAGACTGTGCAGTGTTTAAATTACATGTAGACAATGGGGAGGGAGCTGCTGTGTCACCGTATATGTGTGGTGTTTTGCAGTTCAAAAATGTATCCTCATTTCAGGCCCTTTTTTTTTTTTTTTTTTTTTTTTTTAAGGAAGTAATTTGTTTCATGCTCTGGCCTTAGGCAGAACATGGTATAGGCAGTGTAGACAAAAAAGTCCTAGCTGCTTTAAAAATAATTGATGTGAAAATTAAACTATTTTAAACCAACATTAATTGACATACATAATTCTGATCTTATCTTGAGAGGGGCATAGTAGGCACGAGTCCTGTTGACTTTATTTTGAGGTGTGGGGACTCGGGCTAATTAAACTGATGAATTACAGGTATAATAGTATTAAAAGATAATTAAATTAATTAGCTCTACTAAATGTGGTTCAAGTCAGTGTTAATATTCTTGCCATGTTTCTTTTTTACAGGGTGTGTTTGAGAAGATTTTTTCTCTTTGGCCATTGTCCAAGTGTTTTGAGCTGAATGGAAATGTCTATGAGTGGTGGTTTCGATGGAAGTTAGACCGCTATGTATGTAATGCTTTCATAAATTAACTGTGCTCTTGTGTTTTAAGAAGTATTCTTGAACTTATTTAAACTTTTAGAATCTACTTCTCATCCTTCTTAAAAATTTTGTAGTTCCAGCCGGTGGTTTGTTGTAAAGCCAGGCAGTGTCCACTTTTGCTTCAAATGTCTGTCGAAGCTAGACAGAAAAGATGGAAGCTGCTGAAACTATGAAGTGTCCATTGTCAGGGCTCTGCATATTCTGCAGGAAATATTGGTGCTGTAATGTGAAATAGATGGATTTTTATTGATTGGTATCTAAAGGGAGCTGCCAAAGAAACTTTAATTATATAAACAGCATAATTTACAAAGTAAGAACATGAGGAAGGCTGGATCAGCTGGCCCGGGGACCCCAGGCTGCCCCCACCATGGCCTCCCCTACTGGCTGGGGCCCTGCTGCTCCCCCCAGCTTGGAGGCCTGCCACTGAGGGGAGGGCCCTGAGGCCAAAGGACCCTCCCACCCCAGTCCTGCTCCAGCCAGTCTGGCCCCAGGGGCAGGGGCAGCTAGTGCTTGGCACAGCTCCCGGTTTAGCCCCTAGGCACCAAGATCCAGCCAACCCCTCCCAGGTGGAGTGAACAGATGCTGACCCACCCCACTCTGTCCCTGGGGCAGACCAGGTGGCCCAGGGGCGAGGCAAGGTGGGAGTACAGACACCCCCCCCCCCCCCCGGCCCACCCCACGCTCTGGCAGGGCGGGAGTGCTCCCAGTGCTCCAGCTCTACCACTGCTGAGCAGGACAAGGGGGAGCTGGGTAGGGGTTTTATGGGCTGGAGCCTGGGACCACCTTTTTGGCTGGGGCCCAGGGCTTTAGCCCCTAAAGCCCTGCTGTAATCCAGCCCTGCATGGGGCGTGTTCCTTTGTAATGCTCAGCAGCTAAAATCTTGATACGGAATTTTTCACCTTTTATATAGAGGTTCCATTTTTATCTTATTCTTTATAAATATTATTAAAATACGGTGTTTTAATATGGTGTTCTAAGGGGGTATTCTTCATTCCCCACAAGGCAGAGGGCAGGCAGAGGGAGAAATTTAATTTGTTTTCTCCCCTATCATAGGGGGAGGATGAGAGCTCAGAAAATATTTTTCCTCTTAGCTCTTCACAGAGGCATTGTCTTGCTCGCTGTGATTTGAGTGCAGCAATCTTCAAAATTCTTCTTTCAGTTCCATATTGGGTGGCCTGGGACCAATCTGTGTCACGCCTTCCTTCGTTGCTGCTAGTTTTGATGACTGCTTAAAATTTTTCCCTATCCCAGGGAATGCAGTGTACTTAACAAAACTTCCAGTCTCAAAGGTGTTGCAGTTTATGCGTTGCAGTTTGAGAGGTTATAAAGAGGAATGGCAAGAACACCAAAAAAATCAAAACAGGGAACAGCAGGGCCCTGAATTAATGAAAGGGTTTGGAATAACGTTATGAAACACTTTTGTCTCATGTACAACTCTCCAGCTGGAAAATCGTACTTCTGTGAGAGAAAAGAGCTCCCTGGGATCTTTGTATCTACTGGGGTTGGGGAAGACCACAGAAACTCACTTTTAGAAACTTATTTCACTAGAGAAATACCATTACCACAGCTGGCATTCCTTCTATTATTATTTCCACAGATTTACAGAGAACATCAGGTCCTGACCCTAAAAAGCATCTCAGTGGTTCCTGAAATTTGTGTCATGCATTAATAGTAACTAAAACATAATAAAATATCAAGAATTATTGATAACAGTTCTAAATTAAATGTAGTTTTTATAATTTCTCTAAGATACAGGTAGCCTGTTCTGTTTCTTGAAATATAGCTTAAAAAGTAACTCTTCTGGGTGGTTGGGCTTTGATACTACAAATACATTACGCTTAATAATTCTGTTGCTTTGGTGTTTGTACCTGTGTTTATTAAAGGCCATGAGTGAGCTGTTATCCTGTTGTTCTTTTGCAGGTGGTCTTTTATGGGATGATGTTTGCTTTTATTTATCTGTCATTACAAAAACGTCTGGTCCTTTCTGAAGGGAAAGGAGAGCCCCTCTTCTCCAACAAAATTTCAAATGTTTTGCTGTTCATTTCTGTTGTCAGCTTTTTGGTAAGTCCACTATATGAATTGAAATGTGTACATTTAAAATAGTCGTCCTAATGATGGTCAGGTTTTTGGAGAAGTTTCTGTGCAGTAGTGAGTGGACATTTCATAAGAGATGGTCTTGGGTTACAGAAGCTTATTTTGACTGTATTTTATAAACAGCATCTACCCATCCTAAACCTCTTTTTTCCTTTTAGTGTATTGTTGATTTAAACATTACAGCTTCTCTAATAGATTATCTTGAATGATCTTAGTAAGAATAATGTGGTGGATGACAATTACAGACAGTCAAGAAATGAGCTCGTCTGCTTGTGATAAACAAAAGTGTCAGCAGTGGTGTTTTTTGTATGTTAGAATATAACTGATTATTGCATTCATAAGCTGCAAGACAGTGTTTGAGAGAAATGCATAGCTTACTAGGAAGTGTAAAGAATCAACACCTTCATCACACCACCCCATCGCTGTTTTAAGATATCTTTAAAATATTTCATCCTGTTGTAGAATTTAAAAATCTCTTAAGTATAGTCATCAAACAGACTCATTTGTGTATTTGTATCTTTTAGACCTACTCTATCTGGGCTAGTAGCTGTAAAAACAAAACTGAGTGCAATGAACTGCATCCTTCTGTTTCTGTGGTGCAGGTAATTATGCTCCTTTCCCTGGTCACAGAATCTAGATTCTGTTCAGAAAAAAATAATAGTCTGTTTGTCTGTCTGTCTCTGTCTCTTAGCACTTAACATCAGTTGAGGAACTTCATTTTCACACATGGATGTGAAAATGGCCTTATTGCATTGCTGGCTATTTTTCCCTGATTTGAGCATTGTAAAGTTTAGCTTTTACTATTTCATTTACAAACCATGACACCACATTTTCGTTCTATTCTGTGTGTAAATGAGAGTGTCTCTGTCAGTATTTGGATATATTTTATATACATAGTAATATACTGATAAATATTTTACACACTCAGACACACATATATATGCACTACATATATACCTGTGTAAAAATGTAAATAAAATTAAAATATGCATTCATGGTCATAGATAGCTCATAAATATTAATTCATATATATAAAATTTGGCTCTGATTCTGTAAACGCTTATAGACATGCTTAACTTTACTGCTCACTAAATGTGTGTGTGTTGCAGAATAAAGGCCTATATTAATTTTTCTATACATACATTGTGTAATTTTGAAGTTTCTAATCTGTACATTTTATTGATAATTTTTACTAGCCACAGAGCATAATCTATTTTCAATGACTTTTCACACATGAATCTCTTCCCATTTAGATTTTAGCTTTCATCCTCATCAGGAACATTCCTGGATATGCCCGTTCTGTGTATAGTTCATTTTTCGCCTGGTTTGGCAGAATTTCTTTAGAGGTAAGTCAAGTGATCACAAATGCAATAACAGTGTGTTTCCATTTTACAAATTACAGCTGATAGAGTTATAATGTCTATTGTAGTGTAACTATTTAAATAGTAATAACATATTTTTGGTTCATCTGCTGAGTCAGAGACTTAAGGACACCCAGAGCATGTTGTTGGATCCTGATCATCTTGGATGATAGCCATTGGTGGACCTATATTCCATGAACTTACCCTTCCCCCCCCCCCCCCGCTCAGTTATACTTTTTGGCCTTTACAGCATCCTCTGGCAACAGCTGCCATTGCATTGTCCAGTCACCCAGTTTTGTGAGATTACCTTGTAACTTGTTGCAGGGTGCTTTGGCCTTAAATATCATGAGTAATTTTGTATCAGCTCAAACTTTGCCACCTCACTGTTTACTCCTTTTGCAGGAGTTAAGTCTTCTATAAACTAAAGTGGCACTATTGATGATGCTCCTTTTTTATCTACACATATTAGTAAATTGAATCTCTTTTCCTTCTAGCTGTTCATCTGCCAATATCACATCTGGCTGGCAGCAGATACAAAGGGGATTTTGGTGCTCATTCCTGGAAATCCAATGCTCAACATTATTGTCAGCACTTTTATATTTGTGTGTGTGGCACATGAAATTTCTCAGATCACTAATGATCTAGCACAGTTGGTTGTTCCTAAAGATAATGCAACTCTGCTTAGAAGGCTGCTATGTATAGCTGGGTTTTTCTGTGGACTCCTCATTTTGTCAGCAGTTCAAGATCAGTCACAGCATTAGCTTCAAGAAGACCTTAAAACTTACTTCAGGCTTATTTTCTGTCTGCCCGAAGAAAAATATTTAACTGGAGGTACAAAAAGTTTGTACAATGCTAAGCAACAGCAGAAGGACGTTAAATGAAGTCTGTTGAACATGTATATAATGGAAATGTACACATTTTGTGTGGAAATATCCTTCTCTTAAAGGAACCTGAGAAACAAGAATACACTGTACAGAACTGCATGTGAAAAGCAAATAATTTTTTCTACTGGACATTTATTTCTGTTTACATATCTGTTTAAACATAACATGAAGAAGAGAAATGGGTGGCTTGGCAGCATAATTTGGAGATTACTGAATTAACTTTTTCTTGATACAACTAACTTGATATTTTACTGGCATACTACAATATATATGACATGTTTTAATTGGTTTCTTCAAGAAACTTTTTGTAATAACGAAGCAGACCTGATGTATGATCTTTAGCTAATGGTTATTTTTAGCTGATTTAAAATTGAAGTTATCTTATTGGTAATCAAGGTAATTTTTCTAAAGTAAGTGTTAACTCATTGTCTAGGGATCAATATTTTGGGTATAGCTAGTATATAGTATATGCAGCCCTTTATGTATTAAACGAAAGCCCTTTCAATTGAACATTTTAGCCAGGTTTACGGAGTAATTTATGGGGTGGTGGTGGGTGCCAGGTCTCTCCCCCCCCTTATTTATTTATTTTTTTAAAACTGAAGAAGGATTTCAGGAAATATTCTTTAGTTCTGGAAATGAGGGGTTTGTTAATGCATAAGGAATTTTATTTTGACTTTTCTAAAGGTATATTCGTCTTTTCATCAGCATTTTCTAATTATTGCTCTATCAGTTCCGTAGTTTACAGTATTAATACAGACCCACTGAAAAAACACTGATTAATATTTCAGCTGAACATTGAAGAGGTTGAAAAAAATCTCACTCTTTTCCAGTCACCTCTACCCCTGCCTCATCTAGTAGATTCAGAACTTGCAGAAAAGTGGATAGCAAGAACACAGCAACCTCACAATTCCCAAATGCATGTGACTTGAACTAGGTCTCCCTAACAAACTAGGGCCATGAAGGACCTTACAATAATGTCATCATGAAGGGACGGAAAGTCAGCCTGCAAGGGGAAGAGTGTTTAACTGGCAGTCTGACCAGCTGCAGACAGTGGCCTGCTTTTTAAATTAATAATGAAATAAGCTTGAGGCTCGTTGTTCAGGAAAACTGGGTTTTTTCAGTTCCTATTTAGCAGTACCTTTTCTTTGTTACTGTGATTCAAATTCAGAATCAAGGGCTTCTCTTTATCATATATCCTCCTTTTGCATACAGGGTAAAACTGAAAGAAATATTACGGCAAAATAGGATGGGCAGGTTGTAATTTAAATTCTGCATATTCAATGGAACAATAGTAATACATTTATTCTGTTGAACCATAGTAGTATGGTCTAACAAGTTTTTGTTTGGTTTGGTTTTTGATTTTTTTTTTTTTTTTTTAATTTGGCTTACATAATGCTTTGAGGTTCATGTGTTTCTTTCTTCTGTCCTTTTGCTGGCTACAGTTTAGCACTCAAAAAATGACTACAGTATTGTTTTCTCAGCATGTGTGCAATTGTATGGAATGATAAGCAATATGAATCTTAATTTATGCAGTAAGTGGTCCAGTATTTATGTATTTTCTGATGTTATTTCAGTTTAGCTGTGGAGTCCAGACGTGCAAAGCCACCTGTGTCTGCAGGAAAACTTTCCTGACAGTAAAAGAATAGCTGCAAAATTTTGTTCCAATAAAGACAGTAATTTCTATAAGAACAATGAGAGAAATGTAGTTAGAAATCAGAGGGTTCAAGAATAAATTAATAGTACATTAAGTGCAAACTTGGGTATGCCAACTAGTTTTATTGTCAAGCTAGAGGAAAGATATTCAACATTTTTTTCAGTTATGTTCTTTTTGGACATTATTTCCAATGTTTGGAAAGTTCTCCTTAGCCACTGATTGTGCAGTTGCTTTACTGAAAGATATGGTATAGCGAAGCACTGTAGTAATAGATTTTATGGACAGTATGTACAACCTACATCTATACCATTATTAGAAGTAAGAAAAAGTGAGTTTGGGCGGAATCTTTTGGTTTTGTTTTTCACAACCTAAGTATTATAGATACAGTTTTATTTATCTGTTGTACAGATTTGGTTAAAGATTATTTTTAATGTTTGAAATAGTGCACTTGTTTGCTATTATTGTATGTGGGAGAAAAATATATTTTCTTTTACAGTTATGTGAATATGAAGTAATTTAAAATATAAATAAATGTGCTGTGGATGCTTATTTTTGTACTGTAAGGTGCATCAATTATTTGGAGATTTTTTGTTATGTATTTCTTATTGCTTAACCCTAGTTTGGTGGTAGCTTATTAGCATGCCTAGCCAAAGTCAAAAGTTCAGGTAATAGGGCAACTCCAAAGTAATTCCCTACACACCATTAGTTCAACTAATCCTTTTCTAAGGGAAACTGTTTACCTTCACAAACAACTGAAGTAACAGGATTGTGCAGTAGGTTACAAGATGGGGTGGGGAGAGAAGGAATCCTCTACAACAAGCTAAAATGTGAGTGAAGCTGCTCCGGTGTCACCACTGTAGCCCCAAAGATGTAGTAACCCTCACATGTGCTGTGTATGGCATGGCCTAACTCATGAATTGTATAAATCCACTAAGACCACCACCCAAACCTCCTTCAGTGGTTGTACAAGAGGAACTCCAGGAGGGCACAGATCTACAGCGCACAGGTAATGCAGACATCTGCAAAACTGAAATGTGATTGTCAGTTCACACTCGCATGGTGTACTATGCCATTACCCAATAGGCAAGGGATGATGCCTGTTTTGAAGGGCAGTTTTGCAATCTGCAAGACTATAAATTCTGAGCCCTCCTTCTGCGGTATGGCTTGGGAATCAATTGATTTGGAATCAGCATGAGAAAACACTGAAAGAAGAAAAGATAGTTACTTACATGTATATCTGGTGTTCTTTGAGATGTATTACTGTTGACCATTCCAAAACATGACTGTCTACCCCTCTGTCATAATTGTCTAGCAAAAAGGAACTGAGGAAGGGAAGAGTGAACTGGGCCCTGTATAGCATGCAAGGAGGTGTGGCTTCAGGGGGCTCCACAGCTGACCCAGTTGCGTACTCTTGGGGAAAATTTTCTGACAGATCGTGCATGCTCTACATGCACACCTGATTTAGAAAGGACATGAACATCACATCTCAAAAAAACACCAGTTACAGGTAACTGTCTTTTCATGTGAGAAGGGGTAAATTTTCTAAAATGTATAAAAATGGACAGTGAAGAGGTGACCTGGTAATAAACCATTGACATCACCAGACCCTTTCAAACTAGATAAAGCACATTTAAACAGACCCATCAGTTATGCAGTTCAGTTGACAACAGGTAAGTAATAGTCTTGAATTCACTTGAATTTTCCAGCGCTATTGTGTATAATCAGTGCTTTTTTGTTCCCATAGCTAAATGTATTTTTTTACTTTATTTGAATTGATAACATTCAGCAATCAATAGAAAAAAAGCAATTTTCAGTGTAACTGCTACTGTAAAACTAAACAGACTTAACTCCACAAGATCTACTATTAATGTATTTCAGTTTAAGTTCTTACTGAATTGGAAATTATAAATTTCAAGTATTAAGTCTGCCATGTAACAGCTTGTTGACACTTTATGTATTGTAAATTTAGTCATAGAAACACAAGTGCTTGTTGGATTTGTTCAAGTTTTATTATAGCTTGCAATAAGCAGTGAGCTTTTAATTTAATGTAAAATCTCAGATGTTGAAAATCTGATTTCCAGCTAGAAGTTGACAGCTATTCCTCCATTTTATTGGAAAAGGAGTAGATAGTTTAGCCTCAATTCAATTAACTCCTTCACCCCAATCAACTGACCAGAGTCTTGGGGTAATAGGGAAGTGGCAACGTGGACAAGCACAGAACACTGCTGGCAGTCCTTAATCACAACTCTGCATATTGGCAGCCTGAGGGTGAAGGTTGTTCTGAAAACAAGGCCAGGCCTTCAAATGGGATGTCCTGAACAGTTTGCTGGCCTGAGGCTTGTAAACAGGAGCTCTGGCGCATCACCACTGGTGAGGTCATTGTGTGGGCCTCTGCATCTTATGCATCCAATGCCACCCTGAACAGAAGCTCTTGTGGTTGCCTGATGCTCACCAATCAGGGCTAAGAATTCTGCCTTGGTGTCTGGTGGAGTGGACTTGGCAAACACTGCTTGTTGGTTTGCTACATGGAATTGAAATCCCTGCAAAAGAGTACGCTTTCCTGCCAAAGAGGTTCAGCTTTTTGCATCCTTTACCACATGTGGGCCTTTGCTGCCTTTGTCTCTTGCACTTGTTCACTGCTGTGACTGTCAGCAACCCCAGAGGGGCATAGGTGTAGACATACTCATGACTGGATGGCCCTTAGAGGAGACAAAGTACTTCCTCACCACTCACTTTGCAGCTGGGGGGCAGAGAGGCTGAAGTCTGCCACAGCAATCTCTTTGCATCATGTATAGTTATCAGAGGTCAGATCATGCCAAATTTGTCTTGCCTGGGCTAAAACATCCACCATTCAGATCTTCATTATTGGAGACCTCTTCCACCTGAAGCCCAGATTCTGTACCATCCTCCAGAGGAATTCCTGGTGGGCTCTATTGTCTTCTGCAATTAGTTGTATGCTATGTCTTCTGCTATTAGAAACTACAACTGCCTTGTTGGGAGACAAAGATGAGTCCCTAATTAGGGCCCATTTCTTCATGCTTTGCTCCAAGGGAGTCCCACTGTGCCAAGTGTTCAGGCTTGGTGCTGGTGTTGATGTGGGGCTCAGTGCTGGGATCAGTGGCACAGTCAGTGCAGCTCTGATGTCTGTTGGCAGTATATTTTCCTATCAGCACAACTGTTATCTGCTCTCAGAGGCCAAAGGGAGAGGAGGATCCAACTGGAACCCCTGGGCTTGATGAAATGCCCATGGGCTCCAAAAGCACAACTGAACTGGCATCTGCCACTGTGGTGGCCATGGCACACTGAAGGCGTGAACCACCTCTACCTCTAAATCTTATCTTGTCCCATTCAGTGCCTGATTTGTCTGGAGGTATTGGACTGTGCCTCAGAGTCTGAGTCTGACTGCTCATTCCTTGGAGTCCTTGGTGATGTGGCTCCCACTGGTGCTAGTTAGATGGTGGTCTAAGCATCACAGATGGTTTCTGCTTTGATGGCAGTGGGTGCTTGCTCAGTTTCGATGACCCTGCATCCAAAGTACTCTCCATTGTCAGGGGTGGCAGTGCTGTGCTAATGATGAGCACCCTGGCCACCTCAAAAGTTTCAAGGAGGAGTGGAGTTGCAGGTCTTCTTTAAGGAACTTCCTGAGCGAGGAGTCCAAAAGCATTAGACTTGATGGACTGCTGCCTGGGCCGGGGTTGACAGTGCTGCAGCCATGGGAGCCAGCCAGCGCCTGAGTGGCTCAAACATGGGTTGCGCTGTGCTCAAGCTGTTATTTGGCCCTGATTTGAGCACTGGTGAGCCTCCCATCCATTGTCTTTTGTGAAACAGGGAAATGTAAGCAGTGCTGTGGCAGTACCAAAGGTCTCTGTAACCAGTATCCTTCCTCATCACTGTCTCTTTTACAGACATCAACATGCTCCATATTGAAGCCAATGTGCTAGGTACCAGATCTAACTGGCCTGGAGAGGAATGGAGCAATGTCTCCATGAGGATAAACTTTAGCCTTTGGCTCCTCTCCTATCTTTGAGCAGAAGTCTTTGCAGATTTTACAGCAATCCCTCTGATGTATCACTGTGAGGCACTTGAGAGGAGTGGTGTGGGATCGCTCCTAGGCATGTGCTTCTTGCACCACCTGCATGGTTTAAACCAGGGGAACAATGCATGCCCCAGTGCCAGGAAGAAGGAGGAAAAGGTGATCCTCCTAGGGGGCCAACTTGTACACTAGCTAAATAACTATTACAGCTAACTAGAATTACAACTATTCAGAGTGGATGACCACCAAAGAAGGGTTGCTTGCAGAGCAAGAGTAGATAGATCAGCGTTCCAGGGACTGGTACAAGTGATCAGAAGAAACTGAGGTGAAGAGGGGTCAGTAGAGCCCTATATATGGTGCCCTGAAGGTACAACATCAGGGTGCTCTAGTGCCAACCCTACGGGTACCACTAGAGGAAAAACCTTCCAGCAACCATGCACACAACTACCACACACCTGCTTGGAATCAACGTAAGCAAGCACTTGAAAGAGAACCAATCGTTAAATGCTTCCCAAGACAAGCACCACCACTGGTGGCAATAAGGAACTGACAGGGAGGGGATGCTGGTAGCGTCCTTATACTTGTACATATGCAGAGGACTGCAGAGGGAGCTAGAGCCGGCCCTCCACATGCCATTGAGGAAAAAGTCTCTGACGCTGGTGCAGGTAGAGTGCATGCACACACAAACTACTAGCATGGAGTGGACATGAGCAAGCAGTCAAAGAATAACAAGCCCATATATTGTTTGAGTACCTAATTGCAAACCTATTACATTTTACCCATGTAAGACAATAAATATTAGAGATACAGACTAATTATGAAAAGTATTATTTGAATTATTTTTAAAAGACAGAACACTGAATATGTAAAGCAGCCCTTTGTGCCTTAAACTACATTATTGTTACATTAGAAAATGTATCAGTATAATGATTAATTTTTGTGTTTAGAAACATACGAACATCAAGGAGAAAAATGCCTAAAATTTCACACAACATGGATTATGCGTAGTTTGTGTAAAGAAATGGATTTTTGCACAATGATCTGTTATCTACATTCTCCTACAATACATGGTTAGTGGATGGCCAGATTGTTGAATACATTGTCCTGCAAAAGCCTAACAAACTTGATGAGGAGGAGGATGATAATGAAATTATTGTAGAGTATGAAACCAATTTTTCTACATTTTTAGCCCCTCTGAAATCAGTTATCAAGGCTATTATAATCATGCTACTCACTGGAGTATCTGAGTTTGTTTAAGCCTTAGTATAGCCCATAAACTTTAGTATTGCTTCAGTGTGACTGTGAGAAGGAATAATGCATTAAGTCTAGGTTTCTCCCAAACGAGACATGTTTTGGAAATGTTGGAAATTACTGTATTTCAGATTTGCAGAGATGTGATGTTTGTAAGATGAATGTGCCATTCTACCAATAACAAAACTAACAGTCTGTTTTCCCCAAATGGTAATGCTAAGGACTTTCTGGCTTACCAGAAATCCATTGAT
Organism: Podocnemis expansa; assembly: GCA_007922195.1. Classification (NCBI taxonomy): domain Eukaryota; kingdom Metazoa; phylum Chordata; order Testudines; family Podocnemididae; genus Podocnemis; species Podocnemis expansa. The sequence goes on along the minus strand of ML681964.1, from coordinate 31,158,141 downwards.
CTTGAGCTAGTTTTTGCATCGTTTCTCAAGATAGGTACCTTCTAAAGCAAACATTAAATGTTAAACAAAATATTTCTATAGAAATGAGTCTAACAATCTCTGAATCAGGTCATTACTTCGAAAGAACTCACTTTTTCCTTAGAATTCTCAATGGATCATAAAGACAGCAAGAAGGATGTTTGATATTTATTAATATGTTTATTTTCAAGGTAATTTTTGTAATGTAACAAATATAAAAAATTCAGTGTTTTACAAATTGTCAAAAATGTCCAAAGTACAAAAAAGAGACAATACACTAGTTAAATGGAAATGTTTGTACAATGTGGCACTAAAGTACTTAATACTGTGGGCATGCACACTGTACACCAGAAAAGCACATGCATTATTTGCACAAATAAGGAAATAAGACATGGTTGCTGAATTATCTGATTACAAATTCATTGCTTCTGTCAATTTTCTTTCTTCAGGGATACCATTTACCTGTAAATAAATAAGAATGAATATAATCCATTAATGGTTGCAGCTTTTCTTAGAATACATAACTACTATAGTCACCATGATAGATAGATAAATAGGAATTATGTAGCCTTTCCCTAAGCCTCCAGAATTCGAAGTACTCATTAGAACTGTCCATGTTTGTAATGGCTTTGGAAAGGTAAAATGATAAAATAAAAACCTTGATGTAATAGATAACAACACCTAACTTTTTTTATCCCAGATTTTTCCAAATCTGAATCCATTACCAAATATGTCTCCCTGCTTAGAATTCCTATATATAAGACCTGCATAACTTTTTTGGCTTCTTTGGGGGAAGCAAGGTATGGTATACTATATGTGAATGACAACTCTTTTTTGATGTAAGGATGCTCACACTATCTGAAATCCATGGAGAGTAATTTAATTCACTCACTGTTGAAAATACATTCCATCTCCTAGGCCAAAGAATTTTTGGATTGGGGGATGGAGTGTGAATGTGAATCTATCCACCTAGCAAGGCTGTATCAAGTACCTAGCAATATGAGAGCGTAAAACTCAAATTGGGAAATACTGCATTTTTTTTAATTTTATTTTTTCTAAGACATTTTCTATATTACAGGAACACTGCATAATTTTGTTAAACCGACAGCCCAAGGTAGGTAGCATGGATTTTGCCAACCTCCTAAAGAACAAAAGTGAACAACTATCAAAAGAAACCTGAGGGGGAATGTATGTTTTCATCTGGTAATGTATCTGCAATTCCCAGCAATGCAATACATATAGTAGATAAGTCTATTGATTTATGTTTTGTTTTGTTTCTCTCCTCGGGTGTTTTTATCTTGGCACAATCCCACCATCTGAAAGTACACCATCAATATTAGTCTAGCTGTCATAATTTCAGAAGTCCTTATGAAAACAAATGTAGAGATTTTGGTTAGTGGGTATTCAAATAGTTGGTGGGAATGGATATTGGTTACTGGCCATATTCTCTTCTTCCTCTCCTTAAATACTAATTTAGCGCTGTTTACTGATCCTTTGGAAATAAGAACACAGTTATATATATGTAGTTTGTTGAACATTTGCAATCTTATTTATATTTCAATAGTTGCCTTTTTGCTTTGGAGAGTTAAGAAATTGAATTTCTATTTCTGCAATTTGCCTGGCTGGCCATAAATGTTTTGTGTAAAAATTCCATTTGAAGGTAGTGAAATATAGTAACACTAACTTGATGATGATGACGATGAGTAAAATTTTCAAGTGCCTAAGTCTTTCTGAAAGTCAGTAACATACTAAAAATCCTCCTTTCTGCTAATACAGATGATGGATTCCAGTTAGACGATATCTTGCAACTGCCATGTGCCATTATGTCGGGGAAGTACTTGCATCAAATCTCAGGGGGTGCAATGTACCACTGTACAACCAGGCCATAGAAGGAAGTTAGTTCAATTGTCATCCAATGAAAAGAGTGGAATGGAAGGAAAGGGATGGGGGTTGTTTCTTCCATCAGCAAGAGCTTACCCCAAATAGTGCTAGAACTGAAGTTCAAAGAAACGATATATGCTCCAACTCACTCACGTGCAGTGGAAAGTGATGGTATAACTAACCATGCTCCATGCTGACTGAGTAGTGCCTACCCCAGCCTATAGAGTAGGAGTAGCCAAATTTACTGGCCTTCTGAGCCCCATACAACAATCTTCAGAAATTTGATAGCCAGGATGTGCCTGTCAGGCTTGGGGCTAGTCCTGTGGCTAGGGCCAAGAGCTTCAGTCCTGCAGGAAAGGTCATCACCAGGCTCCAGCCCTTGAGTGAAGCCCCTAAACGCCCACTCCCATGGGGTAGGAGCTCCTAGCTCCACCACTTTGCACCAGTTGGGTAAGCGAAGAATGAGGTAGCAGGAAAGGCTTTGCGAGTCACGCTTTAACTGTAAAAGAGCCATGGTTTGGCCACCCTGCTATAGAGGAAGGTAACCACAGTTGTTTTTATCTATTTAGTAGGTGGTAGTAATATATACACCACTGACAGGGATAAAAGTTACTAGCCTTCTGTAACTGCCATTGTTTAAGAAGGCATTCTTTGACAGGTGGCCTGTAGTACTCCAATAATGCACCGGACATGAGCTTTCGAGTGACCCTAGATAAGCCAGTCGTTGAGGCAAGGATTAATTTGTATTCTCCAATGTCTGAGGTAGGCAGTGACTACTGCCACAAGTTTTGTAAATAGTCTTGGTGCTGTTGATAGGCCAAATGGAAGAGCCATGAAGTGACAGTGGTTTTCACCCACCATAAAGTATAAGAACTGTCTTTGGCCATGGAAGATAGAAAACACGTGTCCTTTAGGCTGATGGTGGCACTCCAGGAACCAAGGAGGGAATGATGGAGGCAAGGGAGACTATATGGAACCTAAGCTTCTTGAGATGCTTGTTGAGATGACAAAAGTCCAGTATGGGGTGTAGGCCTTTTTTTGGCCTTTGAGATTAGAAAGTAACAGGAGCAGAAACCGCTCAGTTATAGGGGAACATCCTCCTACAGCTCCCACCTATAGGAGGGCTTGCACTTCCAGGACAAGAATTTTTTCTGAGAAGGGCCCCTGAAGAGGGACAGTGATGAGGATGTGGGAAGAAAGGACTGAAATAAACTGAAGGGTGTACCCCACTACAGTAATGCTTAACACCCACTGTTCTAATATTCTAGCTGCTCAACCCAGGAGGTAGGGGAAAAGGTGATTTGAAAAGGAGATGTTTGGATCTTGGGTCAAAAGGCGTGCCTACCCCCAAGTGAGTAGTGCCTGGGAAGTGCTGGTAGGGGGTTGACCTGGATAACATTTACAGCCTGTTTTTTTTCTCCTAGAGGGCTCACAATGGGCTTGGGCCTGGGAATTGTTGTGGTTGCTGGGACCTAAAGTGCTTCCTGAAAGCAGGTGGCATGTATAAGCCTAAGGAGCAAAGTATGGCCTTTAGTCCATGCAGCCTGGCGTTCATTTGGTTGGAGAACAGTACTGCACCATCAAAGGAGAGGCTGTGGATCAATTGCTGGACTGCAGCAGATAGGCTGGATGATTGCAAATATGCAACCCTTCTCACTGAGACAGCAGGTGCCACAGAGTGCCATATATTATAGTCATAGCACCCCAGCAAAGTTTACTGTGAAAATATCTTCGTGCCAAAAAGGGCAAGCTTCTCAACTTTTCTTTTCTTTTGTGAGTGGGGGGCAGGGGGGAGGAAGCTGAGCTTGACTACCTCTGCCTGCCCCCACCAGCAAGTTCAGAGATTCGTGAGCATACAGACACACAAACCTTCTAACGGTCATGTAATATTTTTTCTTGGGCTGCTTGGATGTGGGAGGCGGGGAGGAGGGGTTTTCCATAAAGCCTTGACAAATTGAATGATCCCTTCATTGACTAGGAGGGTCACTTTACAACTGTCTCTAAACTTCAAACTCTAACCAAATACAGGTAGTCCTCACTTAGTGACCGGGTTCCGTTCCTGAAACCCGGTTGATAAACGAATTGGTCACTAAACGAGGAGCAGCCCTTACCGGTATTTCAGGCATAATGTACTTTACTGGTAGTGGGTTTTTTCAACCATCTGTAGATAGTTTTAATGTCACCTTTGCATCATTTATAACATTTTTAATATATATTTTAAATGTTTTAAGCTCTAATGTACTGAACTTAGTTTGCATAGTGTACTGTAAATATAGGTAATCTGAGAGAGTTGATGCGAGTTCTCGTACATCGCCATAATACCAACTCATCAGAGAGCTGGTCATAACTCTGAGGGGTCACTAAACGAGTAGGTCACTAAGTGAGGACTAGCTGTAACTACATATACTTAAGTTCCAAGAAACTACTGGAAGCGTGCTTGCTGAAACAAGGATGTTCCAGCACTTTCAAAGGTGGTAAGAAGCAACTGAAGAGGAGGGAGAGGCCCAGCATCTCTTATAATGACACATACGTATGCCACTGCAGAGGGTGTGATAGCTGGCACTACAGATGCTATTGAGGGAAAAATCCCTAGCACCAGTATATGTGGCGCATATGCGTTTGTCATGGAATGGATGTGCACAAACACTTGAAGAAGAATTGATTTTACTCTTTCCTGCGTAAATTCTTTGTAGTCTTACTAACTGCAACCCTGACCCCCACCCCACATTTATTAATCTTCACAAGTGAGGCAAAATACACCAATATTATGCATTGCTTGTATTGTGGTGGAGCCCAGAAGTCTCAGCTGGATTGTGGTGCTGGGTGCTGAAGAAACACAGATGGACAGGGACCCTGTCAATATTCCCTTTACAGGGTGTATCTGTTCAGCAATCTAGTCCCATCTCGCATGGCTTGGTGAACAGCTGCCATTCAGGCCCTCAGTCTGCCAGAACCCATAGCAGCTTCTCTTGGCACCCGGGCCAACGGGAAGGAGCAGTGGTGAGGCAGGGTATCTGGCAGGAGCATGGCTCGCATCACTCAACACAGCTCAAGGCTTCCTGCAGGTAAGGAGCATGAGTGTTGGGGGGAGGGGTTAGGCACAGGCCAGGGGTGCAATTGAGGAGGTGGGAGGGGGGATGGGAAGCCTTTTCGTGGTCCTGTCCTGGAGCACAGGAGCTGGCTGCAGAGGCTAGCCTCGGAGTGCTGAAATGAGCCCCCCCAGCAGTCTGGCCTGGCAGGAAGTTGTGTCACCCCAGCTGCTGGGCAACGTTGTGTGCTTCTGTCTCCCAGGGTCCCTGCAAAGGCAGCAGGGTGGGATTGGAAGGGAGGGCAGAGCAGGGCTGACTGCAGGAAATACACTACATTCCTGTCTCCAATGAAGCCTCAAGCTAGCAGGGAAGGGTAAACAGCATGGGTGGGCAGACCAGGATTTTTTCAAAGGCTGAGGTTCCTGGAGGCAGGTAAATGTGTAGCAGCTCCTGCTTCCCTGAATTTCTAACTTTGTGTGATAAATTCCAGAGGGATAGTCATGTTAATCTGTATATAGAAAAAACAATGAAAGTCCCATGGCACCTTAAAGACTACATACAAACTTGACACAATCAGACTGGATCTGAATAGGGACTTGGAATGGGTATCTCATGACAAAAAGTAATTGTCCCCATTCACACATTTTCACCTTCTAATCAATTGCTGTGAATGGGCCTCCTCTACCCTTTCTACTTTGTTAGCACTTGCCCTCCCCATTGTAATGCTTCTCACCCTTGCAAGTGTATATATACCTCCTAACTGTAGTTTCCACTTCATGCATCTGAGGAAGTGGGTTGCAACCCATGAAAGCTTATGCTCAAACAAATTTGTTAGTCTTTAAGGTGCCATGGGACTTTTGTTGTTTTAACTTGGTATTGTTTTGTAACTCTCAAACTCTTGGAAGTTAATAGGTACTGAAACTACTTGTATGTACTCCTGTCTGTCCCACAGCTAATGTGTTACTGGAACGTCACTTTAAAAATTCCTTGCACTTTTCAATGCAATATAATGTATGAAGACTTTACTTTTTAAGTGTAAGCTTGCCCAGGCAGAAAATTGTGGTGCTCAGTGCAGTTTGTTGCTTGCTCAGAAAGAAACAAAAAGTTCAAACAAATGTTGGTCTCTATGCCGAGAATCTATCCCAAATGTCTTTTTTACAAATTGTTTAGAAAATGGAAAGGTAATCTTTTGTACTGGACCACCTTCTAAAAAAGACAATCTTTTGAACTACTGTATACAGAGTTCTTTACCTCTGACCTGAAGAGCAGCTCTGTGTAGCTCAGAAGCTTGTTTCTTTCATCAACAGATGTTGGTCCAATAAAAGATATGACTCACCCACTTTCTCTCTCTAACATCCCAGGACCTACATGGTTCTGACAATGCAAATTGTCATGGTAACTGCATTTTTTAAAGTGTTTCTACACTTCCTAGAATATTTCCTGTTTAGTGCTGGATAGGGATGGGGTAGTTTTAGTAAAACTATTACAGAAAACAAGATGAAGGTGTAAGATTAGCCACAGAGGTTTTTACAATGTATTTTTATATCAGGTTGTTATTTTAGGGGGTCAAAATGTGCTGCTTTATATTTCATGCCTTTGTTTGCATTGAGGATAGCTAATGAGCACATATTAAAAGTCTTGCGCTGTCCATGACTTTTGCCTCTTACTTTCCTGCACCCCCAACCTCCCAGCCCCAACCCAAGCTGCAGGGCTGACTGAACTTCTGACTGGAAAAAGATGTAAACCCAGAAATCTGCTCTACCTAGTTACAGCTCTGTGTAGTAAGGAGGAGATGCCTCTTAAAATTTCCTGGTTCTCAGGATGTCTACATGCTGATTCCAAGTAGAGTAGTTTTGCGGGCATGCCCTAACCTATGCCACCTGGAAAAACCCCCATGCAACAGCTGGGGACAGCTGAAGTGTGCTCTGCTCAGCCATTATCCCCAGTGTGGCCTTTAAACTTGGGCTGGATGGAGGATATAGCAGAGGGGATGGGTACGTGAGCTGAGAGTTCTCCCACAGTGAAAAAACTTGTAGCTCATCTGATGTGGCTGCTTTCCTAAAAAAGACAGGACATCAGAACATCTGGCCACATAGGCACTCATGTGAGATCTAGCTATGGGGATATCAGCTACGTTCCTTCCAAGGCACACAGCTGCATGGCCACGCGGGTAAAAAACCCATGCAGCACAGGAATTCTTCATTCCCGTGCATGCATGGGACAAGCCAGGTCAGCAGCGCAACCACGGATAGGCCACTTGGGGCAGGCCCAGGACAGGGATTGCCTGGACTGGGCCCACAGTGCAGCTGAGAATCGGCCGCAGTGGGGGAAGCCCCAGAGGTGGGCTGAGCTTGACCAGACTGGGTCTGCGGCACAGCCAGAGATCAACCGGATGGAGGAGGGGGCAGGCCCAGGGTCGAGCCAGGACAGGCTGGCAGCATGGCCGAGGATCGGTCACATAGGGAAGCCCCAGATCTGGCTGGGCAGACTGGAAATGCAGCCAAAGATCAGCCAGGGGTGAGGGCGGGAGGGAACAGACCTGGGGGTGGAGTCTGCCCAGGCCAGGCTGGCAGCACAGCCAAGGATTGGCCAGGGGCAGGCCCAGGATTGGCCTAGGTGGGCCGGTGATGCAGCTGGGGATTGGCTGGGGGAGGAGGCAGCAGTCCCCAAGTTGGGCTGGCGGCATTGCAGGGAAGCAGCTGGGGGGTGGGGGGGCGGCAGGCCCAGGTCAGGCTGGGCTGAGCCAGCTGGGGGGAGGAGGCAGCAGGCTGCGGAAGGCCAAAGATCTAACAGTGCTTGAAGTCGTAAAGAGACTGATACATTCATTCCTCATGGAAGATTGTTGCTCAGTCTGCCAGAAGAGTAAGAGATCCCTGCTAAAGTACTCAGAAGAAAATTTCTTCTCAGTCCCAGTTCTGGGAAGAGCATGCTAGCCCTGCACATTAGAGCAATAAGAACCACTCCTCATGAGGGTATCATGCCTGAACATACAGAGGCCAGAGAATCCCAAATAGCCATGGAGAAGGGTACAGAGAATGCATTTCCTCTGTTCTCCCTTGCAGGAGAGAGCCAAGGTCAACCAAAAGAACAAGGTGTACCTTGAGATGACAGGCTTCCCTTGCTGGATATGACAAACTGAAATAAGAACTTGCCTGCAATGTGTAATTTTTTCTTTTCTAGGCACATGCTGTCTTTCCCCTGGTGTGCCTGCTAGCCATGTGCCGTTACAGTCACAAAGCCTGTCAAAAATGGAGCAGCTCCTCAGCTCAGTGGTTCTGGGCTGTGGTCTGCAGATGACTAGGGTGCTGTGAGGCACTCTTGGACAGCCCACAAAGCTGCCTCTGTTGTAATGCACAGGGTTTCACAGGATTGCCAAAAGCTTTTTTGATTAACTAAATTAAAATGACAACAGAGACCTGCCCCAGAGAGGGCGCACGTTGATCTTTTCTGGAGTAAATTTAACCACACTCAGCTTTGCGTTTGGCATTAGAACTGGAGGGGGACCAAGAGAAGTCTGAGCTGGGTAGCAAACACAGAACTTCTGCTAATCATTTTAAGTCCTGCCACCAGGGAAAGGAAATAAACCCAGACAGAAAAGGACCACATAGTTGGGCCAGTGGTGCAGCCAGGAAGCAGCTGGGGCGGGGGGTGACAGGCCCCAGACTGGGCTGCCAGTATAGCTGGGGAGTGGCTGCAGGGGGCAGCAGGCAATATTCCCTCTAAGGTTTGGCAGCTTGTGTGCAAAATTTTAATGTAAGCATAAAATACATTTAAATTATTAATAACAATTTTAAATAATTTTTGCTCTATATTTTTCAATATTTTCTGTCACGTTAGTTTGCGCAAAAATTTTATTCGGAAAAAGTTTTGTACATGGGTTGAAAATTTTGCACACAAGCCACCAAACCTTAGCGTGAACATTGGATATCAGTACAAGCACTTCTCATCTGAGGGGAAGTGAACGGACATATGACATCTAGTCAACAACAGAAGTTACAAAATTAAACACCTTTCTAATCAGACAAGCAAGCAGACATGATGGGAGATTATATTCCCCTTGTAATGTCCTCTTGTTTCCACTCAAATGAGCAAAAACTGGGATTTTCATCACAATTCACATTTATTAACAATTCATATACTTCACAAAATTTTACCCCAATTGCTAGAGATCTAAATTATGGGGCAGCAGTTGCCAAGTAGAATGTAGAGTCCTTTCATCTCTAGTTCCAGATGACATAGATGCTTCAAGTAGTCCAATTTCCCCTTGGACACTCACATCCCCAGTGAGAACAGCAATGCCAGTAAGTATTTCTATTCCTTCTATTTGCTGTGCCTAGCACCTCTGTAGTTCCAAAAGTGTTTCTAGAAGGAATATCTGCCGCCAAATTTCAGTGAAATGGCAACACTGGTCATTTTCAGATGCTCTCAGAAAAGAACAGTAATTGCTGTACAAGTTGTTTCTGTCCAGAACCAGGCACCTCAATCTGATCTTGTCTAAAATTCTTCTAAATAGAAAACTAGTTGTGTTTTTGTTTTTTTAAAAAAGTCTGAATTGTATCTTTTTACTACTGACCATAACACACTTTTCTCTGTGTGATGAGCTATGTTAAATTTAATCCTAAACCTCAGGACAGAGATCCACTCTGCCACCTACCACTTTCTTAAAATTACATGAAAAATGTAATCAGAACCATGTAATGATATTCTAAAGAGTTGTCAGAATTTTATATGTGTTTGTAAGTCTTCGATAACTATAGAACAGTATAAACATCTATTATATACTTGCCTCAAATCTTTGAAATGTTGTCATACGAAATTCTCCTTTAATCCCCGAAAGCAGTAATGAAGAAGAATAATTTTGAATGAAAACACCAAACAAGGGTTTCTTACATACAAGAAAATCTTTGTCCAAGACGTACACACGTTAAGGTACATATTCTGTTACTGCAGACGCTTTCCTTCCCATCAGCAATCGTAGAGTCCCTAACACACCTAAAGAACAAACTACTCCCCATGGCCACTGTATATTCCTAATCTCATTCTTATTCTCTTTCCTACCAATGTAGATTTCTTTCTCAAATCAGAAATACTAACTGAAGATAAGCAGCTGCTGTCTCAAATGTTTGCTCTCTAGAGGGGTAGGAGTTCATTCACTAAGACCAATGGAAACCTACCCTATGAATTTAATTGTTCTGCTCAGAAATTTCCCCATCTCCAATGTTTATATCTGGTAACAGACAAAAATACTGCATCAACATGCATTGTTCTTGACAGTAGCAGAAGCATGAATGTCCCCCTACAGAGGAAACCCAAGTACCACAAGCAGATCCAATAAATTACATGTGGTTAGCTGTTGGAATGAGCAAGGGTAGTCTAAGACAATCTTCTGTTTTAATTTCACTGGATTTCAGTGTCACCACTCCCACTCCCGTTATATATTTCCTGCCTATGCCCCAAGCTCCAACTTGCCAAATGTTACTAGTGATTTCTCCACAAAATCTGGAACTGTAATTCTGCAGCATCTTATACCATTTCAAAATTGTTTCAACACTGTTTTTTATACTGACCTGCAGTCTGCTGCTGTGGAATCTGAGTCTGATGTGGCAGGTTCCTACAAATAATAATTTAACATTAAAACTTCTATTTATTATGAACATCTCTAAAAACAGTGATGGTATTTAAACTGTACATTCATCATTCTCCTAGAAAGCAGTAATCCTAGCTTTCCCCAAGTGGATAAACCAATTGGCCAAAAGTCTGAGCAGTTCAGCGTGAGCAAGGAACTAGATTATTGATAAAACATAACAAAAATGAGAATCATATGGTTACTCATGTTCAAATAATAAATAATTTACTAAGTGAAAAATGTAGGACACCAGAAAGGAAAGTGAAACAAGCTAAAATTCTAAAAATGTAGGCACATGAAATATAGAAATGTTTGTTAAATATCTGAACGCCTTGATAGCATTTGGCATGTACTGAAATAATTCCTCAGTATATAAGGGCCTCATTCTGGAGCTCTTTAGAACAGTGGTTTTCAAACAACACATTGGGACCCAGTAGTGTGTCACAGATCCTCACGTACTGGGTCTCAGCAGCCGTTGATATTGTCACCAGAAGAATGGAATGCATTGCTGAAAGACATAATTGTTGGGTTGTGGACATAAATGATTTTCAACTGAATCTTGAGGGGAAAAAATTTAAAACTATTGTTTTAGAAAACTGGCTGAAGGATTTAATTAATGATAATGATACACAAGTTTCCATAGCTATCACTGTGGGTTGAGAGACAACACTTTGAACTTTGTATTGAACATATAATGAATGAATGATTCCCACCTTGCATTTCAGATCAGTGTAACTGTAAAAGTAAACTTCTTATTTTGGAAGAAAGGAGAAACACTTTTTTGCCCTTTTTTTTTTTTTCCCTTTAAGTGGGAATTTGAGAAGGCTTTGAATGTTAGAGGTAACCTTATCATATGTGGATTAGTGATCAGACTGCAGGTGAGGCAATTAAAGGTGCATTCATTTATTTTATTTATAATTAAAAGGAGAAAAAGCATAAGTGTTTGAAAGACTGGAACAGTATGGTAATAGAACGATATAAATAATGTTTGTCAACCCTCACTTTTGCTACACAGTGTAACCAATTTTATTAAATAAATTTAAATTAATGTGGAATGTATTTAATTTTTACAAAACAGCCACATAATGTGTTTTACTAATTTAGAATAATTAGGAGTATAGTGTTTTCTATATGTAACACTGCTGATAGAAATTGGGTGAAAACTTGTTGAAGCTGGTGGGTGTGAGCAACTCCATTCAGGGTTAAATTAAGAAACAGTGAAGCTCCTCATTGAAGTAAAATAGCTGGAACAATAGGAGCCACCTCCCAAAACACAGGACACACATAAGGCAGTCAGAATCTGAGCTATGTGGATGGAGGGGTTTTACTGCAGAATGAATGCAAACAAGTGAGCCGTGTATGGCTCAGTACTGTTTGGTGGAGCTGTTTGTGTCTAACAGCACAGCAGAAGCAGCCAAAGCAGCAGCACTGGAAGCATGGCCCTAAGACAAGGGGGAATAAGGGAGCAAGAGAGAGAGCACAAGCGCACGCTTTTTGAGCACAGTGCTAGCTGGGAAACAGGCCTGAAACGGTAAGCAAAGGAATTGCCTCCTGATGCTTGATTCCTACTGTGTTCAGCAGGGAAATGGGACTTTGTGTGCATTTTTTGTAAACGAACAGGATTGGATCAAAGAAATTATTCTATTATCAATCTCTCCACCAAATGGAAACAACTCAACAGACCCTGAAGATGGGCTAGCTGCCTAGTTCAAAAGGAATAATAATACATAATCTAGAAGAGGAATTAAAAAGCCTGTCATGTTTGCAGATGATGACTTTGTCTTCCCATAATTGCATACAGGCATGCTGCTGCATATGCACAGAGCCCTCACTGAAGCCAATAGGCTTCAAGTGGGCAGAGCAGTGAATTTCAAGATTGACCTCTTACTATTATTGCTAGTATAAATTTTAGTACAGTAACAAAATATGCTAGTGTGGTACAGATATCACAAGACAGTCCTTGCATCCAGGAGCTAGGTAGGGAAATGCTCCTCAGTAAGGTATGTTAGATTTTGAGGTAAACATCGTGAAGACTGAGAAATACAAAGAAATCTAAAAAGTTCAGAAACGTGGTGTAACAACCCTTGGGGAGGAAGGGGTTAACGCTCTGGTTAGTGAG
>ML681964.1:31128744-31145458 GCA_007922195.1 Podocnemis expansa | reverse complement strand
TCTGGCCTGTTGCAGGCCCCCACCTTCTGCACTCAGAGTGCCAGAGTAGGGAAAAAGCCTTGACATGTGGTCATGAAATAATCAACTTGAAAAATGATTAATGTAATTAATATTCAACTGCAAGAATAGCACAGCCTGATGATAATCTCCTGCATTTTCATTTCTCAGCATGTGTTTATACGTAGTCGGACCAAAGGGGCCACAACCCTGTCCCTCAGGCAGAGCCGTAACAAGGCATTTTGGCGCCCAGGGTGCATTCCACTTGGAATGTGTCTCTTACAGTAAGTGGCACCTGGAGCGAGCAGCACGGAACGTGCCCTCTCTCTGATAGAGCGGCAGAGCCGCTCCAGGGTGAAGCCTTGTTAGCCCTGTCCTAGTTACAGCCCTGCCCTCAGGGATAAAAAAATGATTTCATGGAATGGAGTTCTGTCATGGAAAAGGGATATGACAGTCCCTCATAGTGGGCTCAGCAGTGTGAGGAACAGACTGCCAATTCCAACTGTTAGCAGAACTACTTCTAAAGAGCTGCGTTTAGTACTGAATAACTTGATATCAAGAGACAGATAAATCACAGAGATAGCAAAGAAGAGCAATATCTATAATTAAAGGGAAGACAGAGGCACTGAATAAGGAGGAAACAGGACTAGAGCTAACTAGACGGAGGTTATCACTGCTATCTAAAAATATTTATAAGGTGTGAACAAGGGAGAATGGTTAGCACAGTAAATAGGATTTAAATAAAATAACTGGATCAATAGCTAAATGGTAGGAAAAGTGATCAAACTGAGATGTGTAAGATTGGAATAAATACCAAAGAAAAATGCAGGATGCCCAATTATTTCAAACAATTAGGGTCAGATTCTGATAACCTCATTTGAATTGATTAATACCTTATTTGGTAAACAGTCACAGTGAAATCAATTAGAGAAGTAAATGGACTAGATGAGCTCATGCACTCTTCTCATCTTCAGCATCTCTTAATAATGGCAGATCATTGGATTGATCCCCCACCCTCATCCTCCCTTAAGGTAAGATAAGGAGTTTCTTTGCCTTTGTGTACAGGCTCACAGATTTGAAAATACATTATAACATACCTTTCAATTACCAATGATGGCGGAGCAGCTAGAGTTTTATGTATGCTGAAGAAGTGAACTCCATCATATTTATGTTTTTGACATTAACAATTTTATTGTGTCCTTCACATTAAATTACTGCCCCATTTTTAGGCATTAGCAACTCATTACATTATGTTCCCTATTAATTTTGTCCCGTTCCCCATCATATCCTTATAACTGAAACAGAAGAGAGGGATACCCACCCTTGTGCAGTAGCCAAGGTTCTTTGAGACGTGTGTCCCTGTCCTGCTCCACTTTAGGTGCATGGCCAGCCCCACATCTCAAATCAGAGATCTGTACAGCAGTCTCCACAGGGGTGACCAGCACACGCCACCAGGGGCCCCTGGCCCTTTTAGCGCCGCTGGTGACATGCGCAGGTCCGCCCCCCCCCCCCCCCAATCCCTCAGTTCCCTCTCTACCATGAAGGGAGTGGAGCTGCGAAATAGTATTATTATGCTTTGAAGTAGAAGGGAGGAGGACAGGTAGTGGAGCAGGACAGGGACACGCATCTCAAAGAACCTTGGCTACTTCACAAGGGTGAGTATCCCTCACTACTTTGAGCAGTGTCCCTGTCTGCTCCACTTTAGGTGACTACCAAGCCATCCCCAAACTGGAGGGGGGAACTTCAAAGGCTGGTTTATGAACTGATTGAAGGACTGCCATTCCCAGAGAGGCATCCAAGGAAGAGAACTGGTCAAGAGCATAATGCTTCACAAATGCGTCAGCAGAAACCATTGTGGCAACCCAACAGATGTTGGATATAGGGACATTGCTTATAAAAGCCATAGAGGCTACTACTGATCTGGTGGAGTAAGCATGGATGACCCCAGGGGACTGAACCCCTTTTAAGGTATATGCAGACCATATACATGTGCATATCCACTTGGCTAGTCTTTGCTTGGAAATTGGCAGTCTCTGGGAGCGCTCTGTTATGGATACAAAGAGTCTTGGCATTTTGCGGAATGGTTTTGTTCTCTGTAGACAGAAGGCTACAGAACACCTTACATCCAATGTATGCCACACTGTGTTGTGGATCGGTGTGTGGCTTTGGGAAGAATGTGGGGTGGTGAATGGTTTGGTTAAGACGAAAAGAAGAGACAACCTTTAGAATGAATTTGGGGTGAGACTGGAGAGAGATTTTGTCCCTGTGAAAAACCGTGAATGGTGGGTCTGCCATCAGTGCAGCAAGTTCACTAACGTGTCTGGCAGATGTTATGGCTGTAAGGAAGGCCACTTTCATTGACGTGCAAAAGGGAGCAAGTCGCAAGAGGCTCATGTCCGTGACTCATAGAATTGATTTTATGGCCGCCCCTCCCGGACCATCGCTTAAGTATGTAAGGAATGTTACGGGGAGCAGATAGCCCCCTTGAACTTAACTGGATGGCCGTTACCACCCTGAGTGTCCATTGTTCCGCCAGGGCTTGGTGTAGGTGGGCTCTGCCTGACTGCAAGGTCCTGCAAGGTATGACTCATACCACCATTGTTCTCTGCATTCCCTGTAATCAGGGAAAGGCAGGAAAACCAGCTTAAAAGCTCTGGTCCTGGGGGCTCAGGCAGGAAGGTCCCCAAGACACCCTGCCTGGCCTGATCAACCAGAAGCTGACCTCCTCCACTCACAAGTTCTCCCCGAGCATACCCCACGTTTAAACTGCCGGCCCGAGTACGAGTACGAGTCTCTCCTGCCTGTAATGCTGCTGCTGCTGCTGCTGCTAGGGATGGTAAGAGCCTGCCCTGCAGTTTTCTTTAAAGATTAAAATTACTTTCTTTTCTGGCTGCTGCTTTGAAACTGTTTTTCCCAGCTTTACAGGCTCGTGTGTATCTTTTGCCTTTTCCTTTCCTTTTCTTTACTTGTGGCTTCATTTTGTGTTAAAGGAGCTCCCGTGTCTGTAATTACCTGCCGCTACTCTGTATTACTTAGTGTATCTCTTCCTTCTGAACTGTTTGAACTGGTGTTAAAAGTATCATCGTGTGTTGCAACATTATATAAAGTTAATTGGTAGCCTTAGAAGTATTAAGTTAGATAGCAAGATTGTTTTGCTTTAGTTTGTAGTTACTAGAATTGTTTGTTAAGTTACCTTTGCCCTCCCCTCTGTAACTTCCCCAACTTGAATGAAACTTTTCCTTCTTAAACTTTACTTGTCTCCTCTTTATTCCTCGAACCCCCCCCCCGTTACCCCAAGTTCACCGCTGCACCCAGTTCCCTTTCCTGCAGTTCCTCCTTCCCCTGCAACCCCCTTTTCACTGCTTCTCCGTCTCCCCCCCGGCCTGCCGCTTACCTGCCTCTCCACTGTTGCCTCCCTACCCGTTTCCTTTTGCCTCTCCACCTGCAGCCACCGGCACCCCGCGACTCTAGCCAGCTCCCGCCAGCCTCTCGTGACTACCCCATGGTTCCCGCCCGCTGCCTCCATTTCCCCCTGGCTTACCCCTTCCCGCAACTCCAGCCCGCTGCAGCTGGTTCTCATGGCCCCCCCCTTTTTTTCCTTTCTTTCCCTCCTCGCTGCCGCTGCCGGCTTCTCTGCGGCACCAGCCTGCTGCCACCGGTTCCCACACGGCTCCCGCTGTGTCCCACGGCTCCCCTGCACCTCCCGCCACTTCTGCGGCCCCTTTCCCTGCCCCGGGATTCCCCCCGCTGCCCGTGCCCCTCGTTGCAGCCGCTCGCCGCCACTGCCGGCTTCCTGCTCCCTGCTGTGCACCCCCCCACACGCCTCCCTCTCAACTGTCCAGCCCCCTGCTTCCCCTGTTGTCCTGAGCCCCCACATGCCTTCCCATCTGGCTGCCTCTAATCCCCCCCCACTTGTCTTCCTTCTTCTTAGGTCCCTGCTTCCCCGTTGCTTTCCTCTCCTCTTGGTCACTGCCGCCTGCTAAGTTTGTATTGCACCCCCCACCTCCTTTTTTCTTCTATGGTATTAAAACATCTTTTAGGTTACTGTGAGTAAGTTTATAGCTGTAAGTTAGCTTAGTTGAGAAGTCTCATTGTCTCCCAACCTGCCCCCACTCCCCAAAGTTAAGCGCCCCCCCACCACTTCACAAAAAAATCACTGTGACAAGCACCATGTATACACCCCACCACTCACCCCCAAAAGAAGAAATCTGTCTATTTCTTGGTGTGACAAGTGTTTGTGAGAAATGTCCCTGAAGAGGGATGGGAAAGGGGGATGGGTGGTGGGTTTTGATAGAAAGGGGATGATGTGTCCCTTGGGGATGGTGTCCAGAACCCATTTGTCCAATGAGATTGATTGCCATCGGTGAAAAAAAATGAAGGAGGCTGTTTTGGAAGAATGGAGGTGGTTTGGTGACAGGAGTCAGCAGTGGAGAGACGTGGTCGGGCAAAGCCTCAACCAAAGCCTCAAAACTGTTTAGAATTGGGAGGTTGAGAGTTAGATGAGGCTGGATTAGTCTGTCTTCCATAATGTTGTTGTTGAGGTCGTGATCTAGAATTGTCAAACCTTCTACTCTGGCTAGATTGTGAGTATCTGTTAGTGTAGGGCTGGTTTCTTTTACAGGGAACCGGGGTATAGATCCCTAGTGTACGAAGTGTTGCTCTCAAATCTTTAAGCATGTGCATAACTTCGTTTGTCCTCTCCCCAAACAGCTCTGATCTATCGAAGGGGAGGTCCTCGATGGTCATCTGCATCTGCTTAGGCAGCGCCACTGAATGAAGCCATAAGGCCTGTCTTATGACTACAGCTGTGCCAATGGTGTGGGCTGCAGCATCCGCAGCATCCAAGGAGGCCTGTAATGCCGTCCTTGCTGTAAATTGTCACTCTTATTAAGGAGTTAAATTGCTCCTTCCTGACATCAAGTATAAAACTGATGAAGTCTGATATCTTTGAGTATATGTCATGATCATAATTCGACAAAATTGCAATATAGTTTGCTACTCTCAGTTGGAAGGTAGCTGAAGTGTAAACTTTTTTCCCTAGGAGCTCCAACTTTTTACCATCTTTGTCACCTGGTGTTGACTTGTATGTCTGCCTGGATTTTGGATTCACAGCCTCTATAACCAGAGAGTTAGGCTGAGGGTGTGAGAAAAGGAATTTGTTGCCCTTTGGTGTAATGAAGTATTTTCTGTCTGGTTTTTTTTGTTCATAGGTGCGGCAGTGGCAGGTATTTGCCATATTAGGTTCACTGGTTCCATAATGCCTTCATCCATGGGCAAGGTGACCTTTTTCGAGGTTGAGGACTGAAGAATCCTGTACAATTTAAGCTGCATGGTATGGTCCTCTTGAATGGAAATATCTAGAGTATCCGCAACCCTTCTGAACAGTTCCTGGAACTGTTTTGCATCATCCACTTTGGGGTGATGGGTGGACTGCTCGTTCAATGCTTCTTGAGTAGTTGCCTGTTGCCTTGCATAGGCCGCAAACCAGTGGGTGGCAGTAGGTGCCTGTACCGTAGAGGGGGCTGCCTGTAATGCCCCATACTGGGTCCAGTTTCCCCAGCCCATATAGGGAAACCCATATGGTAGGTTCATATACCAGGTTGGGGGCGCAGTGAAAGCTGCGATTGGCCCCTGGACATGTAAATCAGGAAGCTGTTTGTCACTGGCACTGGCACTGGGCTGCCAGACTGTGATGAAAGTGATTTAGGTCTGTCACCCAAGGAAAAAGAGAGTGAAGTGATCTGATCATCAGAGGAATGTATACTGAATAGAGGTGAGAAGGGAGAGGAAATGGATCATTCCTGCTCCTCCGTTTGGCAATGGTGGTTCTTTTGTTTCTTTTTCCTTGGTGAATGTGGGAGACTTAGTTGATCTGTACCATGCACCTGCTCCCAGTGTAGCTCATTAGGGAGCAGCACTGTAGTAATGGTGCCGCTTGCGGCACTGTTTCCTGCTGTGGCATAGGTGGTGCTGGGGAGAGGAGCGCAGGGATCGGTGCTGTTGTCAGAATTGAAGTGCACGGCACCAACTGCAGAACTGGCACCAGGAATGAGTTTGTCGGAACCAGCATGCTCAGTGCTGGCGGCGGTACTGGTATCCCCAGAGGGTTCGGTGCCGGCAGTTCATCTGCGGCCATACTCTTTTGCCCATGCTCTCTTGTGGAGCTTGAAGGGCCACTGTGTTTAGTATGGGCAGAAGTACCCAAGGAACCAGAAGCCTCAAGGGTACTGCTTCTCCCAGGGTCACCCTTAACTCTCCTAGAGTGTGTTGGAGAAGACGTGGCAGAGTGCCACTTACAATTGTCTTGAGATCGTGACGGATGGAAGGGGTCCAATGCTAGTTTTAAAGAGCCCTCCATCAGGAGGAGCTTCAGTTTCATTTGTCGATCCTTTTGGGCTCAAGAGGTTAATTTTTGACAGGGCGGGCATTTTGGGGTTTTGTGACCCTTGCCCAGACATTTAATGCGCTCCTGATGTCTGTCGGATGCAGGCATTGCATCTTTACAGGAGGTGCATCTTTTAAATCCCAGCGGAGTCGGCATTCAGACAGTTGGTTTCTGTTCTTAAATTCTTGCTGTTCTAGTTTCGGTTTTTTTGCTTCTTGTTTTTCTATTATTTGTTGTGATTGTTTTATTGTATTTTGAAACTGTTGGTTCTGTTTCCAGGTGGAGACAGGTGGCCGTTAAAACAGCCGTTGGAAGTGAGCTGGAGCTGAGGTGTTCTACGTCCAAGCACTGAGGCGGTAAGAAGGGATGTGAGGGATGGGGTGGGAGGACCCGCATGCCTCAGCAGTGGTGCCAAAATGGCTGGGGCCCCTGCTGGCGTGCGCTGGTCACCCTCCTGGATACTGCTGTACAAATCTCCAATTCGAGGCACAGGGCTGGCCACGCACCTGAAGTGGAGCAGACAGGGACACTGCTTGAAGAAGAAGCCAATCAATAAATGTGAAGTTGATATTTAAGTCCATTAACTTGGTAAAAGGTTTTTTTTTTTTTTTAATTATTTAAAAGCACAAATAGGAACGTTTCTTGCTTTTGGAAATGTCAATGAACTGCTGAGCGAGCAGAGGGCAGATGGGAACAAAATGTGTTTGTGAAATTTCAAAAGTAATAGTGGCTATTTTTTTTTGTTTCCGCTGACTTCAGAAAAGAAACAACTGAAAGTGTCCACAAAGGGCTGGAGTGAGTGTGTTTGAGAGGTGCAAAGCAAAAAAAATTTTCTAAACCAATTATTCCACATTCTGTAATGTATTTTTACATTCATGTATCTATTTAAAAGTATACTTTGGGACAAGATTGCAACAATGTTGCCTAAGCAATTCTGGGGAGACTTTTAATCCCTTCTGTTATGATATGTCAGGCCCCAAAATGTGTCTTAATATTTATACAGTGTAAGTATGAAACGAGGTGTCATTACTAAAGTAAAAACTCTGGGCTTTACGCTCCCATTTAGTGACAGTAAAGGGAGATTGTCAAGACAAACACAACATTTTAAAAAAAAATCTTTGTGTTACTAATTACAAGACTGTATTCCCATTTGTGCTGTTTGTTTATTTTTTTGTAATTCATTCAGTTTCGATAGTGAAACTGTATTGTTCAATTTCATTTTAGTTTACAGTCAATTTTACTTTCTGGTTCTCCTGAACTAGAAAAATATTGTTACTTAGTTTTCCAACATTTAAGGAAATTTGAAAGGTCAGCCAAGTAATTCTAATGTAAACATTAATCTTTTCTTTGGAGAACTAGAGAAAAAATATTTTCTCTAATTATTCTAGTGTTCTATGTCTAGTGTTATAATATTGTCAAACATTTATAAATCATGAATCAGTCCCCAAACTATATATATATAAAAAATTCCCCTCTCACCCATATGGGTGGTATGTGTCTTCCTCAACCTCGGGTCCTCTACCAGAGGCCTGGGAGTTTGAGGGTTCTGCGCAGTATCTTAGCTGTTCCTAGCACTGCACTCTTCTGGACAGAGAGCTCTGATGTTGTTCCTGGGATCTGTTGGAGCCACTCTCCCAGCTTAGGAGTCACAGCCCCGAGTGCTCCTACCACCACTGGGACCACTTTGGCCTTTACTTTCCACATCCGCTCTAGTTCCTCTTTCAGGCCCTGGTACTTCTCCAGCTTCTCATACTCCTTCTTCTTGATGTTGCTGTCACTTGGCACTGCTACATCTATCACCACCGCTGTCTTCTGCTCCTTGTCTATTATCACGATGTCTGGTTGATTGGCCAGTACCTGCCTGTCCGTCTGGATCTGGAAGTCCCACAGAATCTGAGCCCTGTTATTCTCCACGACCTTCTGTGGGATCTCCCATCTGGTCTTGGGAGGGTCTAGCCCATACACTGTGCAGATGTTCCTGTACACAATGCCAGCTACTTGGTTGTGCCATTCAGTGTATGCTGTTCCTGCCTGCATCTTACATCCTGCCACTATGCGTTGGACTGTCTCTGAGGCTTCTCTGCACAGTCTGCACCTTGGGTCCTGTCTAGTGTGGTAGACCCCTGCTTCAATGGATCTGGTGCTCAGTGCCTGTTCTTGTGCTGCTACGATCAGTGCCTCAGTGCTGTCTTTTAGTCCAGCCCCTTCCAGCCACTGGTAGGATTTCCCAATGTCAGCCACCTCAGCTATCTGTCGATGGTACATCCCATGCAGGGTCTTGTCTTGCCATGGCATGTCTTCTGCTTGATCTTCCTCCCATGTCTGCTGCTGCCTCAGGCATTCTCTCAGCAGCTCATCTTTGGGTGCCATCTTACTGATGTACTCCTGGAAGCTCTGGGTTTCATCCAGGACAGTGGCTTTGACACTGGTATAAATATATATATATGAAGGTAACCCAGCATTTATTTAGCTGTTGAGTTTCTGAACAATTAGAGTGCACTTAGAAAATGTTTTCAAGCTTTTCTTTGCAACCGTGAGGGCTAGATGCTTTTTGAATAAAAACTAAAGTTGAAATTCTCACCTAATCACAGCTTCCATAGTAGGGGCTTTAAGAAACAGTCCATACTGCAAAGTTGGCAGTACTGAATCATTCTAGAAAAACTGAAGGGTAGAAGTATTTGGACTGTGGATGTCGGGGCAAGGTAAATAGAAACTGAAAAGGAGAAATGATGAGTGAAAATGTGTTGGTCATGAATTTTCCAAGCAAAAATGATAGTTTAATTTCACTTACAAGAGCCTTCCCAGCTTGTAGTCAACAAGCCTAAATATTGTTTTGCTTCCCCTGAAACAAAATTATTCAGGAAATCCCTTCCTGTGAAATTTTTGTCCCAGTTTGGGATGGGTTTCTCCTCCCCAACCCCCCAATGTGAAACTTTTCATGAGAAGGTATTTCTATTTTCTGTGATTGTGTGGCTGAATTACTCAATGACTTGGATGCCAGCTTATTTATTTAATTTTTACAATGACAGAATATGCAAGCTGGTAACCTTAAACCAAAGGTGACTAAACTTTTGGTGGGGGTATTTCACAGCCCCATTTCCCATGCTTAAACATACAGACTTGCCCTCATCTACATTAACCTGTACAAACCTGTTCCCACTTCTTAATATGCTCTCCTTCCTTGTACTGCCAGTCATTTCAGAGCTGTGGGGGCACAGGAGTGGCTTACCTTGGGAAGCCTATGTGAAATAATATTGTAAAGGAGCAATTTGGAAAGATTTGTGACCATATATTGAGCTGTAGGGGGCCTTAGGATGTGGATGTGAGAGAGGATATGGAGGGATGGGCTTGTGGGGAAAAAAGAGTAATGAAATTGTGAGGGGGACAAGAGGAAAACAAAAGACCTGAGCTAGGAGGAGCTTTTAGGAACAAATGTATTCTTAACAAGCTGCTTTTCCTCCCTGTTCCTGTTACCAGTGATTGCAGCTTGAAACCCACCTTTTTTTCCATCATCTCCCAACAAATCCCCTGCTGTATACCCCTATATTCACTGTTCATTTCCTTGCACCATCATCCTGCTGCTTCATGGCCTTTCATCCTTCCTTGGTTTCCTATAGAGCTGCTCCCTGGTGCATTACGAAAAACCAGGAGACGTGTTAAAATCTCTGAGAAGCAAAGATGTGATTAAGGAAGAAGGAGAGCAAAAGTGATGACTGTGGTGATGTGGGGATGAAAAGATTTTTGGCAGAGGGACAAAGCTGAAGCAATCTAGTGTTTCTGCATGAAGGTATCAATACTGAGTTCCCTCAGTGTTACTGCTTCTATTCCCCAGTAGAACCAGACAGCAGTGTGGTGGGAAGTCAATGATATGCCAATTCCTTTGTGAAGAGGCACCTGCCACCCTCAGCATACCAGGGTTTAAATCCTCATCATCCAAGCCCCAGCCTCAGGCTACTGTTTCACATCCCTGATCTCTCTTTCTATAGCCACATCTCTATCCCACAGTCCAACCTTTCACCATGACTCAGCAGGGAACACCACAGGAACATCAGGGATAAAGCTAGATAAAATTTTCGCACAAACTAAGTTTTGAAAAATGGAAATGATCAGTCCTGGTTTTCAGCAGTGTTTTGTCTCTCATCTGTGATAGTAGCTGATAGATTTGCACAGTTATATTGGCTAATTTTAGTGAAATTAAGATTTCATTCCTGCTTTCAATATAAATTTCAAAGCAACCTTAACTATGGAGTTGTTACTAGTGCCCACATAGTGAATACATTCAGAGAAAAAACATCAGATTCCACAGATAAGTTGGATAGCATAATCATTATAGGCATTAAAGATCTAAATTGGTACTTACTGCTGTGTTTGCATTAGTGGCATGCTAGTATTATCGTAACTGTCTGTGTGAAGAGGTGGAACAATCTCACCAGTAACTGGGTGAAACACAGGAAGTGTTGAAAGAGGCCATGCTATCTCTCTATTTTTGGACATCTCACGGAGCTCTTTGGTAGATTTTTGTATAGCATTGTGGTGGACCAACTGGATGCTACATTAAAAGGAAATGAAATAAATATTTCTTTTAAAAAAGAGTCTAAGAAAATGGGTAGTTTATAAAACCATTGAAATGGCTTTTCTTTAAAATAAAAGATTTTTAGGCATACTACAAACTATCTCAATAGCAAAATTATATCAGACCTTCAGTGTAACAAGATTAATAGAACAGGTATTTAGATTATTTACTTTTGAAAGCAAGAATTATTCTATTAGACTATGCACTGTGGAGATGTCTTTTTCTAAAATATCTTAGACTATGCAGTTTAATATTACTATTCCATTTATTTCCTGCTGTAAAAATTAAGAATTTGGACCCTTTTATATTGTTGCTTCTTGTGGTGGATTCATAAATACTCACAAAAGCTTCAACTTTATGGCAGAACATTATGTAGGTTCAGGATACCTTTCATGAAAGTTCTTTCATCTGTCCATTGCCTTGCAAAAATGTAGATTCGGAGTCACATGAGCATGAACATTAATTGAATATTAATATTATCACTCTAGCTAAATGATTTTATATTAAATCAATCTTTATTATTTTCAAACCCTTTTTATTCTGACCTGCTATCCTTGCCACACCTCTGTTTTTATAGCAGCTTTTACTTATGTGAATTAGACTATGAATCAAGGAGAATGAGAGAAGAGCATGACACACATGTATGAAGCATGACAAGCTACTGAGAAATGAAAATTAAATGAGAAAAATAACAGGAAAGAAGACACTTACTCTGGTGTTTGCATGTTTCTCTTTTCCCTAAAAACAAAACAAAATTTATGAATTAAATAATAGCATTGATAGTTGGAACATTAAATCTATCTGCTGATGGAAACAGAACATAACGTGGAAATGATGACACTGCTACCACCAAACCAACTTGGTAGCATTTGCTACCGGGTTATGATAAGGACTGAATGAGCACACACACAGAGCTGTGATATTGATGACAGACAGAGACACACCCACACACAAATGAATGAATATGCAAGTTAAGAAACAAGTGTCTGGCTAAAATAAATTCTATGACAAAATGAAATCAGGGTATGTGTAAGTGATGGAAGAAAACAATGTTACTTGCTGCTTTCATTTCATGTTTGGCTTTTATAATCCTAAATTCAATTTAGATCCTTGACAATATTTATTTTACTGTGCTAGTGTCTTTAAAATTATTATTCAGTGAATAAAAATTTTAATCAAATTAAGTAATTGTCCTGAATTGATAGTTCCTTTATTTTTATTTTACTTTTCTTGGGGGGCAGGGGGCAGGGTGCAAGGACAATTTAACCATTTTGAATAGAACTATAGTTCCTAAATCTGGAGATTAATAGTAATTTTAATTCATGTTTAGATTTAAAACAATACAATATCTCTCAGATATATTTCTGTTGGTCTGTTTAAATAGTATTTTATGAACTGAATGACACTTCTACTGAACGCTTTCCATATGTATCACAACTTCAGAAAAATCTACAATTACTATTTAGTGTTTTAAAGTACTCACACTCCTTCCCGTCGGCAGCACATGATATAAGCAAGTATTAGAAAAAGCACCAGTGCTACTGCCGAGGGCACTGCCAGTGTAATTAGGAAATCCGAATAATAGTCTCTGCTTTTCAGTGTATCAGACGGTGGTTTATATTCTCCACCATCGGGTAATATTCCCTCTCCACGGATCACTTCCTGATAGACGGAAACTTGTTTTGTTTTATCAACCTGATACAAAAAAAGACAATTATATAAGCAATTAACAAATGTGTGTGGAAAATGAAAAGACTTTTAACTAGTCATAACCCAGAAAAAACAACACTACACAGCACTGTCTTTCAAATTATGGAATTTAACAACTGTTTTTTTTTCCCCAAAGATTTCTTTATCTAATGTATTCTCTTGTCTTAATTAACTTTAAAGACTAAATCACAGAAATATATTTCACTTTTTAGATCTGACTGATAATTTTTCAAAGACTTTACTATATGCGAGGGGTGGCCATACTTACTGACCCCTACAAGCTCTGTACAACAATCTTCTAAAGTTTGAGAGCCAGGGAGTGCCTGACAGAGATCAGGGCTTCAGCCCTGTGGCAGAGTGGTAGGATAAGAGGGTCATGTAGGGAGGGTGGCTTAGGACTTCAGCCACATGGGGCATGCCTGCTGTGGTTTGGGACTTCAGCCAGAGGTGACCCATGTGCTGGGGCTCAGGGTCCCTCTGCACTAGGCAAAAGTTCTTCTCATCCATCAACCTGCAAGGCTCCTATCCCCACCATCTGTACATGGCAGAAGTCCTGAACTCCCCTCATCTCCAGTAAAAGAATGCAGAAGAGTATTGGGGGGTTCCATGAGCCATACTTTAACTGTAAAAGCACAGCATGTGACTCATGAGCCATGTTTGGCCACCATTGCTATATGCTCTTTGGCCTCTGCTGTGACGGTCCAAAAATGGTGACCATTTGTTACATGAACTGGACTAAGCCCACCAATTCATTTAATTTAAACCACTGAATAGCTATCCAGATAAATATTTTTGGTCAATATCAACTGGGCTAACTTTTTTTTTGGTGAAACATGGTGATTCAGCAACAAAATCAAATCAAATCAAATCATAGGGCTGGAAGGGACCTCGTGAGATCATCTAGTCCAACCCCCTGGGAATTGAACCCAGGACCTTCTGCATGTTAAGCAGAGGTACTAGCCCAAGTTATTCTTTAAATTAGTGTCAATTTAAACATTAATTTTGGGGGACCCTGACTTCCTGAAATAAAAACAAACATTTCATCTGAATACTTTCAAAATGAAAATTTTGTCCTTAATTTCAAATTACTTTTATTTTCAAAATTTCCTTTGATTCTAAAAAAAATTTCAAACAAAAAGAAACATTGACACTAAAAATGAATGTTTCCTTTTAAACTTCTGATTAACTGAACATTTAAAAAATGTTTGTTTCTGGTTCAACCTGAAAAAAAAATTTTTTGGAACAGCCAGTGAACCAAAGAAACTCATTCTTTACCCTTCTCTATGTATAATATAAAGTAGAAAAGGTTTATTTCTCCCATGTTAATTCCCTAAGATACTCAGTTCCCCTGATCTTTATTAGGTAATATTTAATCTTGCTTCTATTCAATTGTCCATGCCACTCACATGCACAAAGTGTACTGTATGTCATTAGAAAATAGAAGAAAGAAGCAGTGTAGTACTTTGAAACCCTAGTAAAGAGTGGAGGAGTGCATTAATATCATCATCAATGTACTTGTAATAGCGAAACTCAATTATTTAGTATTAATGTCACAATCAGGGATTTTAAACTTAATTATATGCCCTGATTATGCTTGTGCCTATTCAATCTATGTATAAAATAAAGTGAACCCAAAAAGTAACATATAAAAGTGAGTACACTTCTATAATTAATATATGAGTTGAATATTTCTTTCAGTCATTTAGGTAACTAAAAACACATTCATGTCATTAGATGAAATCTATCCTTGATTACTATTATGAGATGATTTAGAACAAAAGTGACATATTAAAACTTTTTTAAAAGACCGATTTCAAAAGATTACTAAAATTTCAGAAGATTATTGAATAGCTGGATAGTTGTACAAAGAAAAAGGACCAGTAATTAAAAAAACACTATAGATTAGAAGACCATTTACCTTCAAATAATCTATAACATCACTAAAAGCTCAATATTTTAAAAACATTCTAAGATTCACTATAAATATTGCAGTAGCAACACAGACATTTTTGACATCATACAGAGAATCGATTCAAAATCATGGCTGCACCAAATAATTTTCTACAGATACATTGTAACATTTTAACTACCTCATTCTCATTTTGCATTATTCTATCTTACAGAGAATTGGAGGGAAGATTAAATTTTGAAAATTTAACTTTTAGGGTTTCTTGATTTAGTGTTGTTTAATAAAAAAAAATGAAAGACCTATTTTTGCATTACAATAATCTCATTATTAATATATTTCTTAATAAATACTTTTATATATTCAGCACACTTCTTAAATACTAAAAACTAGGCCCTGACCTCTGTTGCATGACTGTGTTATGAATGTCTGAGAAACAGTTGAAGTAAGTCATGCCCACCTGTTCCTTCGCCTAGCTAGTGCTCAAAGGAGTGATAGAAAGTGAGACTGCATAGTGTACTAAATGGAATCATAACTCTGAGGATGCATAGTCTGTCCTTGCACCTCAGCTACTAGCACTAGCCACTGCTTTCAGCAGTATTTGCTTGGCAGGGATGTACAGATTCACTTCAAAGGACAAGCAAGTGGTTACTTACTGTAACAGGTTCTTTGAGCTGTGATGCAGTCGTCTGTTCAACTTATGCATGTATGTGCAGCCAGTGTGTCAGAGCCAGAGAATTTTACCTAGCAGTAAGCACAGAGGGGTGGCAGTTGCACCTTGTGGTAACAGCCCTTCTTCTGGCTACATGAGGAGGTGCTTGCACCAACCCCACTCAATTTATTGATAACAAGTGCACAGAGCTTAAACTCTGGTGCCAAGGGGACAGAGGGTCAGTTGTAGAATACACATCTGGGTCACATCTTGAAGAACCAGTCACAACAACCAACCATTTCTTCTTCAGTAAATGCAGCTGTGAATTTGAAGTAGGTGATTCACAAGCAGAACCCATACCAGAAGGCTGAGCTCCGAGTTCACCTAAGGGCAAGAAGGCCTACAGGACTATGCTACTAAAACTAGCATCTGCCCAGGAAGATTCAGTAATGGTGTAACAGTTAATAAATATATGTATGGATTGCTATGGAGCAGCCTTGTAAACATGACTGGGATCAGGGGAAAAGTGTACAGGTGTACTGACGGCCATCTGAGATGGAAGGCATTGGACAGAGAGGCTGGTCTGAGGCCCCCTCAAGAGCTGAACAGATGACATTTCCTTTTGTCTCTCATAGTGAACAATTTGATCATTGGAATGCCCCAAGCTGTGAAGATCATCCAAAGGACACTCGTCTTCAGAGACCACTCATGACTCACAAAAATTCCTGCTGAGAAGGTCTGCAAGAGGATTCTGGATGCTGGGCAAATGCTCGACTATCAGAGTGATACTCCCTTTACAGAACTAGCACAATTTACTTGCCTCTTGCCCTTTGCCTGTTCACATAATACATTGCAGAGTTGTGGTAAGTATGTGAACCACTGAGTCCCTGATACAGTTCAGAAAAATATGGCATGCTTTGTGTGGCCAGAAGCACCAGAAAATTAATATGCAAAGAGGACTTATGCTTGACCACAGACCTTGAACTTTCAGCAACCCTGGATAAGTTTCTTAGCCCATTAGGGAAGCATCTGTGCCAACAGACCTGATTTGCAAGAGCCAGATTAAGGGAATGCTCTGACATTCTTCAGAACCATCCACCAGTGCAAGGCGTACAGGACCATGGGAGAGAGACAAACCACTCTGGAGTAAAAAATGGGACAGTAACCTGTCCTGAATCACATCTGAAGGAGTTGAAGGTGTAACCTCGCAAACAGGGATCCCACATCTGCTTCCCTCACACATCCAAATTGTTATGGAAGGGTGAAACATTGGACAGAGGCAAAGAGTCTGAAAATGGTCAGTCAGCACACATGCTCTCAAACTTTTAAAGCACTATAAAAATATAGTCAACCTGTCAACAAACAGAAGGGAATAGGGAAAAGGAAGCAACCCACCAATATATTTCATTGGACCAAGCAGGGGTTAAAGCAGAATTTGGTGCCCCCCCCCCTTCCCACATGTGTGGGCCCCAGCCCAGGAAGGATGAGGGC
>ML681964.1:31096298-31128734 GCA_007922195.1 Podocnemis expansa | reverse complement strand
TGGGGTCTGGGGCTACACGGGAAGGGGACCCTGGGCTGCTCACCCACTCAGCTACCCTCTGCAGCCATGGGCATGCAGCCCAGTGGGAGAGAGTGCGCCCTGCCACTCTGTGTGCCAGCCCTACCCCCGGCCCACCTTGCCACACCGGGGCCTGTGCTGCCGAGCCAGAGCAGCCGCAGCCCCATATTCCTGGCTTCTGCTCCTCCTCTGGCCCAGGCCAGCCCCTAGGATCCCGTACCTGCCTGCTGGAGTGGAGCAGCACCCCACCGGCTGCTCCTCCCACCCTGAGCCAGCATTGACTGAGTATGCTCAAAGCTTTGAGCATGTTCAGTCAGAGCAGGTTCAGGGCAGGAGATTTAAAATCTCTCAGCCTAAGGGAAGCTCCTTGCCTGCTGGAATGCACCAGAATGGCATTCCAGGGCCTACTATTTTTAGGGGCTCAGTGTTCAGTGGGCCCCTAAAAATAGGAAATGGAGCTGGAACGCTGCATTACGGTGCCTGCTATTTTTAAATGGTGGGCCCCAGAACGCAGCGTTCCAGCTCCATTTTCTACTTTTAGGGGCCCCGGAACGCTGAGCCCTTGAAACTAGTGGGCCCTGGAATGCTATTCTGGTGCGTTCCCATTTACTTTAACCTCTAGGACCAAGCAGCCCAAACGTACAGAGGGATAGGGATGAAAAGCAGAGGAAGGTGTCTCAAATGGCCAAACCTTGGAATCAAATGACTTCTCCTCTGAAGTAGTCCCGCTGAGTCAGGGGTGGAGGAAACACTACCCAAATGTGCAGTGTGGCCAATGCCTCTGATGTTGACCACTACAGTGATGCCTCTGCACTGCTAGTGTATACATCCCTGAGACCCTTAGGTCTAGAGCCCCTGACAGAATACAGCAAAATAAGCAAGGAGTCCTGTGGCACTTAAAGACTAACAAATTTATCACATGAGCTTTCTTGGGAGAAAAATCCCACTTTGTCAGAGTCTCATCTGTCTTCTCTGAATAAAGACACTCAGTCACTGAAGGGCCTGTTGCACATAGGAAGTAATGGCTGAATTCTAAAGCCAAGATGCCCTGTTTATGGTCACCACTGAGGCCATCGCGCTGGCCAAAGTATCAGTGACACCCAGTATGGACTGTAATTAAGTCTTAGCTACCAAGCAGTGTTCAGTGACTAAATGCCTAAAATTCCTCAGGTAGCTGGTCTAGAAACTTAGATTATAGCCATCCAGTTCACAAAGTTAGATTTGGACAGGAATACTTTCTGGTTAGCAATGCCTATCTGTAAGGAAAAAGAAGGTGTAAATCCAGGAGGATCCATTTAGTTCTTGTCTTGGGGAGTGGATTTAAAGCTACCTTGCCAAGTTCTATCATTCACTGCAGTTACAGCTAGGGAATTTGGGGCCAGAGCTGAGTAAAAAACCTATATGTCTCCACCAGAATGAAACAGTATTTTTTCCATGCATGTCACACTAATCAGAACGAAAGCTCACATGCTGCAGAGAACTTAGAAGGTTGTAGAAGCATATCATTAACAGAGAGGGTGGCTCCCCCAGGGACAGACACTTCAGCTTAACCAATAATTCATGGGTATTCTCCTGCAGGAACACTGCCTGTACACCCAAGAAAGCAACCAAGAATCACAGATAGTTTTTAAAATCCTCCAGTGCCAACAAAGAGGAACTGTCAGGTGCAGCAGAATCATCTGGGAATAAAGATGAAACAGTTAACTGTTCTGCAATCCTGCTCCAGGACTGATGGACATGGACAGGATAACTCAGGAGGCTTCATGACAGGAAGGTTCATTGCTGCCTGTGCCTGTGGCAGACTGACGGTCACCACCTGAGACCTGCCCAGTAATCTTGACTTAGGGCAAGATGAGGAGTGGGACCTTCATGCTTGAGAAGTATCCCATAGATGCTATGGAGGTCACTGATACAAGTAGGTCATTAATGACCAATGAGCACTGGGCCAAGAGTTCCTATCCTAATTCTTTTTTAAGGTAGAAGGGACAATTATGATGATCTAATCTGACTTTCTGCATAAGACAGGCCACAGAACTTCACTAAGCGGTTTCTACACCATGCACATCTTTAGAACATGCTGCTTCTTTGGAAGTAATGGGAGGCTGACAATCTTCTCTTGTCAGGCCAAGAGACCTTCAGAGAGATTCTTGCTATGTCCTTGCAACCTTCCAGACACAGAAGAATTGGGCACTTTCCGTTTAATTTGAGTAAGTTAAACCAGTGGCATAGTAACTGGGAGGTCTGCAGGGGGGTGCTGGGCTGGGCGGAATTGCAGGGCATAGGGTAGCGTTAGGTGCCAAGGGCAGCACAAATGTGGGCTTGGCCCTCAGGAACTGGACATCCTTGCTATGCTGCTTTTGGTGCAGTTTCATTCATACATAACTGACTAAAATCCAACAAATAACTTGTATTTAAAAACCCTCAAAAGGTCTTAAAAAGAACATTATTCGGGTTGTAAAGTCAAGTGCTGGAAAGTTAGAAAACGCTAGATTAATTGCTTCCTCTACAATGCTAATTCTGCCTTATTTGTGCAACCAGTCTGTGCATTCTGTGAAGCAGAGGTCAAATTGAAAAGATAGTAAGTGAGCATTTAAATAAGGACTTTATTATAATTCACAAACACCTGACGAGTGCACGACTGCAATCTAAATTTTTTTTAGAATAGGTTTGTCTTAACATAATTACCTAGGTTCTTTCTTAAAAGGAAAAAGCAAAATACAAATACTATTACAAGCAATTGCAACAATCCCTTCTCTTATATATCTTCATCAGGGTTTGAACCTTGAACCTTCAGCACTGAGCCAGAGGATTAATGACATTAATTGATGGCAGAAAAATACTTTTATTTTGGGGAGAAGAAAATGTATTGGCACTATGAGCTTGGTCTTGGTGAGAGTGGGAAGCCAACCTTCTCCTAAACTTTTAGGAACTCCTGTCCCATGCAGCACTCCCAAGGGAGGCAGAGGGGTGGGGATATGTGTTCAGTACAGGAAGGTGTGAGCTCAGACAAAGAGAAGTCTGAATCAGTTTCCTTCTTTACCCCATTTGCTGCTATGGGAGTTGGCTCTGGCAACTACCAGATGTTCCCAGTACACTGTTGACAGTGGTGGTCCTGGAAGCAGCACTGGCCTTAGAAAATTCATACTTGGTTATTATTGTGGCAAGTGGCCAAAAAATTCCTTATCAGTGCAAGCAAAAGCAGGGAAATGACTAAGTTAGTTATTGTAAAACTTTCAAATCTGAACGAAATGTAATGGAACAAACAAAAGGCACATCTCTAACTCAGAAGATTTTGTCTTCACTGGATTTCAAAAGCCCACTGCAACCAATGTAGGTGTCAGAACTTCTTAAAACAATTTGAAAGACTCTGTCTTACACCTTCCATTATAAAGTGTTGCGAGATAGAGGCCCGCTGCTCATTTACTACTCTTTCAGCAACTCTTGTTAGGTCTGAATTTGTCTGTTATTAGACATCTTTCTACTCATATCCATAGTTTATTATGCTCATCTGTTTAGCATTGACAGAATCAGTTACATTTTGTGGCTCTTCCTTTTGCAATAATTGTCATTTTTATAGTTTTTAAGCAACTTTCCAGATTCAAGATTTATTGAAGTGGGATCCAGTCTACTGGACTGCACATGGAATAGGAAATTACCTGTTTGTTTTAAAACCCCATTCTGATATTGTCTCCATTTTTGACACTGGGTAAGACATTTCACTTCTTTTCTTCAGTTTCTTCATTTGTGAAATGGGGATAATGCCTATTAACATATCTCTAAGGAGTATGTAAAGATAAATTAGTATTTGTAAATGCAGTGAAGAGAAGAAAGGCTGTGTGTGTGTAAAGGATTACCAGGCACTTCAGCTTACTTTCTAGCTCTTTCAAAATTTCTGTGTACATCTCATCTGGCTCTATTGATTTTGATTTTATTGAATGTTCCTCCACCATTTTATATAGTGTTCAGACTACTTTCTTCCCATTTGAATTTTTTTTTTCACTTTTTGTCTAAAACTGACCAAAACTAACCATTTTAAAAATTCAGCATCTATCTAAATTGTTCTCCTTCCTTGGTAAACAACAGCCCTATTTTTTCCTTAACAGTTCTCTTTCTATTTCATCAATCTGAGGAAAATTTTCATTTCAGTTAACTTGCAGTAAATCTCATTTTCTGTGTCTTGCTTCATGTGAGATTTTTTCTTTTTGTATTATGTTCAGAATAAGTTTTTAACCACTTGGTCCTACCATGAGTGTAGGGGGCTGAACTCGATGACCACTCATGATCCCTTCCTGTTTCTGATTGCTAAATTACTCAACAGTACATCGGTAAACAGTAACAAGTCTTTTTTTTTTTTTTTTTTTTAAGACTGAGTAGAATTAAAAATATTAGTGCAATGAATTAATTAATGAGACATTCATGCATGGGTTCAAATCCTACCTAAGTCACCACAACAGAAAATGAATTTGGTGATTTTAGTCTTGTCCATACTGTAATACACTTCCAGCCACATAGCAAAATCCCTCCACATTCTAGCAGTCTCTGCTAAAGAGAGAGTGATGCCTGGTTAGTCACAAGTGAGGTGCATTTGGCAGAGTTTTCTGATGAGGCTTGCAAAATACCTGGCCATATTATGTCCGGCTCTTTAGTAGCACGTTTACAATACATCATTTTGTACATAATCACAAAGTAACTCACCAAAGAAATTTTACACCAGTCAATACTGAATTGAGTACGAAATTTTTTATCACACGTTATTACAGGCTCCATTTCTTGGCTGCATCTCAGCTGATTTTGTGGATTTTCCACTTCTCGTAAGCATGAGGAGAATGGAACATCTGCACCAACCATAACATAGACACTGAAGAAAAAGATGTGCAACAAAGTATCACCAGGATATTTATTAACAAATAAATATCTTTTGAACACAATCTAATCCACTGCATTCCCATGATTGCCACATAGATCATTTCTGAAATAGCCAGTTGTGTTTTAAAGACTATGATGTCACTCCCTCCAATTTAAGCATAATTATCTGGGACCAAACAGTTCTTCTCGCTATTTATTACATCTTACTACTGCTTGAGTGTACAATACACTGGGTGTTTATGACTAGAAGTAATCAGTTTACCTAAAAAAAAAAAGTTATAAAACTCAAAGCTTAGGAGTCTGAAGTAAAAACAGCAATAAATCATGGATAAAGAACTTTAAGAAGTTCTGTTAAAATAGATCCATTTTATATAAGAGAAAATTCCGTTTTGCTCAGTTTAGCAATTTGAAAATTCACAGATATCAGCACTTCTCCCCATGCATAAATTGTGAAATGTATTTGAAAATGCTTTAAATTAGAACTGCCCTTTCTTAATCTACTGTTTGTCAACTTGCCAAAACAAATTCCACAATACAGCTATACACTGTCAATAGAAAATTTTGCAACATACTTAAAAGAGAATGTGGGACAAAATAACCTGATTTTTGTGCCAAGGTAAATAAAACAAAGGCTACAGTACAGACACTATTTTTATACTTTCATTTTTATACTTAATCCATCAAAAAATCTTAATTTTAATGTAAATGTAACTGCTATGGACTATAAACCTGCACCAGAAAGCCAGAGAATCCAAGGACCCTGAAGCAGAATTTAGGTCCAGTTTGCCATGGAATACACACAGCATTCTTTGAACAATGTCAAAAATACAACAGATAAAATTCCATGTAGCATCTTATGTACATTAGTGTGTCTAACACAGGATAACTCCGTGGTTTCCAAACATTTCAGTTTGAAGGTCACAGATATCATATTCATACAATTCTTGAAGGGCCGCCAGTCTGCCAGCAGGCCTCCCACCCCTGCAGCCAGCCAGAAAGAGTTCAGCAAGGATGCTGCCTCCTCATTGATCTCTGCAACAAGGAGCCTGAACAGGTCTTTTAGCCCTGCAGAAAGATGCTCCATCTGAGTCCTTAGGCATAAGCTTCCTTCTGCACCTAGCAGGAGGGAGCCGCAAGCCATTCTGAAAGCCCCTGTGGTCCAGAGGTTGGGAACCACTGCTTTAGTTCATGTGTTTAAAAATGCCAGGAGTTAGTGTACTAGTGAGCATGTATCACAGTAAAACACAAATAATCCACTTTAAAATACTGTTCAATGAACAAATGTCATTAATGCCTTACGTGGTAGGTTCTTTAGCTCCTGTTCAACTGTAGTGACAGACTCCAAGAAGTCTCTCAGCAAAAAAAAAGAAGAAAGAGGGGGGGCTGGGATTTTGCTCCCAGTATGTTTTTCTTCTGTGCTCTTATTCGTATATTTAAAAATTTATCTTTCCTATAACTTCTAGGGCAAAAATATGAACCCCTTCCTGAGTAAGATTAATCAGTGAACTCTAAACTTAAGAGGTCTTGTATTGACAGATGTAGCTTTAGGAGTGCTGTGATGTTCGAAACAAAATGCAGCTGAGCTAATTTTAAGTTTTGTGAGGTCTATGTTGTAGAATGTCGGAGTTGCGAATCAAAATCAGGCTCTGCAGTTACTGGGACGTAAGACTGGAACTGTAGATCAAGAGAGTTTTATTTCCTTTCACTTGTTTTGTAAACAGAGAAAACTCTCAATGTTTCTTTGAATGTAAGTTCCCTCAGGCAGGGACAGCATCTTTATTTATACAGCACTTAACAAGAAAAGATCTTGATTCTGTCCCTCTGAGCACTGATGTACTTTTAATATTTAATAACAATTTCCCAAATTTAGTTCTTTAAAAAGTAGCTTCTAAAAAAGTCCTAAAAGGAATGTTCAATGCTTTACTGACACTTATTTTGAATGCTAAAAGAAATAAATAGATTAGGTATATATGCATGTGCTTACCCCTCTTTCATATCATTAATAGGAAGTGGAACTCTGCCTCCCCTGTCTAGAGCTGAGGTGATGTTTATGGCATTCAAACGCTCTGGTTGCCACACATTTTTTACTGCTCCAAGAAAATCTCCAAGAATCTCACTTGCTAACATTTCCTCTACATTCATGTTCTTTATGAAGAACTCCGCTTGATAGGGTAAAGGAAAATCTAGTTGTGAAGAAAAAGCATTATGTCTTTATTAAAGACAGATACAAAAGATTTAAAATACTGGCTGAGTACTGAAGTACTGACTTATTAAGGAAGATCAAGGAGACATTTTCCTAAAATCCTTTCATGAAATCAATTAAACTCTTGTTTAATTATCAAACTATGTTTATTCACGATAGCATCAGCTATTTTTTTAAAGCAAAAGCATTAAAGCTTTGCCCTACTGATTGAGCTACTTTACTGGCAACTTGCAAATAACCTGCATGTTCATGCTCAGCCACCCGCGGCCGCAGCGGCCCCATCTCCGGCCCGGGATCTAGGGCTCAGCCGCCCGCAGCTGTGAAGGCTGCTCCTGGTGCGGGTCTGGGGCTCAACCGCTCGCAGCTCCATCCCCAGCCAGGAGGCGTGGCCTGCGGACAGGGGGCGTGGCCTGGCTCATTGCCCTGGGTGCTTCCCCAGGGCAACAACGCCCCTGAGGCTCAGCACCACAGAGCCCTGAGCATTCTGGCTCTGATGCAGCAAATGCCTAAAGTTAATAATATGAGCAGTTACACTCCAATTAATAGAACTAACCATATGCATCAAGGCAAGTATGTGCTTAAATGCACTACTGGATTTAGGACAAAATGTTCAACATGCTATGTTATTGGCCCCTAAATTATAACCTGAAGGGGGGGGAGCCACTATTGCTTGTTAGCATGCTTGTTAGTATTCATATATTTTTCTGATAATTGGACATACCTTCACATTGAGTAGAGAATACATCTACACTGCCAGCTATGTGGTGATCGATCCAGTGGGATCAATTGAATGGGTAATGGAGACTTGATCCCCGATGGGCTCTCTGGCAGATGCCAGTAATCTCCAAAAGGAGTAAGGCTGCATCAGTGGGAGGGCATCTCTCATCAATGCAGTATCATGAAGATGCTGTGCTACATTAACTTAAGTACATTGATGGGAGATAAGCAAGCTATATTACATAACTTGAATATCTCCCACTGAATGCCGGCAGCAGTTTAAAGGAGGCCTAAATGTTAGACTGCCAGTGACAAAAATAAGAATTTTGTATGTGGAATAAGAAAGAACATATCCAATGTGGTTACATAATAAATTAAAAGAATGTAGAGAAGCTGCTTCCAGAAAAAGAAGCATTAAGTAAGGCTTTTAATTGCAAGGGGGTGTTGAAGAGAGCGTGTAACCAGAAAAGTAACTAACAGGGCTGAGGAACAGACTGGAGCACCCTCCTTTACCTTAAAACATTCTGATGTGTGCTTTTGCTGTGACACTCTATTCTGCGTGTGACACTTGTTTTGGCAATCCACTGAATACCAAATCAATGCATATTAATTTCTTTAATATTCAATACTCCTTTTTTCCTTTTAAATATCCTACACTACCATTTCTGCTGAATATGGCCCACTGAACCAGATTCTGATCTTAACACCACTACAGGTCTGAAGCAGTTCCATAGACCTAAGAGCTCCTCAAGATTTTCACCAATATAAATGAGATTAGAATTTAGCTCATTCTATTTGAAGAATTTTATTCAATGATAGTTGATTTCAGACATAGAAAGACAGATAGGACAAGCAAATGGCTGTTTTGCAAGGCAACCTGAATCCTGAAGTCACCCCATGTCTAAACAGTTTGATATTATGACACTTCCTTTCATAAGGAAATTAAAAAAGTATATTGGCCCTCCCTGTCTCTATTTCAAAATCCAGGATTCATTGTTGCTGGTGAGAAAATTATGCATCGCGGTTTACCCCAGTGGAGCAGTACCTGAGTATATCACAGCTTAATCTGACACAGTTTCTCTAACTTTTTAGGAACTTTTACTGTCTATGCTAAAAGCCTAAACCCCAGCCTCATATACCTTTCATTAATCAACAGAGATGTAAAATAATGTTCATATCCCCATGTTTCTTTGTCCCTTAACTTCAAAGACATAATCCACTGTTCATATACAGCAGTCACTACTACAGGGTTCAAAACAAATAATTTGCAGAAGAAGTGATATATCCCTTCTATGTTGCCTAGATGTGGAAAATATAGAGTTTGAGGAACTCTGATTCCAAAAGCAAAAATAATGTAAGCTTTTCAGAAGAA
Organism: Podocnemis expansa; assembly: GCA_007922195.1. Taxonomy (NCBI): domain Eukaryota; kingdom Metazoa; phylum Chordata; order Testudines; family Podocnemididae; genus Podocnemis; species Podocnemis expansa. Next base: position 31,119,558 of record ML681964.1, on the reverse strand, counting down.
TTTTAAGAGCAAAGGATATATTAACCCTGAAATTATACCAAAAAAAAAAAAAAAAATAACGAACAGAATGAATCAGGACATAAACTTTTCTCTGACCTTCCTGCCACTCATGCTTTTAGTTGGAACACTGTTTAGTGTTGGAAAATATTTTATCAAACCTTTAAAATCATGCAATCTAAAGAATTTATCACTCCTACAATCTAATGTGCTGCAAAATCTCTTCTGTACATACCTTCTGCTGACATTATATTAATAATCAAATTATGTCTTGCAGTCTCAAAGGTACGCCTGTTGTAGGCAGTGATCTAGAATGAAAAGAGATGAACTAAAATGGTAGTACAAATATGAAAAACAAAATTAATGAATTCAGCACAGAAAACTATTTTTCTTATTTAAAAATATCCACTAATATATGTAGTCACTTATTTTTGAATTGAAGAAAAATAACCTCTGGGGGATCATAAATATAGAAAGATAAGACAAAATGGATGAGCAGGGCTACCCACTTTGATGGAGCACTATATTAAATAAAGAGCGCTTACTAGGATTTTCACACTAGTTTTATCTAGTTATTCATACTGCACTCACATTCTTAGATTCTGCTGGAAAACATTTTTACATACAAGTGGATAGTCTACTCTAAGCCTATATTCTTTCCCTTTCTCTGCTCCATTTCTGGAACAAGAAAAAGCAATTTGGTTTTTTGTGTATGTGTGTTTTTCTTCTTTTATTGAACAAAGTATAATAAAGCCAGAAAGTAGAGATGAGTTTTGGTTTTTGTCCTGATAGCTTAGTAAAGCACATTAGTCAAAAATAAATTAAATGACTAATTTGCTTTTTGAAGGCTTCATGATAAAAATGTGTCTTGAAAGGGACTGGAATAAGGAAATGATACTGATTTGGCATATCAGTTACAGGAGAATTTATGTAAGTGAACAAAATAAAGCTTAAAGTGTAAAAACAGTGTACCCCATATACAATAAATGTTAATAAAAATCAATAGAAAATTAATCTCTAACATGAGACCATTTTAACAAAAATTTTATTTAGTATCGGAAAATTAAATCTGCTGAAATTAAACTGACTTGACCTATCGACTCACTAATTTCTGATGTGGAACCAAAACATGACACAGAATCATATGGTTTTAGCCTTTCAATTGCTATTCACTGTATAGTTAGTACTTTTAAAAATTTAGAACAATATTCATATTAGTGACATAGATACAACAGATAGTGATTTCTGTCAGTATTATCAATTAGGATATTACAATATGAAAATGTTATGGTGTTGGTTATAAAAACAGACATGAATAATTTATCACTGAATGATAAAAATTAAACTGATAATAGCTTTTTCGTTTAACAACTATTTGTTGCCAGTGAAGGGGAAGAAAATGGTCTATTTCTAGGGAAGAAGAGTACAAAGTTCAATATTAAGACACTCTATTTAATTATTTTCGAAGTTACTTTGTACACTATTTTACATTGTGATAAAGATTTTAAAATTAAATTAAAATCTTCTAATGATTTTAAAAGAAATACCTCAATGATGGTTGGTTTTCCCACATTTTCTATAGTTGGTGATCCATACAGCACTCCATCACTGTATGGTGTCCTCTGAATGTAGCGTAGCCATCCAGGTCTGTCAGGGTAACCCATTAAGTTGGTGTTAAATGTTATTGGATCATTACTTATCTCACCTAAATAAGACAAATAATATTAGAATATTTTTAAAGTGAGCTTTATGCATCTTGTTTCTGCAGTTTCCATTAAATAATTTTACTTTTGAGTTCAGGTTTGTCATATAAACATAATTACTGTAATGTTTTATAACATGTTGTCATTTCATGGGGAAATAATAAAATTGCTAACCTGTCATTTCTTATCAAAAAAGAGCAGTCTGAGAGGTCCACAATCTTGTGTCCATGCCCCAGTATGTGCAATTGGAAGGAATTCCATATTTGAAATATATAGCCAACAATACATTGGAATGTGCGTGCACTTTCCTAGAACCCAGCAATCCTTTTGTGCTTCCTCTCACCAGTTGCTGGATCCTAGCTTTACAATGGCTAGCATTTCCCAGAACACCAAAACATCCAGCTTCCCTACCAACAGAAGCAAAAGTATCCAAAGCCTAGTATTTTATTTCCAAGCAACAAAAATTTTTGAAGTTTTAGAGGCTCTTGATACCATGTCTAACACTGAGCACCTTAGTGTAAGAGGGAGACTATACGTATTTTTTTTCATAACTTATGTGGTCACATCAAGACACACAGGCCCTCAACACTGAGAACTGGGCAATAGATTTGCTTCCAAAGTTACCTGTAGATGTGAAGATAGGAAAAAGTCCTAAGAGGAAATGCAATTCTGACAAACACCGCCAACAAGATTGTGCCACATGACAGAAATAGGGAAAGGATTTTATTTTAAGTAATTTGTGATTACCTAAAAGACAAGAGGACTCTAAGATTTCTGAGACCATTTTAAACTGGTAAAATAACACTTCATTTTAGGTAGAGGGCTAAACACATACCAAGTGCAAAAATCAGTGAAACCTCTGGATTTAGGGGAAACTGAAGAATTGACTATGATACTAGAGCATGAATATATCACTCAACCATCTTACAATGGCAAGACACAGAATGCCCTCCCAACATCACTTCAACTGGGAATAATCTCACTTTGAATACATAACAGTCTGAGATGTGGCTAGTTTCAAAGTTCTTCACCAGGAAAGGCTCTATGATGCTAAGGATCAAATGCTTAATCAAATCATATCAAATCCTGGCAGAGCAGATCTGTCATACACAATAGTTTAAACAATGACTATACTGCAAACAATGGACCTTACCACTAATATGGAATTCATGATGCCCATGACACACCTACAGATGGGGCAATTTCAGTGGATCCTGAGGTCCCAGTTGTACAAGTCAGAGACTTGAAGTGCATCTGTGCAATATTTCTCAGAGATGAAATGAGGTAGTAGTGTCCCAGAGACAATCCACTGTATATTTAGAAAAGAATTTTCAAATTCCTTCCATTTATAACCCAAAGTTGTTCTCAGGAGTGGACAAACTGGCCTGACAGAGGCATGTTTCACCCTATTATTGGCTAGCAGATAAATTCTGTAGTTCCAGCAGTTGTGCACATGGAGCACAAACCCAAGATTAAGGGTCTTTCAAGACTTCACAACCTTTAGAAAAGAGGACTAAAGAAAATAAAAACAAATTAAGACATTTTTGTTCTTGATCATATTTTAAATATGACTTGAAAAGAAATATTTTCCCCAATATGGTTTCAAGAAGCCATCTTCCAAAATTTAAAAAGATTATCAATGTAATAGAACTCATATTTCCTTGTAGAAACCTAAATGATTTACAAGCAAAGTAGGACAAAATGCCTTTTATTTTCACCAGGTTTTTGAGATGAGTTCAAACCTATGTTTTCTATCTTGCTGATAATCTTCTTTGATTTTACTTTTTGGATATACATCAAAACACTCTACTTATGAAAATATACCTATTTCTGTGATAAAAGACTGTTTTACAGTTTGACTGCACGTAGAAGCAAAACAGGACTGAAACCAAAGCAGCTTTTGTTTTTGATGATAAAAAATAATTATCACTGCTCTATGCTAAAGACATTTAAGATTTTAATTTTAAATGTTATTTGTATATTTTAACATACTATATAAAATGTATAAGATGCTCCTGACACAAATACTTAATTTCACCGTTAATTTTGTCAGAAACTGAAATATTTTCAAATAGGAGCTTTTTGTTAAAAAATAAAATTGACTCAATCTTTTTAAAATTAAAATTAAAGTTGTAAAATTATAGATTTAATGGGATAATAAAGGAAAGTGCCAGATTCTAATCTGAGAGCCATAACATGCATTACTGAACATTTCAAAATTAATGTGTCGGCTTCTCAAGACATATAATAATGCATAGCTTTCATCTCACTCTCGTTCATAAGATTTAAAACCTGTTAAAATGATCAACTTACTTTATCTGTGTAGAAGATTCAAATAAAGCCAAAAAATGTTGCAGTGACTTAAGTTAAATACTACATCACAAAATATTCTAAATATATTTAAAATCACATATTTAAAAGTAAAAATATTTTTCTACAACATGGAAAATCTAAGCATCCCATACCAGGTTTTGGATAAGGAGGAAACTCCCCCTTAAAGTACTCTCTCTCCAAAACATGAACAAAAAGAACTCCAGCGGAAGGGTACACATTCCGATCAGAGTGCACCTTAGAGAGAATCGTGTACACTGAAAAGCAGAAGGAAAGATAAGAGACAGAAAAGCAAAAGGTGAGACATGCTCTAGAATACAGCATGCATTACTATGGAAATTTTCATTTCTAGGGAAAGGAAAGCAATGAGCATTAGATAGATACCTGTTAATAAGTTTTTAAAAGGTTGTGTGGGTTTAGAAACACATTTGTAAAACAAATCCTCCCTCTGTATCTTACAAGCCCTGTCCAAGATTCTAGTAAACAAAATCAGACAGTTTTTAATATTTCAAATGCTAATCAGGTACTTACTCTTATCGTAATAATAGATAACAAGGAAGCCATTGAGTATTTTGGAAACTTGTTTATTTGATATTCCAGAGATCAATAAAAACACATAAGAGATATAATCAAATTTTCCCTGTATTTTTAACAACAAAATATAAAGAACAAAAGGAACAAAGTAGCCTACACTGGCTTGATATCTTGTTTGTAAAGTAAATACAAATATTTAGTTAAATACATGCTGATGAAAGTGGCTTGCATGCATGCAAGAACTTTATTATTATACCTTATTGTATGTTTTCCTTGTTCTTTGTTGTTCTGTTTTTGTATACTACCACAAGCCTCAGAACATAGGGTAAGTCTGCCACTGTTCTGCATGCAAGACTCCCATGGACATGCTATTTCTGTGCATAAACTGAAGTAGAATGAATTACATTATTCAAACTACACCAACGATAAAATAAAATTTTCATAATTTCTCAGAGGTATTTTTAAAAACTAAATATTTTCTAAGAAAATAGCATGCTTTTGTCTTCTGAGTCCATCTCATGTACTAAAAAGACATATTACTATCAAAAGATAGTTATCCTTGAAGATATTACGTGGAATACAATGAGAATTTTAATTCCTTCCTGTTGCTCAAGGGAAACTTCAGAAGCTAAATTTTAAAGGAGCCTCCAGCAAGCCTCACCGTTTGCACCTACAATTACAAGTATAGCAAACCAGTAAAATAAAATAAAAATGAATTGAAATTGTAACTGAGTCCCCCTTTACATTTACTGTGAATGCTCCTGGTATGTATAAAACTTGTAAAATTCTGGTTTGATAAAACATAAATCTTCAGTTATAGGAAAATGAGGTATGTATTATGTGATTTTGTAGATTAGTGCCACATTTAAAACAAAGCAACTTTAAAATTGGCCTTGCATTTTGAACCTGCAAATAAAAATGTCAGTATTTTTCTGCATCAGACATGAAAAGAAAAAAAATTGCTCGAGTCCCAGCATCTCTTTTGTTACAAATTAAGCACTGAATAAGACTCCAGAAATATTTTTTTCCTGATTATATGTATGTATTAATTCTGGTGATCATAGTTGCCTTTTCCCATTGTGAATGTTGCTTTAATTATACTAAACAGCCATACCTTATAATTATTTTAGTGGTAAGAATAAATTCAAATGGTCTTGAAATGTAAATACAATTAAGGGGAAATCTGTATTAATAAATCAGTTACTATTAATATATTTAAAGCAGGTTTAATTTAACTAAACTAGCCTAGAACAATTTGTTGCAGACAATCAACATTCATATAAGTATACCCACCATCTTGCCTTAGTGACCCAAAAAAGTCTTCTGCTCACTTTTGTAAATGAACTATAAATAGATCAAGGAAACAGAATTATACAGGCAATTTTATTTATGAAGAGAAGCTGAAAGTAATGTATAACATAATAGGATTCTTTACAGATCAGAAAAGTTTAGAAAAATATACTGACTTCATGAAATGTAAAGAAAAAAATTAATCTGTTTTTCTATTCTGATACTTTGCTTTACAACTGGAGACTAATATTACATCAAAGATCAGCTTCCAATGGGAGAATTATTGAAATGCTAAGCTAAACCTTCTCCATAAAGAATACTTCTGAAAGAATTATCAAGAAAAACAACAGCTTGGAATTTCTACAGAAAAATTATTTCTCTGACATGTCTTATGTTTTACATATGCGGTTTACTGGATATGTTACATACACTACTGTGGGTGCTCTTGCCAATGGGACATATTCTGTTGTTGAGTAAGTGTACCACTGAACACTTTTTGCAGATGTAAGCTAATAGAGTTGATGGAAGGTTTAAAATAGCCTGCAGGTGTACAATTAATCCTAAAAATGGTTGTTACAAGTTGAACATGCTAGAAGTGTCTTTAGAATTTGGTACACACCTGGAGTGGAAGCCAAAGTTTCCCTTTGCTAAAAAATCAGTGGTGTTTTAAAATGGTCACTGATGTTTTTAAACATTATTTAGTACCTGCTGAAAAGTCCATGATTACAAAAGTAATTTACATGTCCTACAATGCTTTAAGTTTAAAAAGCATATTACAGACATTACTTAATCCTGATGACAACCCTGTCAGCTAGTTTATTGAAAGTATTATTGCAATGATTCTATTATAATTTATTATCATTAATACTGTTATGGACAGGGAGTCTTGTATTAACCACAGTCAATTAACATATTTAAGTAGCAGGGCTCTCCTTGGAGGGGTTCAGGGGAAGAGGTGGTGAGCAGAGGGGACTGCCCCAGGCTCCACAGTTTGCCAGGCTTTGCACAACCTTGGAGGCATTTTGGTGGCAGAGGACACTATGCTTCAGTAGCATTTTGGCACAGGGACCCACATAGGGCAATTCACCCTGGGACCCACCCACCCTTAAGAATAGCTGTGTTAAAAAGTAGTCATTCTTTTCTACATTAGGTTTAAGTTCTCTTTTAAAATAGTGTTAAACTACATTAGTTAACACATTTTCAAAAACAGTTTTATTCTCCTAATGAAGATATGGCCTTGAATTTAAAGTGGGGTATATGCTAGCCTCATTAATATGAACAGAGTTGAGCATGTGCATTCACAAAAGAAAAGACACATTTATCCTACATCTCGTTCTGTTTTCATCAATAATCCACTGGCTTTAAATTAAGTTTTTTGAGAAAATAAACCCCTAAATTTCCTTATTTGCAAACTATAATACTAGTTACTAATCCCAATCCCCCTAATTGCTCCCTAGTATCTTGAAATGTTTTCTATCTATTTACTTATGACCTCATTACAATGTTATTTAAGGTTCCCACTCCTTGATGGATTTTATACTCGTAACCCCTTGTGAGGTACAGAAGTATTATCTCCATTATACATATGAGGAACAGAGGCACAAGGCACATTAACAGGGTTGCTAATTTTGGTTGGACATATTCCTGGAAGTTTCATCACATGACACTCTTTAATTAAGGATTAACTGTTAATACTTGGGGACTCCAGAACAATCCTGGATGGATTCACAGTCCTACACACCAAATAACATACCTACATAGTCACTCCAGATGCCTGTGGAGGAGCCTGGAATTTGTTCCATTAGGACTCCTGAGTCCTAGTCCAATACTTCATCCACTAGGCCATCCTTCTTACTTACGTATGATACACTGTAATCTGAATACTATGTTTTATTAATGGTATAGGATGGATTGAGGCCTTACATATATTCATCTTTAAACCACATATGAATTGTAATTACTCTGGAAAGTGAGATTTGGAAAGTCCACCTTCACAGTTTTTCCTCTCCCTTTCCCTTGCCGTTTCTTCCACGTGAGAAAGGAATTAGTAGGTGAATCTTCAGCCTAGTATGTCACTTGCTCTTCCTCTGTAGCTGTTAAAAAATTATCTCATTTATCGATGCTTTCTTATCTTCGGGCTGTGTAGCTTTCTAACACTCTTCTGTGAATGACTGATTCTGGAGAAGAATGTGCAGCTATCCTAAAATGGCAGGAGATGTAAATGAGCATGCTCACTGACTTCCCACATCATTTCCAGGAGCCAGATTGCCAAATACTCTGAATACTGTTCAACAGTCTGTTTGACTTCACCTATTAGAAGGGAAAAGTCTTGAGCTACTGTGGAAGCATTCTGTGCTTGCAGCTGAAATGTATTTAGTTTCTTTACAAAGGGTCATATGTGATTTATGGACCCAGATTAGGTACTTTCAGTGCATGTACAGGGCATCAGCTACCTTCATTTAAGTGTTTTTGCTCCTCCTTTCCTTCCTGATTCCATGAAGGCCTTCCTGTGAATCCTTGGATGTACACGTGGGAAGGCCTGGAGCATAAATAGGCAAGCTGGGAACAGAGGGGATGGGGAACATAAATTATATTAATTGACCCTGTAAGAATTATCCAGGAAAATAGTTCTGCGCCAGTTTGCATTACCCCTTATAAGCAGTGCTCCCTCCCCTCCCCCACAGATGCTGGGGAAGGCAAAACCAGGAGTTCCCCTGCTGCAGCTGCACTGTCAGAGAACCTGTGACTATAAGCTGTCAGAGGCCAGATCTAGAAGAGAGGACCAAGATCTCACTGTGGATGATTCTGCTCTCCCTTGGATTTAAGTGGATCTATTAGGTTTGGTGATAGGCTGGCTGTCTATCTGGCATGTGTGGGGGAACCCACCCTTCTGAGAAGATAATGTGGGGGATCTCCAGAAGTGAATCTATACAGAAGTTTCTTCCTCCAAAGCTCCCTTTCCAGGTTCCATGGGTAACGGTGATCTTGGCCCTGACTAAAGCTGTAGTGACTTCCAGATCCTTCATCTAGCTAGACGATCTGTGAAAAGTCACTGGCATTCTCTCAGATAACTGCTGATCTCAGTAAAATTCAGCTACAATATTCTCTAAGTAATCAAAACTGTGTTTCTTTCTACATATAAACAAGGAATTAATTATTTTAATAGTTATAACAGGTTATTGCATTAAGCACACTGCAAAGACGTTTTCAAGCAACCAGAACTGACAAGAAAATATGTTATAAAGACAGCCATTATTTTAAGCAAAGCATAAGCTACAAGAGAAAAAAACTGGGGGAAACTAAACATGAAGACATATAGAATCTTGAAGGTTTAGAGGATTAAAGAACTAAGATTGTTTTTCAAACTTACTTACCTTGAGAGGTCATTTATTAATAAACATATGACTGAAAAAGCAAAGGTAATATTGAAAGCAAATGTTGACTGAACCACAGAGGGATTTAAATTTACAACCTAAACTCACCATTCTTTTCAGCAGCCTTTATTCTGCTGATAATATAACTGTTGGGCTGCTTAGTCTTCCAGTTAATTGTTCCATTTATCCCCTCAGCAGAGCTTAACAAAAAAGCTTTTTAAAATAAATGCAAACAAACAAACAAAGAATTAATGTCAGATTATCAAACTCCCACAGATCACATGCCATTAGCTGGGATCATACTGTTTTAAAGCCATCTTCTGTTTACAACTTTTTTCCGAAGTGTAGAAACAGAAACAAATAAACAAAATAGATGATGCTGGCTTACATATCACTCTGACAGTCACCATTTTGGCATGTTATCTCTAAATAAGGCAAGGTCTACACTAGTTTTCCGCCAGCCTCCATTTGTCAGACAGGGTCTGATGGTATGCGATCTTGAACCAATACAGCAACGTTAGTAAAAATGCATAGTGCAAATACAGTTATATTGGAAGACTGTACTTACATCAGCATAATTTGTTTTCCTTCTAGAGGTGAGGATGGGGGGTATGAAGAAAACTATACTGGTAAAAGGTGCATCTTTGCCGGTACAAACTGCATCTCAACTAGGATTGCCTTGCCAGTACAGCATAAAATGCAATGTGGACAAGGTATAAGAGACTGAACAACCAGTTACCCTCAGTTCATGCTATTGCTACATGATTGATTAGCTCATAGTTTGCTGAAGACAAAGCAGTCTAGATTTCCCCAAAGATGAAGTAAATCATTATGCTCTTAGGCCTACATGTGGTCCACAACATATCCGCTGTAATCATGTGCTATGTATTTGTTTAAAAATTTTCACAAAACAAATTAAAATACATTATTCAGTAGAGGATTTTGTTTATGTGATAAATTTTAAAAATAAAGGCCAAATTTCAAAGTATTTACTGTGCCAGGTAATATAATTGTATGTGTGATTTAAAATTTACCAAAATATATTATTTTGGTTAACATAAGCTGCTGCTGTTCTAAATGAAGGAAACACTGATCTTAAAATCAGCATAATTTCTAACAAAAAGGCTATCTAGTTCAGAATAATAGAAAAATCAACCTGTTTTGTTTACAGCTGATCTTTTTTAAAGAAAAAACAACCCATTAACTTATTAACAAAAGGATACGTTGAAGATGTTGAAGAACTTAATGTGAAGGGAAATAGGTAGGAGTCAATTAACAACTTTGCATGAATTCGGTGTGGCAGTAAAGAGAAGCACCTATCTTCTGAGTTGAAGTCAAACTGTTTTTGTCTGATTTTTAAAGGTAATGTCAAGCTATAGCTTCTTTCCTCCAGTTCAAAGATGGGAGCAGGAATGACTAGTATAGGCTAATGGGACTGAACCCCATGCATTAAACCTCCCTTCATTAAACAAAACCCTTTGTTGAACATGACATTTTCCTCCATTCTCTCCAGCAGCAAAATGGAGAAGAGCAGTAGGGTGAATAGGACAAAGGGAGCAGAGGATGGTAGATTCTAACCCCATCAGTGAAGGACCTGAATACAGTTCAGGATGGGACAGACAGGTGGGTCACACTAGGTTTAAAATGTGCTAACAAGCAAATTCTGCTTGTGCTCTCTACACAAGGGTTTTAAAATGTCTTAGCTAATATATCCTATCAGCGCTTTTTATTCCAGTCAAGACAAACTCAAAACAACTGGGTGTAGCAATAATCTAGAGCAGAGTTCCTTCCTCACTTGAGAAGCAGCATCAATGCCTAAGTGGGGGAAAGTTAAGACACAGAGATGTAGGAGCTGGCCAACCTTTGATTTCAAGGAGGCAGTAGGTGGGAGTTTGTACCCAAGGAAGAAATAAAGAACAAGGGGGATGGTGAAAGAGGATGCTGTGACCAGATTTTTCCATCCTGCTTAAACCTACAGAGAACTCTTTCTTGAGTGACTGGCTGGTGAGATTTGCCCACAAGCTCAGGCTTTAACTGATCACCATGTTTGGAGCTGGGAAGGAATTTCCCCCCAGGGCTAATTATATTATTTTGTAGCAGATTGTTGAAGTGGAAGCCGAAGTACAAAATAATCCTACAGAACTGGGGCTGGGAGGATGGGAAATATGGTCAAAGTACAACTTTGTCCTGCTCCTGTTATATTTTAGTAGCTTTTAATAATATTGTAAAACTAATGAGAACGTGTGTGGCTTGGGCAGGGTGAAACAGCTGGTTCCCAGTGGCAAGATGAAGTGGGAACCTAAAAGGTTAGGAAGCTCTCAGAGGATCAACCTTCACCCATCTCGTAGGGGTGGAGTTTTAGGATCATGTCTTACTGACCAAAGACTCAACTTTCTAACTCTTCTGCCTACTCTGGCACATGTGCAGTCACATGCTGTGGTGTGAGAGGGAAGTGCCTTTACATAGATGGGAGACAAACTGTAACTTACAGAGAGTGAGCATCAGCTAGGTGGCGTGTGGTAACAGTGCAGCTAAGACTCATGGGAGGAAGACTATTATTTTACTATATAGTTGCTGAACTAACTCCCTCTTGGGTTAATATGCAAAACTGCTAATTGGCTAGGGCTCAGGGAGGGATGGTGTCTTCCTCTGTAGTATGAGGCATGGCTCACCTGCTGGTGAATTCTCTGTGTCTTAGGGTCCATAAATCATAATCTGATGACTTAAATAACCCAGTCATAGGTTAGAGGCTTATTGCTGGAGTGGGTGGGTGACGTTTTTGTGGCCTACATTGTGCAGGAGGTCAGATTAGATGATTATACGGGTCCCTTCTGACCTTAGAGTCTATGCATCTATGATTTAATACAGCTTTGAAATTTTACTATGCAGAAGAAAAATGGTGCTTTCTCTTTAGTTTTTAAGTACTATACTTTTTTTTTTTATCCTCTACTGCTGCCTGATAGCATACTTCCAGTTCTAAATCACATGTGTAGTTGGCTGGTCAGTTCATAACTCTGATGTTTGTAACTCTGAGGTTCTACTGTAGTTTCGCTAGTTGCAGTTTCTTGCATGTGGATGTTCAATTCACAGATCCACCATTACACAGTTGATAAGTCTCAGTGAAGAAGCCAATGGCTGAATGAACATGGAACACAGCATTTCAAAGACAGTACATCTAGACGCTTCTTGGCCATTTAATTTTATTATTAAAAATAAATCACACCTCCTTAAAATTGTTAAAAGCCCAGGTGGGGCATAGTATATATCCTGTCCAACTGCAATGGTACTTCAAATACTTGGCTTGATATTATATAATGTATTATAATTACCTTCATATCAGAACAATTTATATTTGCATTCTGCATATCAATACTGTGTCCATGGTAACTATCCAGGGTTGTGGAATCAAACAGGAAATGGTTAAGTGACTAAAAAAAGTAGATGCAGCTGGAGCTCATGTTCCTACAAGGCACAGCTGCTATGTATAAATGAAAGAAGCAAGAGATAGCTAGATTAGAAGGAAAGAACTAAAAGCTACTTTTTAAGCTACTTAGTCTCTCCAAAGTGAAGGATGTTATCTTAGTATCGGATTGCCTTAGAAAGGTAAGGCTGTTTATTTGAACTTTAATTATATCCTGTAAAAGAGAGAATTTAAGAGTTTGTTTATTTTGTGACTCTTCCCTACCAGAAAGGGAAAGCCTACCCTATGAATCATAGGCTACTATAAAAGCAAATAAGAACTTCTGAAGTTTAATTACAATATGCTAAAAGTATTTAAATATTCACTGTGAACTTGAAGTCTAACAATTTTTTAAAAAAATAATTGCTTTCAGGTACATCTGGCTTAGTGCTTCTACCAAGATGTGATTTTTATGTTAACATTTTCTTACTTCTGTAAATGTGTATTTTTGTTTCCCTTGGTACTATGTGGAAAAACCCCACACAAGCACAAGTAGCTATAGAGTACATTTGTTGACTAAACATAAACTGAAAACTTTTGATGACTTGAAACTATCTTTTGCTTCAGGGGCTTCCAGGTAAAACTGAGGTTGCTTAAAGGAGGTTTACCTCTATGCTAGTCACTCTACACTTTATCTAATGCCTTATGAGAATCCATTCATTGGCTTAGAGCCCATGGGGTGTGCTGGATATGTTACTGGCTTTTTAGTTTCTACATCTGCTTCTTTGTGTTACAGAAATATTAATATTTTAGATTACTTTTGTTATGAGAATGAATTCAAATAGCATCCTTGTAAAGTTATCCAAACTGGAAGGAAAAGAAATTTAAAGGACAAAAAGCAAATTCAAGAAAATGTATTTGAAGAGAGATTTACTGGTGTCTTACATAAGCAGCTGTAGGCTTTTAGGGAGCTATACCAAGATTTCTAATGTATGCTTCCTTCAAGTATCTGAGGGAAAAGATGACACATCTCAGCTTGAGTAGAAACTGTAAATCCATCCTTCAGGTACTCAAACTAGTCTGCTTTTTTTCCCATCTAAATTATATCCCCACAAACTTAAAAACAAACACTTTATTCCATAATTTGGTGGTTCTCAACCTATTTACCATTCTGGGCCACACACACAGCTGACAAATTATATAGGCAGCACCCAATAATACCTGTATGGCCCTTGAGATGTTATATAGGCTGTAGCTGTGTGCTGACAGGGCTGTGGGTTGGGAATTTTTCCCGTAATTGCAATCAAACCAATAAGATATTTATTCTGAAGACTCAAACTTGCGTATTTACTTATCTCATTGATTAGTACCACAAACTTGTATATTCATTTTCCTAGTTTTCTGATGATCAGTTGTGTTGGCAGGAAAGACTCCCTGGGATGGATTAAAGACATGAACCATAAGTCATGTAAATATGAATCTTAACTCCTACTTAAAGTAAATTTCTAAACCTTATGGTGCCCAAAAAAACCCAAACCTGAGGACATGTCTACATTAAAAACTTAAGAAACTACTGTGGTGGGTCATGTCTGTGCTGCCCTTCTGCTGGTGGTGTGCTACTCACCAAGAATGCTTCCACTGACTTGAGGGTGCAGTGAGGATGAGGAGGTGGCAGCTCATATTCTGGGCTCTCAGTTCTACTTGCAGCTCCCTGCTGGGAGCCCACGTGCTGTCCCAAGACTTCCTACTCCCAGTCTAGCTGGGAACAGCTGGCTAAGCACCTTGGGGCAGCCCTGGGGCACTAGCTGGAACCTCTTTCCCACCCAGCATTCTTGCCAATTTCATAGTTCCAGTATTAAATCCATGACACTGACAGGAATAAGAGGCACCAGCCCATGTAAGTAACCCTTGGTGTCCACACAGACTCTGTCTCCGCTAAGTATGTGACATGAGCTCTGTGCCTCCCATGGAGGTGGAGATATGATGTCTGTATAATAATTGGGCACTTGTGTTTATGGAAGCAAAGGCTGTAGTATGTATGCTGACTTAACTAAGTCCAAGTAAACTGCAGTATGTCATTTTTAACATAGGCCAAGCTTAAGTAACTGATGCAGTGATGTCTAAATCTGCAGATGTACAGAAACAGTAGCTCAGTTTCCTAAGCAGCTATGCCCCAGCTTCTGCATCTCTGAAGGAGATGAGGACCCTTATTGTTTGGGGGGTTTTTCCCTGGGGCACCCACACAATTAGCCCTGCCTCTGCTAAAAAAGAGGCAACTCCTGCACAACCATTCTAAGTAGTCAAGGTAGGATGTGGAGAATGGGGCCAACAAGGTAGCAAGGGAAAAGCCACAAGGAGATGAGTGCTGACAGCTCCAGATTACTTTTATCTGGTTCTAATGGCAACATAATTTTTTTTATAAAACTTTTTGAGGAGAGAAATCAAGAATGAGGCTTAATCTTGGGGTAATGCACAAGTCTCTATCTCAGATTCTAAACTCTCTCTCCCCTTGTCTGAACTCATGGCTTCATAATGCAGTTTAATTTTAACAGAAAATTTTGAATTAGTAGTTCTTTGAAATGATAAACAGTTTTGAAGCTTGTTCTACCCCAATATTAGGAATGTCAAGTCTTATCTTCCCTGGAAGATTTATAAAGGCAGGGGAAGAGGTCACAGATGTTCATAGTTGACTCCCATCTCTCAAATGAAGAGACTGAGTATATATTTTTTTAATCTTAAAAGTTCATTAGACAATGGAATTAAACGTTAAACTTTTTGAAACAGTAATTAAAAATCCTTTCCACCTTTTAGTCTCTTTCAATCAGGGAACTTCACTAGCCCAGTCAACCTGCTTTTCCAGGGCAAATAAAACCTGAATTTCTGAAATAATTTTTTATTTGTATACCATAAATAAGGAAAAAGGGAAAAGAGACCAGATTCATGCCCATTGTTGATCAAATGCTATAACAGAAGGTGAGATCAAGATCTTAATTAGCCAACCTTGCAGAAGACAACACATTGAGCAGTACCCTTAATCAATATGCAGACCATCTACTGGTATCAATAGATGTTGCATACAAAGAACAATTTAAAGACAAAACAATGCTTGAATGTACTGGGGGGACACTGAATGGTTCCCAAACTCCTGACCAACATACATGTAAGAATTAAATTAAGTGAATGACTTCAAACATATAACCTTGAAGCAGAGGTGGCCTTTAGCAATTGTGGGCCCTAGGTGAAGGCCCTTTATGGGGCCCCCTATAGACCCCCAATGCCACCCTCACCAGGGCTCTGGACTCCCATTGCTGTCCGCACTGCCCCCTCCATAGGGGGTGGGGGAGAAGTGGTGGCTGTGGAGTGCCACGTCCAAAAGCTTTGCCGCTTGCTGGTTGGTGTACCGCTCAGACCAGCCTCTCTCCAGCAGTGAAAGATCAGCACTCCCAGCTGGCCACGTCTCCCCAGGGGGAGGGAGGAGAGTGGCTGGTGCAGTGCTGCAGCTTGCTGGGAGTGGGGACCCCTGGAGCAGCCCACTCCAAAGACTTTGGGCCACTTTGCCCCTGGCCACCCCAGGCCTGGAAGCAGCAAGAACTCTTTGGAGAGTGCTGCTCCAGGGGGCCCCACTCCTGCCAAGCCTCAGCACCAAGCCAGCCATTCTCCTCCCTCCCCAAGGGGCAGTGCGGCCGGCTGGAAGTAGGCAGGGAGTGCTACTCCGCCTCTGCTGGAGAGAGGGTGGTCTGGCAGGTGGGCTGCAAAGCTTTTGGACATGGTGGTCTGCCGCCCTCTGCTTCCCCACAAGTACACAGGTAAGTGAAGCAGGCGGCAGCTGTGGGGCCCCCTTGCAGCTCGGGGGTCGTAGGCCACCACTTGTTTTGCTTACCCCAAAAGCCGCCTCTGCCTTGAAGGATACAAGCCCTGTTCACAGAGGGCAACCCTTCTGTGACATGCTACCAGAGCTGAGATCAGCAAAGAATTGAGGTAATTTTTTTTACTAACTGAGCATCTTCTGTTTTGAAATTCATGCCTCATCCCCTCCACTAATGGTCACCAGAGGTCAGATTTATTAACCTTTCAGTTTCATCACAGATCCTGTAAACCAGTGGTTCTTAATCTTTTCTGGGTTGCAATGTGCTTGCTGGCATGTGTGAACCTGGCCTGCAAAACACACCTGCCCACCCCAGCCTACCCCCAAATGGAATCCAGCTTCCACCTCAGCTCTCCACAATACTCTTACCACTGTGTGGTAACACAGTAATGTGTTCTGACACAGTGACTGAGAACAACTGCTTTAAACTATTAAGGAGGGAGGAGTATGGGATGGTTACCTTTATGGACAATTCTTTATTTTGGGTATGAACTGGGATAAATTCTATAGCTATATTTTATAAATGTGAAGAAACAAAAAATGAAGTGCAATACTGCAATAAATACTGTAGTTCAGAAGTTTGATATAATGTAAATAAATGGCAGCTGCATACCAAGATACAGCTCTTAAGATAGTCTTTTAAACCACCTAGTGTTGTCCACAACTGTATCCCAGATCTTGCTCCTGTGAGTTACTGTCAGACACCTTAAAAAGCCAACCTGTAAAGCATTAGATGGGTTAGTTTTCCATACTCGCACTCCAGAAACTTGTAAAATCCTTTAAAAGTACTAGATTTTTAAAAAAGCGCTAAGCCATTAATTTAATCCTATATGATTACACACTCTGAAGTTTCCCTTCACTGATTCCGCAGCTCATTTATATCTTACACACTGAACCCATTCAGCTGTAATGTAGCTGGAAATAACATGAGATCTAACACAGCTAGCAACATAAATGAGCAACTTATCTTCCAGAAACCATTCAATTTTTATTTATACTTTCTGTAACTATTCAGTTAACTGTTCTGAAAAATTTGGCAGTTGAGATTGGACTAGTAGTCACTAGCTCCTTCTTTTACAGACAACCTAATCCTAGGCTGGGAGACGAACAGAAAGTACTTCTGCTCACCTACCAGGGTGAGCTCCTTCACATATCTCTGCCTTCTTGCTCGATGGAACTAGTATGATCCCCACTGTGCATTACTTTGGTGGATTAACCTCAAGAATGAATGAAAACTTGAAACACTTGTTAGATCCTCCCTCCCCAAAATTTCACATTACCTCTAGTGTTTCAATATTTGAATGCATGTGATGACCTGACTTGTCCAACATAAAGTGTTCTCAAAGCTACTGCTTAGTAGTTGGAAAGAGTTAAATGGAAATAAACTTTTTTTTTTTGATTGCAACAAAGCCACAGAAAAACTCTGATTAAAACAATCATCCTAACCAGCTATAAAGCTATTTTTCACTGCAAAATCCTAACATCCCAATGATGAAGCTTGTGGGAATGGCTACTGTCCTTTTGGTAGGGTAGCCTAATGCTTTCTATTATCAGAAAAATCTCTTTTTGAAGAGCTAATACTTTTTTTTTTTTTCTTTTTTGTGGCAGAAAGTTTGAAAATACTATGATCATGTGATTAGACTCCCCCCCCCCCCCCGAAGGAGCAGAATTAAGGTTACCTGAATTCTGACAGTTTCTGACCGCTTGACAGGGGTGTGATCACACCACTGAGTCTTGTATGTAACTATTTGCATAATAGCAGAAACATGCATGGTGCTTTAGACAGAGCTAGGACAAGTCTGCAAATCCTACAAGGCCATGAGAAGTAGAGGAAAACAAAAGCTTTCCTTTGGTACACTAGCTGTATGCTCACTACCTAAACTCAGTACAAGGGTCCTCTCTAAATGGCTGTGCTCTCAGATCCTCTTCACTCATCCCTTGTTCTTGATTGCTCACCTACAGCCTCTTTAAGTCTACCAAGGCCTGTATACCATATTTGTGACTGTGGCACCCGAGTACCTCTCCTCCCTCTACGTCATACCCAAAATGACTACTCCTCCTAAAATGGGCATGTTGCTCTCTAAGCAGCCTTAGGGAGAGAAAGGATGGCCAGCAAGGCATGGAAGATAGCTATCCCCTGGACCCTTCTTGTAAGTTTTACAGCACAGGCTGTCCTGCAGGCATTCCCCTGAACCCAAGCCTAGGGGCGTGGGGAGGAAGCGGGGGGGGGGGTATTTGCCCCTGGCCTTGAAATTGGGGAGGTGCTGACTAATTTGATATAACCCTGTTCCTAGCTGACAACTGGGGGGGGGGAGGGAAATCCGTGGCTGCAGGAGCCCAAGGCTGGGGGGGGAGGGCTATGACAGCCCGCGTTGCAGCAGAGCCGCGTGTTCCCGCACTGGGCTGAGGGCAGAGGCGGGGGCGGCTGGGAGGATGAGGGGCTGGAGGGCAGGGGCGGGGGGAAGGAGCCGCGGCGACCAACCTGTCAGCAGGAGGGTGGTGAGGGCTCCCCCGCTCCGCGGCCGGCGCCCCGGCGCCCATGGCGGCATGGCTCCCCGCTCTTCCAGCCGCCGCGCCGGCCGCATCCTCCGCAGGCGCCCCCCGAGCCGCCGCCCGGCCGAGCGGCATTCTCCCCGCCCCTAGTGACGGTCGCCAAGCAGCGCCGGCCGCCCCGCGGGGCATGCTGGGAAGAGCCGGGCTCCCCGGCCCTGGCCGCCGAGCCGCCGCGCGCGCGCGCGCACAGGCCGGGCTCGGGCGCGAGGAGCCCCTCAGGGGTGTAGGGGGCGGGGCAGCGGGCTCCTCGGGGGCGCGTGGCGGCCGGCCCGCCCGCCTGCGTCACTGTTGGAACGTCACCTGGGTCTCGCGCGCCGCTGGCCCGGCTTCAGCGCTGGGGTGACGGAGCCCAGGCTTACCGGGAATCCTGGCCGCCTGTGCTGCATTGGTGCAGGGAGCGGGGTTCGCCTGGTCGTGTCACCGCTCCATGCCGCTGGAGCAGCGCAGGCCCAGATTAGCATCCTAGAAGGGAGCTCAGGAGGTCACCTAGTCCGGGGTGCTCGAAGACGGCGTGACCAAATGTCCTAATTTTGTACGGGTAGTGGTGGTATAATTTTCAGGGTATTCTCTTACAGCGGCACCCATTACACTTCACCGCGTCCCAATTTTTCACCCTTGCCATGTGGTCACCCTAGTACGGATAGACTCAGGCATCTTCGATGGGGTCAGCTCAGTGCCTGCACTCAGCCCCAGAGCAAATCCTCCTAGGCCTGCTGTGACTGATAAATGAACAACCTTTTGCAAATAGTGACAAAACAAACTGAAGTGAAAGGCAAGCACAGAGTCCTGTGGCACGTAGACTAACAAATTTATTTATTGCATGAGCTTTTGTGGGAGAAAATCCCACTTTATCAAACCCTTTGAGTTCCCCCATCTTCAAAGCCTCTAATGAAGTGAGATTTTTCTCCCAGAAAGGCTCATGCTATAAATAAGTTTGTTAGCCTTTACGTGCCGCAGGACTCCTTGCTTGTTTTGCTGAACTGGGGTAACACAGCTGCCCCTTTGGAACTTGAACTGAAAGGGGAGACCATGTTAGTCTAGTTCAGTAAAACAAACGAGTCCTGTGGCCTTAAAGACTATCTTGTATTTATTGCATGAGCTGTCATGGGAGAAAATCCCACTTTGTCAGATGCTTGAGGATAGAAAACTTAGAGGAATGGGAGAAAAATAAATGCAGGGAAATGTAAGTCATTGGAGAAAAAAAATCACCTGATCCTATGAAAGTTCATATGATAAATAAATTTTAGTCTTTCAAAGTGCCACAGAACTCCTTGTTTGTTTTGCTGAACTAGACTAACACAGCTGTCCATTTGGAAATTGTGAAATATGACAATAGTCAGGCTATGTCTGTACTGATGGGAGCAGTTTCGTGGCTGTCAGTTCACCCTTCCAGGCGTGGATCACAACTAGTATGAGCTTGCCACACTGCTCCTGGAAGTTGACCCCAGAAGCCCTGGAGGTCAGGTGGCATAGGGGAAAGCCAAATGCACATGATTTGCGGTTGGCTTTTCCTGATGTGTACCGGTGGCTTATAAAGTTGCTGCCAGTTATACAAGGAATTTTATGTTCCTTGCGTAACCAGCGGTCAACTGCTGCCAAAAAGCCCTCAAATGTGGACTAGGGCTCGGATATGTTTCTACAGCCTGTGTGAATGCAGAGTTGAAAGACAGCCTTCTGCTAAACTTAAGTTGTTTATGCACCTCTCTTGGTCTGCAGGTAAGTTAAGCATTGTGACCTGACACAATGGGAAGTCATTTAGATATGAAGTCAATAGGGAATGTGAAATCAACAGGGAGGTGGGCACACTGAAGTATAAGATATGGTGGATCATCCTAATTCTGTGTATCTCAATGAATGGGGGTGGAACAGAAGAAGAAAGCAAGAAAAATGCCTCTTTCTCCTTCCACTTAAAGTAATCATGATCCATTAGAATGAGAAATTCATCAGAATTGGCTAAGATGTAGCAAAGGACATTTGGCATGAGATAAACTTCTTTAGACACAAGGTTAGCCAGTTAAGTTTTTTGTTTTCCACTGCTGTCTCATGATGGTAGAAAATCTGAGTTTCACACATGTAGTCTGATCTGATTACCAGACCACCATTTTCCTCCCAAAGGAGTGTATTATTTGGACTTTATCCTCACAGACATTATTTTAAAATGACATTTTTCTTTTTGATAACATGTAGTTCAGTAACTGGAAAACATGTGCCTGTTGAAAGTGGCAGTGTCTCAGACAGAATAATTTATAACAGCTCTGAAGAGGTGCAGCTCTGAGGTGCATCCAGCATGCTCCCTTTCCCCACTCTGTGTGACTAGCCTGATCTATTAGTAGGTATGTAAGGGCTAGGCTACGCTGTTGATGGCACCTCCGACAGTATAACTTAGATTGTGTGGGTTTGATTGAGTATCTGTAGAGATATGTTCAATTGAACTCAGAATTAGCTGGATGTCAATTTAAGACCTACCTGGGAAGTAGCATAGCACAGATTTCATGGGAGGGCATTTCCCATGGAATCAGCATTGTGGAGACCTTGTGGTGACTAGGCATTAGGCAGTTAAAGGGAGATATGTAAGGTATTTTAAGTACTTTGTCTATCTCCCTTTGATTACTGCTGAAATCCCTCCACAATGTAGACCAGCCCAAAGAGAACAGGGAGGAGGCATAGTCATGGTTCAGTTACTCCTCTTCCCTTTTCTGACCAATAAGTCCCAGTGGGGGACAACTTCCTAGCAGCCTCCATCTGTGGTACCCTAAACACATGGTATGTTAGTCACCCATGATACACGACATGCACACACAAAACTAATAATAATAAAGAGAGGAAGGAAGAGTCCTTGCTCCATCCCCCACCTGTAGCTGTGTATCTAGCTCTATACATTTATTTTATTCTGTTTTTAAGGTGGAATTATCAAAAGTGAACAGTGTTGTAATAATTGATCCCATCTATATAAGCGGTAGTCTTACTATTGAATTGAATAGGAGCAGAGTTAAGTTAGTCCTCCATTTTTGAAAATGCTCCCTGTATTTATTAAGTTTGTAAAATGAAATTGTTCTCCACTAGATTAAATCATTTGGAAATCACTGAAATCTCTTGGAAACCTTTTGAAATACTTGATAACAATGTTTCAGACCTGGGGAAAAATGTGCATCTACTATAATGTATATAAAGACAAATGCAAAATACTCCACATATACAAAATGGGCAATCATTGCCTAGGAAGGAGTATTGCAGAAAGGGATCTGTGTATCATAGTGGACCACAAGTTAAATATGAGTCAACAGTATAATGCTGTTGCAAAAAAAAACCCAAAAAACAAAACAAACAAGCAAACACCATTCTGGGATGTATTAACAGGAGTATTGTTAAGTATGACACAAGAAGTAATTCTTCTGCCCTACTTAGCCCTGATTAGGCCTTAACTGGAGTATTATGTCCAGTTCTGGGCACCTCATTTCAGGAAAGATGTGGACAAATTGGAGAAAGTCCAAAAAAGAGCAACATGAATGATTAAAGGTCTGGAACACTTGACTTGTGAGGAAAGATTGAAAGACCTGGGTTTGTTTAGTCTGGAAGGCTATGTCTACACTTGCAAGTTACCGTATATAATCAGGTATAAGCTGATCCAGGCACAAGCCGACCCCCCCAATTCTGAGCCCAAAAAGAAGCTAAAATTGGTGACCCAGGTATAAGCCACGGTCCCCTTTTGGTCTTGGCCCCTAACCCCCCACCCACTGTTGCTAGCTTCCTCTGGAGTTTCTGACAGCTTCCCTACCCCAAAAATCTCTGCTGCTGCTTTTCCCTTGCCTCCTCGCTGTCCATTCCTCACCTCTGCTGCCCCCTGCTCTGCCCTTTCCTCACTGCTACCCCCCTGCTCACTTCAGTTTCCTGCTATTGCCCCCCCTGCTCCGCCCCTTTCTCACTGCTGCTCTCTGCTCCTCCTACTGCCCCCTCCTCACTGCCACCCCCTACTCCACCCTTCCCTCACTGCTACCTGCTGCCCCCTGCTCTGCCACTTCCCTCACTGCTGCCCCCCTGGCTCTTCACTGCTGTCCCCCTGCTCCTCCTGCTGCCCCCTGGCTCTTCACTGCTGCCCCCTACTCCCTTCTCAGTTCCCTGCTGTTGCTCCCCTGTTCCCCAACACCCTTTCCCTGTCACCCCCCAACCCCTGCTGCTGCTCTTCCCAGCCTGCCAGGCACCCCCCCCAATCCCC
>ML681964.1:30984895-31096198 GCA_007922195.1 Podocnemis expansa | reverse complement strand
GGCCTCCCTGAATCCCCCCCTCAATGCCCAGGCCAAACCCCCCCCCCGGGCCGGGGTCCCCTCCTCACTCCAGCCCCAGCCCCGGCTGACTGCCCAAGATGGCCACCTGGCAACACTAGGGCTCCAGCTTGCCACATGTTTTGAGAAGCTCCTAGGAGGGGCTGTCTACTATATTCTCTTGAGTATAAGCCGAGAGCCTGTTTTGAAGCCAATTTTCAGGCACAAAATTTTCAGCTTATATGCGATGATATACGGTAGTTTGAATTAATCCTCCTTAATTCAAACTGATTTAGTCCTTGTCTATACTAGGCTTTCATTAGTTCGAATTAAGGAATTCCTCATTTGGAATTAGTTTGAACTAGTAAGACCTGCCCTTTAGGTCGAACTAAGCCCTTAGTTCAATCCTTAGTTTGAATCTGGCACGGTGTGGACATTTAAGTTCACTTTTGTTAGTTCAAACTAAGGGCAGGTAGTTAGAATGAACAAAGTGGTTTTTAGTCGAATTACAGTTAATAGTCCATGTTGTTAATTCAAACTAATAAGTTCAAATATAGGTTGAACTACATTTGAACTTATTAGTTCAAATTGACAAATTCAAGCTAAGTTTAGTAAGTGTAGATGTAGCCAAAAAGAAGAGACTGAGAGGGGACGTGATAAAAGGTTGTTAAGAGGAGGAGGGAGAAAAGTTATTCTCCTCAACCGCCAATAATAGGACAAGACACAATGGGCTTAAATTGCAGCAAGGCAGTTGTAGGTTGGAAAAAAATTAGGAAGAAGATTCCTAATTGTGAGGGTGATTAACCACTGGAATAAGTTGCCTAGGCAGGTCATGGAATCTCTGTCATTGGAAGTTTTTAAAAGCAGGTTAGACAAGCACCTGTCAGGGATTGTTTAAAAGGGTACTTGGTCCTGCCATCAATGCAGAGGACTGAGCTCGATTACCTCTCATGGTCCCTTTCAGTTTCTGTGATTCTATGACTGTGTTGTCTTGTATAACTTTCTCTTCTTAATTTGTAGTAGAATAGTATCCTGAACTGCTTTAGTTTCTTTGGGGAGTCAGTCATTTATAATTTTGTAGTACAGGTCAGAAATCTCAGACATCGCATTTCACCCATAAGAATTGGTGACATAAGAATCCATGATTTCCATGGTTTGCTTTGACACTGTAAAACTTCAAATTTCTGAATAACCAGGACTTTTGATCATTTTTATTCAGTCTTAGACTTGTCAGCTCTACTCAATAAGTCATTCCAGAAGGCACTTATATTGCAGTGAACAACTCACATGGATATAACAAGGCTACAGAGCAATGATGAGGCTCTGTTTACTTGTCATTTCCATTATTTTTAAAGCAATCTGAAAGATCAACACAAATAACATGAAGACCCAATATTTTATCACTTAGAATCAATCAATAGAATCAAATCATAGGGTTGGAAGGGACCTCATGAGACCATCAAGTCCAACCCCCCACGGCTTGAACCCAGGACCTTCTGCATATTAAGCAGAGGTGCTAGCCACTACACACTTCTGGCTCACTGCCTAAATTCTTGAAAATGAATTCAAGGTTTTGTAAGTTCCAAAGGGGTAGTTGAGTTAGTCTAGATCAGTAAAACAAACAAGGAGTCTGGCGGCACTTTTAAAAACTAACTTTTTTTTGCATGAGCTTTCATGGGAGAAAATAGCACTTCATCAGATGCTTGAAGATGGAGAAGTACAGATGAATGGGAGGAAAATAAATGCAGGGAAGTGTAAGTCACAAGATCAGGTCAGACTGCTACAGCAAATCAATGCAGTTGTTTAGACTCAAACAGTAGAGAACAGCTTATCAGAGGGACGCAAGGGGAAAAAGGAAAGCAAAACTACCTTTTGTAATGGAGGAAAAAAATGTAGTCTCTATTTAATCCTAAATTGACGGTGTCAGATCTGCACATGAATTTCAGTTCTTCAGTTTCTGTTTGAAATTTTGATTTGTCATCCATTTGCCTAAGTATGCTTATTAACAGATGATTAATGGAGTGATCAGGAAGATTGAAATGTTCCCCCACTGGCTTCTGAATGTTCTTATTTCTGATGTCAGATTTGCACCCATTTATTCTTTTGTGCAGGGACAGTCCAGTCTGTCCAATGTACAAAGTGGAGGGGCATTTCTGGCCCATGATGGCATAAGTCACTTTGGTGGATGAGCAGGTGAATGACCTTGACGGAGTAGCTGACTTAATCAGGTCTATGATGGTGTCTTTTGTGCAGATACAGGGCAAAGTTGGCAACAGGGTTTGTTGCAGAGATATGTGTCTGCTTTAATGGTTTTGTTTAGTTTGTAGTTGATGGTGAATATCAGCTTAAGGTTGGAGGCTGTCTGCAAGGGAAGAGAGGTCTGCCTTCCAAGGCCTGAGAGAGTGAGGGATCGTCTTGTGGAATAGGCTGCAGATCCTTGAGGATGTGCTGTAGAGGTTTGACTTGGGGGTGTAGATGATGACCAGTGGTGTTCTGTTGTTTTCTTTCTTGGACTTGTCCTGTAGTAGTTGACTTTTGGGTCCCTGCCTGGCTTTGCAGTTCCCCAGGTGGGTATTGTAGTTTAAGAATACTTGATAGAGATCATGAAGGTGTCTGTCTCTGTCTGAAGGATCAGAGCAAAAGCGGTTATATCTTTTGAGTTTGACTGTAGACAATGGATCAAGAGATCTGTCCTGAATGGAAGCTTGAGGGATGTAGGAAAGTGTAGCAGTCTGTAAGTTTTTGAACTGTTGTGTCCAGAAAGTGGATCTCCTGTGTGGCGTGTTCCAGGTTAAGGCTGATCATGGTGTGGAAGTTCTTGAACTGTCTCTGGAAATCTTCAAAGGCATCCTTTCCATGGGTCTAGATGATGATGTCATCAATGTAGCATAAGTTGAGGAGTGGTACTTGGGGAAGAGACTGGAGGAAGCATTGTTCAAAGTCAGCCATAAAAATGTTGGCATACTGTGGTGGGGTCATATGGGTGCCCATAGCAGTGCTACTGAAAATGGTTGTGGATGAGTACAAAGTCATAAAATTCCATCATGAAATGTGCCATGACATCATCTGGAATAGTCCTCCTAATGACTTATAATCTGTCTTTGTGGGGATGTTGGTGTACAGAGCTTCTATGTCCATAGAGGCCAGGATGGTGTTTTCTGGAATGTCACCAATGGATTGAATTTTTCTCAGGAAGTCCGTGGTATCTCGAAGATAGCTAGGAGTGGTGATAGCATAGAGTCTGAGGAGAGAGTTCATGTAACTAGATACGCCTGCTGTAAGAGTGCCAATGCCTGAGATGCTGGGGCATCCAGGGTTTTTGGGGTTATGGATTTTTGGTAGTAGATAGAATATCCCTGGTCTGGATTCTGGGGATGTGGGTGTCTTTATTTGTTCCTGTGCTGCCTTGGGGAGTTTCTTGAGTAGGCATTGTAGCTCCTTTTGGTATTCCTAAGTGTGGTCAGAGAGAAATAGTTTGTAGAATGCTGTGTTGGAGAGCTGTCTATACACCTCTTTTGGCCAACAATATTGGTGGTAATTGTCAGGACTAGAATTAAGATCTTTTAGTTTTTTCCTATGATCTGATGTTTTGTGTTCTTCTATATGACTTGATAGTATGTTCTACAATATAATTAACTATATTTGCCTGTTTGCAACATTTATTTTTATTTAAGATGCCAAGGCTTTCAGATACGGATCTTAACCTGTGTTTTATAGAAAACATGATTTCTGCAACTTTTGGTTACAAAACTTTTTAGTTGGATTTTCTAAACTCTGCTTCTCTGGAGTTTAATCATCCAGGATGGGGAAGTCAACATTGCCCCTGTAGGATCTACAGGCCAAATTTTAAAAGATATTTAGGGCCACAGAGATGCAAATAGATACCTGGTAAGATTTACAGAGCACCTCCCTGCCTGCCATAGAAGCCAAAATACCCATATAAATCTAGTCACATACTCTTTTTGTTCTTTCAATATTACCCTGACTAATGTGAGGTAAGAAATCATGCCTTCCTAAAATACCAGATGGTCACTAATATGTTGTCCTGGGATGTCCAAACAGTATAGCAGAGTACTGAGGTCAAAGGAAATGCTCTTCATTCTGAATTAGGATGACTAATGTGCTGTCTTTTATCACTTTTTGTATTACTGAAAGTGCACTTTTTCTCCTTATGTTGACCACAGCTGTGTTCAATATGTAGTTGTGCTGCTTATTAAGGCAGCTTCAGTAACATCTTATTACTCTTGATTGGGTAGCCTGGCCATTCTGCTCACTGTATACCAGATTGGGTAAACTGATAACATCTTGTATGATGCCACTGGAGGCTAATCACTGCTATTCATAGAACTGTGCAGCATGGGCAGAAAATGAAAACTTTCCTATACTGCTGAATTAGTAATCTTCAACTTGATCTGAATGGATTGCGCTCTCTACTGAAAAGAGTGCTTTAGTCTCCATACCCATTCAAACTGTCCTCACTGTTTATAAGGGTGCCAACTGTGATTGATAGTTGCTTTTCGGATATGACCATACCTGCAAAGAGAACTGAACTGCGCACACTCATTTACAGAAGCCATCACATGGCAAGTGTCATTGTGCCTAGATTGAAACAAGGATCTAGAAGTGAAAGACAGTTGCCATTTTCCCCATCACCTGATCTAACAAGTCTTTCAATAAAGATGTTTAATATCCATGGCTCTGTAGTTTAGATGACGTCCCTGTACTGGTGTCCAGTGTGGGATTGCTGCCCTGGGTGGAGTTCCAGTGGGAAATCTTTTCCTTCTCAGCATTTTACCTAGACTAGTTTTTCTAGTATTACTGTAACACAACTTCTTGCTGCATGCTCTAGATACAACAGGTCAGAGCCATAACTATGGTGAGGCCAACGGGGCAAAGCCCTGTGTGGCGCGGAGTGGCTTAACAGAGCTGCACTATTAAAAGGGCGACTGGCAGTAATGGGAAGGGGCACTTTCCGATCGGCATGTACCCCAGGCAGCAAAAACTGGTGTTATGGCTCTGCAACAGGTGATTTGACCTCACCTTCCTCTATGTGCTGTTTCCCAGTGTTTGAACCTTAACAACTGTTTTGATTTGCTGGTAGAGTATGACCTGATCCCATAACTTACACTCCCCTGCATTTATTTTCCACCCATTCTGTAAGTTCCCACATCTTCAAAGCGTCTGACAAAGTGGGATTTTTCTCCCACAAAAGCTCATGTGATAAATACATTTTAGTATTTAGGTGCCACAGGGCTCCTTGCTTGTTTTGTAGAACGAGACTAACATGGCTACCCCTTTGGAACTTAACACATAACAGGCTATCAATCCGGAAAGATACAGATGAATGCAATGCCAGTACCTTAGTGTTGAGTCAGAAAAAGGAATTCTTGTAGATAAGTGGTGCTTATGGCATTTAGCCTGTGGTTGTGCCATCTCAATGAACTGCTTTATCAAGAACTGAGAAATATTGTCAGAAGGGAATAAAATGTTTTTTAATTAGAGCAGCTGTATGAGTTTTTTGTTTAATACTAAAACAACAAAAATCTTGGTTGCTGTAGAACTAGTCGCTAAAATTAAGCCAATTTGTAGAATTTATTTTATAGCCATGCTTCGAAAAGGTACTCTCTTCTTTGGAGCCAACCACCATGGATCTTTGCACAAGACTCTAAACTAATGAATCTATTTCTCTTCACTACACTTGAGACTGAAGTCAAACTTTTCAGTCATGTATGCCTGTTTACTACATTGGGAACTGCAGGCATTTGGCAGCTCTGAATGTCAGCCATTCTTACTTTTGGATCCTAACTTGTCAGCATCTATGTTTGAAGGGATTTTTGCTATTGTATATAGTTCCAAGGAAAAGGTGCCATCCTTGTGATAAATTGTTTTTATTATATATGATTTTAAAAAGAGAATCGCCATAACCTTTTGTGACATGCTGCACCTCACGTACACCCTTGTGGTGTGAACTATGTATCATTCGTGTTCACTTTTACAGTGTAACTGTGTGTGGTCTAATGCAAAGTATGTCATGTCCAGTGTTTTTGTAATGTTTGTCATACTGAACATCACTGTTATAGTCACATGTTTCCTGCAACATCATACACGTGTACAGATATGGAACTTTGCCAGGTCATGTCCCCAAATGTCTCATGGCTTGAATAGATGGAGACAGACAAAGCTGTGTATGTTTCTACACACAGCAAAGGCATGCATACAGCAATAATGAGCTAGGTAAGCGTCCGTAGCACCTTGACTCAAGAGGGAAAGATCATGCCCACTGTGGCCTCCTGACTGTTCAGTCACTGCACATATAACTCACTTAGAATCAGTTAAAAGCATCAGGCTGCTCCCCAGATCTGGTCTGATGTGCTGCTGTGGCCCCCCAATTCCTACTCCTGAACCCCAATTTGCCAAGTGACCACTCACTCCTGAGTCAGTCCTTGGTCCCAAGCAGTGGGTGTGTGCCCTCTGGCTATTCAAGGGATGGTCTGCAAGTGAGCACAGTGACCACAGATCCCTTACCAGGAGCCACTGTCTCACAGGACTGGGACCCACTCCCAATCACCATAACTCATGTCCATCCATTTAACAAAGAAAGCAGATCGCGCCCAGCCTTGTTCACTCATGCCCTCCAAAGACCACACAGCTTTAGATAAAACAACTCCTAGTTTATTGATCAGATTACAATTCTAAGTGAGAAAATGGCCAATCAAGGCAGAATCATAATAGAAATGAGTCAGGAGTGACCACAGGGAAATAAAAGGTAAAAGACATATACTATCCTAATATCTTTACTTAAACTGACCTCATTGTCCAAGTTTATGCTCAAGGTGTTTGACTGTCAGATGTTTGTGCAGCCAGTCTCTGCCTGAAACCAGGCAGGGCTCAGATCTTGCTTGGAATTGTTTCCAGATGGAGATTCCCAGGCCAAAAGCTCCAAATCCTCTCAAGTGTGTCTCTGTTTCCAAATCCCCTTCACCCTCCCTTTCTGGCCAAGGTGATCTCTTTGTTCAGTGTGAGCCAGGGGTCTCAATTAGCATATCTTTGTTGCTTCTTCCGGGTGCTTGCTTGCTTAAAGCTATGGCTGTCTACATGCTGCTGGAAGGGAGTGCCCATCTGTCTTGTACCCCCAGAGCCATGGAAAACATGTTGCACATCTGTGCAAATGCATGAGGCTACAGAAACCACGATATAATAGTAATTATGTATAATAGGTTATGAGCATCCATAAAGAAACCTTGTGTAGCATAATTGGCATGAAAACATATAATCACGGTGCATAAGTGAACAGAAAAATCATATAGATCATAACCAAGGGTGCACAGATGTGCATCCCATGACAAGTTTGCAGTCAGATTTAATTACACCCCCACTATTCTTTCTTCCCTGCCTTCTCTCCTTCTCCCTGCTAACCCGGATTCCCCCCCCCCCCAATCTTCAATACTCCTGACCCAAACTTCTCAGCATATCAATATGATACATCATAAATGCACTATTTTTTTAGTGCTGATCTTGTACACTGTACCCTAATTAGCTGCATTTTACCTCTGCACTAGTGCTATCTAAGACCTTATGCTTTTGAGGGGGAAACAGGGAGAAGCAAATGTCTTTCAAAATAGCTTGTCAGTATACCTTAAAAGAGCTTTTATTTTAGGAGAAAAATGCAACAATGGGACATACTAAGCACTCACTTTATAGTTTCAACTGATTTCTTCCTTTTAATAAATACTATATACTGAAATTTAATTTTAGAAACACAGATTTTTGAGTTCTGTTTTAGCTGATTTTTGTCTGAATGTCTTTATGTAACTTGACATGGAGAAGTGGAGCACAAAAGCTTGTTATGCAGCGTTTTTTCTCTAGAATTTGGCATGTGTCTTGGAAAACTTATCATGTGCTCAGGAAAAGGTCACTGTATATCCAAAGGCAGAAGTGAAGTAAACAAGCACTTTAAAAAATTATCAAGGAAAAAATTAACACGCTGTAAGTTGAAACGACCCACAGGCAATTTTAACTTGCTGAACCAGCACTTATGTAGCCAATTAGCCTACATCTCAGTAACACTGGCAGTATTGCAGAGGTCAGTTTTAGATGGCTGAACTGTTTTTTGAATAGTTTCTGCAGTGTATAGACACCAATATTAGTAGTTCTTTTTTAGCTTTTTTTCTTTCAAAAAGCTTGGCTCATGTGACCGTAGAAGAAAACCCTTTCTCTCTATCTGTTTATGGATTTCCCTCTCTGGGATCATCTCAGGGTAGCAAAGAATTTTTTGGATATTGTTTCACAATTCTTATCTTTTGTGAAGGACTTTCATTTCAAGACTGTTGCTTTCACAAAACAACTAGGTACTTGTTGCTGTTTTTCTGGCAGCTGTGGTATGATAGTCAGGTCTCCATCAACCTACCTCCTTTTGCAGTGAGAATGCAGACTAATCACACTTGCGTTATGTTACCAGTAGTTCTGCAGCCCCATGCCATAATTCTGCTTTGGCTGTACTTTAACTAACTAACTCTTCCCTAATTCTGCATTGCATTTTTAACCACATCTACCTGCTCAATTTTTTTTACTGCACTTCCACAGAGTGGTGCCATCAAAGATATTTTCCTGCCGTGCTGCCAGTTTGGAGGAAGCTGCTACTGGCTTTCCAGTACAGTTTTAGTATATCAATAAGACCCATAACTTGGGGAAATGTACCAAAAATTACGCTTTTATGTTTAATAGAGGGGGGTGGGGGAGGTAAAGAAGTCTATTGGGTGTGCGTAGCAGGGGAGAGCAGTTACCCACTGCCCGGGAGGAAGCCAGTCACCAGCACTCCCCCTGCTGGCCTGAGGAGACCCTGCACAAAAGCCTGTTCCGGAACCAAAGGGACGGCCCGAGGGAGAGGGAGGACTATATAAGGGGATGGACCAGCCAGCCAAGAGGAAAACAGAGAGGGAGATGCCTGCTGTAGTTAGTAGACCTCCCTCCCTGGGAGCAGGAAGGGGGCAACTGAAGGTGAGATTTCCCTTCCTGGGAGAACCAAGGGGAGGAACATTGGCAGGCTTCTCCACTAGATTCAACTCCCCCAGGTGCGGATCTGGGGGAACTTCCCTTAGCAGAAAGCTTAGGTGAAGGGAACCAATGAATGCTCATGGAGACCTAGAGGAGCTTCCCTCAGCAGTGGATGTCAGTGAGTGGGTTGCCCTGAGCCTCTGTGACCTAGAGGAGCTCCCACTGGCTGATGGACCAGAGCACTTACCCATGCTGCCACCAGTAGACAGTGAGGGCCTGACTGGGATGCTCTGGGGTACAGACCCTGAGGACTTGGAGTACAGCGAGGTGAAGGTAACCAAGGGGGAAAGTGGGAGGAAGTAGCCCAGGGACAGCTGGTAAGTTCCCAGCCACTTTGTGGGGTCAGTGTTTTGGCTGGAGCCCACTGACCCAGTGGCATTGCACGGCCACTGATAGGGCCCTGGGCTGGAATGCAGTGGAGTGGGTGGGCCTGCCTTCCCCTCCCTTCCCCTGCTGCCATCCAGGCTCAGAGTTGTGTTTGCCTTACCCTGCTGGGGGTTGAAGGCCCTGAACTTGGCTACTGTGTGTTTGCCTTACCCTACCTGAGGGGTCGAAGCCCTCAGCTCTGTTACTGTAGGTGTTCCCTTACCCTACCTGAGGGGTTAAAGGTCAAAGACTCTTGGACTCTGCCACACCCTAGTAGGTGCTAGAAGGCCATGGACACGGGGAATTGGGACAGACCACGCTGCGGGTCCTGCCCTGCCTGCTGGGTGGCGGTGCAACTGAGGGCTGCCCCCATTTACTGTGTGCTACAAATCAGTTTGTGGTTTGCAGACTGAATTCCATAATGACATTCCCATTAAAAATTCTTGCTGCTAATGCTGTTTACTTTCACCATCAGAGCTGTCTGACTTCATAGAAAGTACAGTTCTCATGTCACTGCCACAGAGAGCAGCTCCATGCCAAGTGAGATTTCTGCAAATGAATTTATACAACCACACAGGTTAGTGCAGGGGTCAGCAACCTTTGCCAACCCCTGTGCTGGTCCTTCTTCCCCAACCCTCAGCTGGTGCTGGCAGCCACCTCTGCTGAAAAGATGTGATGGCTGCCTGAAAATTCAGCAGAGGTCATGGCTCGAGTGGGAGCACTTCCTACGCATGCCATGGAAAGAAGTTGCCCAAAGTGGCTAATCTTGGCAGTGTGCCCAGGGACAGGTGTCCCCAGGAATGCCACAAAAAAAAAAAGCAGCTCCTTTCAGGGGTTGCCAGGCATGCTGCAGAAAGAAGCTGCCAGGAGTGGTTCCTTTGCAGTGCATCACACTGGGCAGCTTTTTTGTGTCGCATGGAGGGACTGACCTGTGTCCCAGCTGCACCCGAAGGAAGCCACTCAGAGTGGCTTTCACTGGCAGAAGTGGCAATTTCTGTGGTACAGCAGAAGGTACTATGTGCCACTCTGAATGGGCTTGGGTGCCACTCTTGGCACATATGCCAGGGGTTGCCTACCTGTGGGCTAGTGCATTGCTAAGAATTGTGGGATATCTGACCAGAAATCTATTCCAGCACACTAATTCATTTTCATGGGTAGCCTTTGTGAAGGGGAATTTTTAGGTATGCTAAACTAGCTAAGGCTAGGCTAGCCTAGTCTAACTCTGCAGTGAAGATTTACTCCTAAACACTGAGAGAAGATGCAGGTAAATTGAACGCTGCTTTCTTGCATGAGAAATGCCAAACCACAGGGCTGCTACCCAGTCGAAGTTCAAATTTCTCTATTTTTCATATTGGAAAAGTAGCAATTCAGAGGTAACGTTTGAACCACTTTTTATCTTTCTTAAAATGTGGAACAGAATTTCTGTTTTTTCCCCAAAATGATTCATTGTCAGGATGTCACTTATTCTAATGTGCTGTGTATGTTTCTGAATTATACATAATTCCCATATCCATAGTTGAAGTGTACTTTCAGATAAACAGCAAAGCAAAATTATTTTTGCTGTCCTATGACTATTCACATGGATTTTTTTAATTTAAAAAAGAATACTGTGCAACCAAATCTCATCCAGATGCACAAGAGTTAAATATATAGAACATGGGGAAGTCTTACAGGACCTGCCATTCATTATTTTATCAAATATTTTCTTGTGTCTATATTTTTACTGTTAAAGCAACACTCAATAAAACTCTACATGTCATTTCTCACTGGTACTCTATGCTTTTAGGAACAATGTAGAGGACTGTTCCTCTTTATCACCAGAGGTGTTGCTGGCCAGGGGAGGGACCTGGGCCCAGGCCCCACCCCCTGCCCAGGGACAGGGCCAGGCACCGCTGTGGGCGGCTAGGCCTGGCATCCCTGGCTGGGGATGGGGCTGTCGCCAGCGCGTGCCACTGGGCCCCTGATTGCCCGCCGCAGGCGGCTAGGCCCCGCATCCCTGGCCGGGGCCGGAAGCAGCTGTGGGTTGCCGGGCCCCACATCCCCAGCCTGATTGGGCCAGAGATCCGGGGCACCAGCGCTGGGGTTCAGGGCACATGCCCCAGGGTTCCCAGCGTCAGCAATTCCTCTGTTTATCACTGAAAAGCAACCAATCCTGGGGAGGAATTTAGAAGCTATTCTTTTCCAACAACTTTATACTATACAAACAGTGCAATCAGTTAAAATACAATATGAATATTTGTGACATGAGTGAGTTTGAAGTGTGATTGCATTTTTATAGTTGGTTTAATGCAGAGCAACCCAAAGCTAGTGTCCTACACTAACACTGCATTTTTGTAATGGTAACATTAACATGGGTTTCCTGAAATTTTCAAAGGATGTTTTGATGCTTTTTGAAAAGGTGTTTTAGAGTGATGAGTTGACTTCATTTTTAGAGTCCTCAAAGCAATGTTTGTTTTAAATGCTCCCATAGAAGGCTCCAGTCTGGTTCCCCTGGGGCAGCAATCTCACCACAACACACTCATTATCAATACATCAGGTATAATAAAGATCTGGAAGTAGTTAATTTTAAGATGTAAGTTTGCAGGTCTACAACTATCACTGCACAAATATTCTGTAAGTTTTCCATATTGAAGCATCTGACAAAGTGGGATGCCCACAAAAGCTCATGAAATAAATTTTAGTCTTTAAGTGCCACCAGGCCCC
Organism: Podocnemis expansa; assembly: GCA_007922195.1. NCBI lineage: Eukaryota > Metazoa > Chordata > Testudines > Podocnemididae > Podocnemis > Podocnemis expansa. Next base: position 31,084,078 of record ML681964.1, on the reverse strand, counting down.
TTGTTTGTTTTACTGCACAAATAGATCCTCTTTACATAGCATTTGTGTGAGTCTGTTTTATTTCGTTTTTAAATTTTTTTCTTAGAAGGAATTGTATATTGCTACAACTATAGTGTCAGCTTTAGTTAGCATCAGCTATCCTGTAGCTGAAAAATAAAATAGGAATAATAACAAAGAACAATAGCTGGCTGGGAGCTGCTGCACATAAAAGTGAAAGCAGCAAGCTTAAAATAAAAAAAGGAACTGTCAGTAGTCTTCCCCTCAAATAGAAAGGGTGTGTGGCAAATAGTGTCAATATGTTAATTTTATTATATCTAATATCTGGGGTGCATTTTCATCTTGGAAAAGAGATGACAAAGGGGAGATATGGTAGAGGTTTAGAAAGTCATGATTACTGTAGAGAAGGAAGTTTTTCTTATAAGAACTAGGGGTATCCAATGAAATTAATAGACAGGAGACAGACAAAGGCAAGTACTTCTTCACATAACGCACAGTCTATCCATGGAACTCTTTGCCAGAGGCTTTAGTGAAGACCAAGACTATAACAGGATTCCAAAAAGAAGTAGATAAATTCATGGAAGAGAGGTCCATCAATGACTATTAGCCAGCTGGGCAGGGATTGTTTGCCACAAATTGGGATGAGTGATGGGATGGATCCCTTGATGATTACCTGTTCTGTTCATTCTATCTGAAGAGCCTGGCATTGGTCGCTGTTGGAAGACAAAATATTGAGCTAGATGGACCATTGGTCTGACCCAGTATGGGTGTTCTTATATTCTTGCGTTCTGTGACAGTTCATCTTCTTGGAAATGAAGAATCATTTGGCATATAATTCAAATTTTCTAACTGATTTTTTTTGTTTTATTTATAACAGCTTCCATATCATAAAGAATGAAGGAAAGCTTCTTAAAGTGTGTGAACAGTAATAATTATTAGAAAATAGCCTCCCTAACTTTACCAACATAAACTGGAACCTGTGTTTGTCTGTGTGTGCATTTGTCAATTTAAGATTATAAACTCCTGTAGGCATTAGACTGTTAAAAGAATGATTTTGAAAATATGCTATGCAGCCAAGACAAAATCCTGAGTTTAGAGAATTCAGTGGAACTTAGTCAAATGTTGTGCTTCCTTGCACAAAATAGAATCATACATGACATAAAAGATGGCTAAGATTCACTTGCATCACTATGACTAGAACACTATCTGCACTGTCTGATCTTCTGCCTCCTGTGGGAGTTCTAAAAGAAATAGCAATGTGTTCTGAATTATTGGTTCATTTTCTCTCTTCTATGTATACTATGCATTTTATCATGCTCAAAGCCTCCGACAAACCACAGATTTAAAAACAACATACTGTCCTTCTGCTTCCCCTTCAAGTCAGCGCAAACCTTGCAGCAACCACCTGGTGTGTTATGTTGCAGTATTTGGAACTGTAATTTCCAGATCTAGGGAGTCACAGTATCTTCCCAGCCTGTAGTTCTACAGTAACTCAGGGACATAGCCAGGCAGGGTTTTATGGCTGGTCCCTGACATTCTTGGGTGGGCCAGAAAGCTTCCAGTCACAAGACCAGAATCTGAGATCATGCATGGCGGTGGTGCAAATTTCTTTGCTATAACTGTGGGGCCTGACCAGCAGCAGGTGGAGCAACACTAATGTTTCTGTTCTACATGCAGCTGCTGGCTGTGTCTTGCAACCACAAATAGTGAAGCACAGGCACCTCTGCTCCACTCACAGTTGTGGCTGCCAGCTGTTGGCTGGGCCCCACAGCAGAGAAATTCACACCACTGCTAGGCACAGCATTGGGCGGGCCTGATCTTCAAGCATGTAGGCTTGAACCCACCTGTGGCTATGCTCCTATGGGAACTGCAGACCTATAACCTCAGTAACATATCCATTGTTCAGTGAGGTGGTGATAATCCAAGCCCTTCTTATTACCCCACATGGAGAAACCTGCACAGCACACAATCCGGTACAGGATGAGAGGCAAGCATGTTTTTGGCACCAATTGGCTGCTTTGGCCTGGGGGTTTCAATTGGCAACAATATTCAAGACTGATGAAGATGGTTTGGGGTGGAAGACACTTCAGTGACTCCAAACCTTTGCATTCCCCCAAGCTTATTTTGGAGGAGGTTGTGGGGGATAAGAGAAAGCAAAACAGCGGTTTCTTCCCCTCCTCTCTCCTGCTCCTCACTTTGGTGGAGGCCTTTCTCACAGAGGTGAAGTCTTGAGATTAACAGATCTCTGTTGCCAGCTGAAGCCTCCACTCCACAGGTGCTGTTCATGGTGACAGGGAAATGCTTTCGCCTCATCCTGGCTGTCTGCTTTGTTTTAAATTCACAGCTAATCTCTACACTGGGCTTTTTCTCAGTAATTGCTGCTGGGTAGCCATGTTCCCCAGCCAGCAGGGAAAGACAGAGAATGGACTTTGCATATTCCAAGGACAAGGATTAGCCTTGAGTATAAAATTCATGCCTGGATGAAGTTCTGCATGAGACTGAACACTGTTTAAGTCTCTCTGCAGCTTTCAAAATTGGTTGAAAGTGAAAGGGGACTTGACTAGTGCATAAGATTTATTCTAGGCTACAGCAGCATGGTAAATTTTTCCCTTTAACAGTAGAGGTAGGAGATAAGGCAACTAGAGAGAGGATAAGCACTGATGTCCACGCAGTATATGGGTGGACCAGAGGTGCTACCATGTGGAATCCCATGCATGCTGGTTGGGGAGGTGGAGTGCATCATCCGAAATGTTCAATGCCAGAGTGCTCCAAAGGTAAGAATTCAGTGGCAGGAAAACCTGGCTGCACTATATACACTACTATATAAGATAACTTTTTAGGACCTTTATAATTTAATCAATAAAAGCTGAACCTTAGACATATCCCTACCTGAAGAGTTAGCACTGTAATTTTAAGAACATATAAGATATGTCTACACCTACACTGTAAAAACTTTATTTCAACTAACCCTGGTAACGTACCGTGGGTTTGTTAACCTTGGGTGGGAGTTGGCAACCCAAAAGATGAGCCATTTTAAAAAATTCCTTCAATAACCAAGTGTTTTGAGAGCTGCAATGAGTGTAGCCTCCTGGTGGGAGGAAGAGGGAGCTGGGCCAGGGTGCTGGTTGCAAGGTCCCTTGGCAGGGGAGGAGAAAGCAGGAGCTGGCCTCCTGCAGGGTCTCCCTGTGGTAGTGAATAGCCCAGAGCTTGGCATGGGCTGCCCACAGCATCCCCTAGTGACATTGGGGGCCTGGAGCTGATGCGCAGGCTGCCCTCAGTGTCCCCCAGTGGTGGTGGGAGGGCCCGGCCTCCAGAGCCAAAAGGGGACAGCCAAAGAGCTGCATGCAGCTCTGTAGCCTCAGGTTGCAGACCTCTGACCTAGGGCTTGAATACCTGTACTCATCTGTAACCCCTGCTTAGGAATTGTTAAACTCTGGATCCTGCTCTGGGGCTCCAGCAACTATGCTACCTTTTTTAGGGGCCCTGGGCCCAAGTCCAACCAACCACATTTTAGACTTCCTAATATCCTCCCAAAGTATGGCCGCTTTAGCCCTTTGTTTGCAGGGTAGTGTAGGTAAAATTGACTGACCATCACACTGGACTCTCCAGAGGAAGAAGGAAGTTGGTCATTGAGACTGGGGGCACTTCTGGAGAATGCCTAGAGAATGAGTCCAATGGGGCTGTGTCTTTGCTACAAAGCACTAGGGCAGGTGGTGGTAATGTTTATAGACCCCTGTGCTAGCCCCTCCTCCCCAACACTCTTCAGTGGGCACCTTGTGCCACTCCAGATGGGCTCATGTGCCACTATCAGTACGTGCTGTGAGTTGCCTACCCCTGCAATAGGGTTTGAACCCTGGGTCCCAGCTTGACTTAAACTTGTACCCTTCACTCCTATAGTTTGGGTTGGGAGCCCTGGGTTAATGCAATTTGTCTGTATGCAGAAACAGAGTTAAGCTTGAGTTTGAACCTTGGTCTTGCACTGCAGTTTAGAGTGGGAGAAAGAGTCCAGTGGCTATGGCAATAAAATAATGAAACTGCAGTGCTAGTAGGGGAGGAGCATGCTTCAAGGCTTAACTTGGATGGTTTGTTTTTCATTCTCCCACCAGAGACATGAAAATATGTTTATATTCTATAAGGGGAAGATAAGCGTATTTAGGCCTTGCAGAAGGATTTAGGGGATGAGTATTTATTTTAAAGGGCTATCAGAGAGAGAGGTACGCATGGTACATTGGGTCAGGGGATGTATTAGCCAGCCAAAAGCCGGCTTGGAGGGGAAAATCAGAGGACACTGAGGGGCCAGCTATCTGTGGCTAAAGCAAACAAGACAGGGAATAAAAGGCATGAAAGTAGAGAAAATAAAGCATTGCAAGTTTTTGAAACTTAGCATGAGAATTTTACATTCTACATCAGAAATCAGAAGAAGGTGGTAGTGAGGGAATCTGAGGCAGTGGTTAAAGCACTAGGTGAGATTAATGTGCTTGCAGCTGCACTGTAGGAAAGCTGAAGGAGGTGTGAAGCGAAGTACCATAACCAGATACCTTGCACTTTGTTGCTTTTAAATACAAAGGCATTCAGCATAAAAAATTACTACTTATTTTCTAAGTGCCAGTGTGTTTTTTGACTAACATGCCACTGCTAGTTTTTTGTGGGTGTGCAGTTACAGAATCATGGCATTCTGTAGAAAATAAAATATGACCAGCCTCCATTTCTGTGTTTAGCCATTTACAAGAAATCAAAGAAAAAAGTAGCTATCCAGCTATATATAATTCTGCAGATGACAGTTCTATTTATCTTATTAATAAAGGGCCTTTCATAACTGAAAGAAAATAATGCTGGCAGTAAATTAATGATCTGCTTCCAACAGAATCTTCTTGAAATATGGGGAAAGATCATACTCAATTGGTTTTGCTGCTGCTGTTTTTTTAAAGAAAAGTTTCAGTTTTCAAATAAGAACCCACAAATCCTAAAATTACTATTATAACGAGCTGCCAGGGGAGTCTATGTACTGCGGTCAGTCACAGTTTATATTAGTCCTGCAAAATCCAGAAATTGTTACATATTCTTGGGTGCCACCTACTTACAACTAATACATAGCTATTTAAAGGAATATAAAGACAGAAACCAGCCCTATATTGCCAAGTGGCTTTACCATGCATCTGGGCATGCAAGGTGCCAATCTGAGTCAACCTTTCAGTTTTGTGCTTGTTCCCCAGTCCATTAGAGAGATACTAAAGAGAGAATAGGCTGATCCTTACAGTATTCCCTCTCATCTCCATTTATATACTGCTCCTGTCACCATGGTGATGGGGCACTTATCAGTTTAGTGGTGGTGCTCTGCTTAGTTACACTTTTGTGATTTTGCGTACTATGGTAGCACCTGCAGGCCCCAGTTAAGAATGAAGACCTATCATACAAGGCACTGTACAAATGGACTCAATGTCAGTGCCAGAGAGAATTTACAGGCTATTGGGGTATATCTATACTGCAGTGTAAACTTGGGCTCTGACTCCAGCTCAGACCAAGAACTCGGGAGAGAGGTGGGTTTGAGCCTGGGGCCCTCTAGGACTCAGTTGCAAATTCCATCATTTTGAAGTTTGGATGCAGCTTGCACCCAGTCCCCACAAGACTTGAGTCCTGAGACTCTTAGCGGTACTAACCCACTATTGCATGCAGTGGTGGTTTTGGCCTTTCTATCTGGGCAATAAGCTCCCAGGAACCAGAAGCAGCCCCTGGTTCAAGTACTGCTGCTCAGCATTTAACTCTTCCATTTTATTCCAACTGGTGAGCTGCAACTAGAGTGAACTTTCTCCTTTATTTGCAATGGCCAACAGCAGAAAGAACTCCTATGCTGAACGCATTGCTGCCTGTTCATAGGAAGACAATCAGATTTTGGTTAATCTTCAGTACAAGGTGAGCAAAATGTTTGACTTTAATCAGGGGCGTTGCTGGCTGGGGGAGGGACCCGGGGCATGGGCCAGGGCCCCACCCCAGCCTGCAGGCCCCACCCCCTGGCCAGGGAGAGGGCCAGGTGCCACCTTTTTTAATGGAAGCTGAAAACAAACAAACACAAGCTGCAAAGTTGGAAAACGTTGAGCAAGTCACTGGAAGGAAAGAATTGCAACTTCCTCAATGCCCTCCCTCCTCAGCCCCTCTTTGTAGCTGAGCCTAGGGAGGCAAAGGGCTGCTCCTACTTACGCTGCCTTCGGCTGGGGCTGGGCTGCTGGTGTCCAGACATGCTGGGGAGGGATGCAGGGATGGCGAGGAAGGCAAGAGAGGCACAAAGTTGTTCCGGAAAAAGAAATCAAAATGGCATTTGTGGGGATGTGCAAAGTTCATCAACTCCCCAGTAACTTCCCTTCCTCCGTGGCTCCCTGGTGGGGGGACGATGTGCAAAGTTCATCACATCCAGCCGCGCTGCTCCATGGGCGCCCCCTCCCTTGCACACACACTCACACTAACACACGCGTGCACACTCGCTGTGCGTCTTGCTCCCTCACCCTGATAAGTAGACACATCACATGTTGCTTGCTCCTGCTAGTCTCCTGGGGACGTGTTACTCGGCTACTGTAGCAGCATCTCTAGCTCGGTGTGGCGGGGAGGTGCTGGGTGAAGTGAGCAAAACTTTTTTTTTTTTTTTTTTTTTTTTTTGGAGTCCCTTTCCCCTCCTCCGCCGCCCCAGTTGCATGGAGCCAGCTTCGTGCTGCCTGGGAATTGCTACCTCACGCAAGTTTCTGATTCAGCGTGGGGGAGGCAGGCAGGCACAGGTTAGCTGGGGACGGGGCCACTGTGGCTGGGCACCTGATCTCCGGCCCAATTGGGCCAGAGATCCGGGGCACTGGCGCTGGGGCTCAGGGCACATGCCCCGGCATGCCCAGCACCAGCGATGCCCCTGACTTCAATAAATTACAGGAATTGCTGCATGTACCAGGAGATGGGAAAGAAGCTGGCAGGACTGGGGATTCACCAAAGTGGTGCCCAGTGCAAGAAACAGATTAAGTGCTCAAGAATGACTACCAGAAACCCAAGGATCAAAACCACTCCTCTGGGAACTTGCCAATTCAATGATCCCTCTAAGACCCACCGGCAGCTGAGCAACTCCTGTTGCTCGCTGCACGGCCCACCCCCCCCGCCGTTTACCTTGTATGGCCCTGCCACAGCTCCTGGGCCAGAGAAGCACTAACGGAGCATGCTCAGATATTCTGGGCATGCTCCATTAGAGCTTCTGTGGGCGGGAGTTTTAATAACTCCCTGCCCCGCAGGAGCTGTGAGCAGGGCCTCTGGCTGCTGGCCCTGCGCGGCCAGCAGCCTTCCCTGCGTGGGGGGGAGGGGCTTGGCGGGCTGCGCAGCTGCGCAGCTTAAAGGGAACAGTGCTTGCCATCATCCTGTCCTTCTAATGAGGCATTTGACTGGGTATCAGGCAGAGGCATCGCTGGTGCTGGGCACCCAGGGCACATGCCCTGAATCCCAGTATTGGAGATCCAGGGCCCAGCTGCTGGCGGCTGCGGTGGGCCCCATCCCTGGCCAGGGATCTGGGGCCCAGCTGCCCGCGGCAGTGGCAGCCCCGTCCCTGGCCAGGAATGCAGGGCCCAGCCGCCCATGGCTGCTTCCGGCCCCAGTCCGGCCGGGGATGCGGGGGCCTAGCCGCCCACGGTGGAGCAGCAGTGTCTGGCCCTGTCCCCGGCCAGGGGTCGGGGCCTGTAGGCCAGGGGTGGGGCCTGGGCCCGTGCCCTGGATCCTTTCCTGGGCCAGCGACGCCTCTGGTGTTAGGTACTGCATTGAACATGAAGGCAACTGTGCTTCTCATCTGATCAGCTGGGATGGTTACCTTATGACTCCAGAATCCAGGATCAGGCTGGAGGGGCGTCAACAAACTCCTGGTCAAGCTGCCTAAAAACCACTATGTATTCACCAGAGTAGCTGCTTGGAGTAGCCTTTTGGTTTTTCCCTTGCTCACTGCCCACAGTAACAGCAGCCCACTGTGGAAGAGGCAGCAGAAATATCCTCTCAACCTATTTAGTTTCTGACTCTAGAGTGGTGCTGGGTATTACATTGGGATAGGAGTGATGTCTGGTTTATGACCCAATTAAAATTTTATTAAACGCTGTTGCAGTAGCATGTAACTGCTAACAGTGGATTGCATGCCAGTGCTTTGGTGCTATCCCATCACCACCCTGGGGATTTCAAAATGAGAACTGTAAAGTGCAAACAAGCATTTAAAATTAAACTTTTACTAGAAACTCACAGATTCTTACAAAGAAGAATAAGGGTGGGGGTGAGTTAGAAGAAAGAACTCTCTATAGCCTTCCCTTTAGCGTTCTTTGCAGTACAAATCAGCCATTCCACAACATAATGAGTTGCTTGCAAACAGCAAACTGTTGCAGGGAGGTGGGCAATGAGGTGCGTAAATGTAAGCCACAGGTGACAAAGTCAATTTCTGAAGTACAGCTGGGGGTTTGTATATAGTTAAGCAATATGCCAGGGAACGGGCTGGGTATGTAGTTCTTTGTGTCCATATTATTTTGTGTGTTTGCATGTAGTCAATGGGTGGATTTGTTCAGAGTTCTCTGCATCAGAAGCTGTGGGAGCCACAAGGGGGCAGTAATCCATCTGGATGCTATCACAGGAAACTGGCTTTATTTTCATGAACTTTAATACAATCCCAGGCACTGATAATATCAAACTTTTTTCTTTTTAGGAATTCCAGAAAGGTAGCCAAATTGCTCTGGAAGTGTCCCAAAAGTATTCCACAATCTGACAGGCTAGTTTTCTTTGTCCTCTTGAGAGTCAAGTTTAGTGGTCAATCAAGTTTTCTGACATTGCACCAGGAACAAAGGAGAATGGTGAGAGTGGCTCCATTTTCGAAGGTTGTTAGGAAATCTGGGATATGGATAGTTCACTCAAGTTTGCATAATGCAGCATAAATACTGAAATGCTTGCTTCAGGCCAGTTCCTAACCCAGAATTACAAATGTGTATAGATTCAAGGCCTAGGTTAAGAAACCCAGGTTCTACTAACTGGAAGTCTACTAATGCTGGGTGTACATACATTGCAGTTTAGACATATCTTTTGGGACTTGGGTCCGGAAGTAACAAACCTAGGGTCACTAATAAGTGGAAGCCCTAGGCTTACAGAACTAGTGTTTGTGGATTTGAGGCTCATTGAACCTGGGCTTATGTTGAAGTGTAAACACAATGTGACATACATCAGATGGGTGGCAAAAACGTTGGCAATGACTGATAAAGTGACTTGCCCAAGACTACATAAGTTAGTGGCAGTGCTCCAGAAAGAATCCAGTTCTTCTGATTCCCAGTCTAAGGCCCAATCCACTAAACAATACTGCTCCTAGAAAATTAAAACTATGCACTCAAATAGTCATCTGCTGCTGTGGGGTATGTATGCACAAGTATGATCCTATGACACTATTGGAACTTTGCCACAGCCTTCATTAACAGCAAGTTTGGGTCCACTGTCTTCTGTGAAATTTAAGATGCAGTATTTTTGTTGTTGGGTAATTCACCAACAGCTTAATTTTAAAATGATAAATTTGTAACCTACAAGAAGGTCAACCTGTCATTTAGTTTGGATTTACAGTAAATTCTATAAACACTAGAGCCTGTCATAAGCTGCCCCCTTTTAGGATGGGGGGAGGGAGTTTTTATAATGCATTATTGAGTCTAATTGTCCACCCTGCGCTTCAGGGCACTACAGCCTAGTGGTCAGACTCAATATGGTTGCCCTTCTTGTCTGGGCCATACAGCCTAACAGTCAGAGTCAATATGGCCACCCTTGCAGTCCAGGCCATGTGGCTTAAGGGCCAGAGTTGTGGGATATTGTGCTGCCATGCAAGGGTGGCTGGTGGCTGAGGTAGGGGAACCCAGGTCCTTCCTGCTCCATCAGGTCCCAACCCAGGGTTGTTATAGTGTTGAATGTATCACCAATAGGCCAGAAGCGATGTGGCTGAAATGAGCTGCCTACTTTCCCAGTTTCATAACCAGATCAAACTCTAATTCTCCTGAGTTACTTCCTACCCAGTCCTCCAGTGCAAAGGTCCATAATTCTCCTGGATCTCTGGAGTCATCTGTTGGTAAAGCTCCTGGTGACTGTTCCCTCAGGACTTCTGCAGACAGTAGGGCACTACTGTCTGGGTTGCAGTGTCCTCAGGCTGTGCCCTTTAGGGCTTTCATAGCCCCCAGCCAGGAGCTGAGCTGGGCTGCTCTCTTTTGTACTGAGGCTGCAGGTGGAATATGTCCGGTAAAGCTGATGGGCACTGGCTTCCACTGCCCACAGAGTGAGAGTAACCCCTGCCAGTTCAGTGCAGGGTTTGTACACACTATCACAGAGCCCTTTAAGGGACTCTAGTTAGCAGTCCTTACCTAAGCCAGTCATTAACTTCAGTGGGAGTTTTGCCTATGAAATTACTGCAAGATTGGACCCTATAGTAAGCTGAATCAAACTGTGCATATCTAAATCTCTGGACCATACTTCTCATGCTCTAGATTGCCAGAATCACTGCCATAGGACATGCTAAGGATTGGACTTGCTTAACAAAATGATAGGTTTGGAGACTTTAACTTTTTCCATATTTTAATTTTAAGTGGAAGGAAAAGTATCCTGTACTATATTCATGGAAGGTAGAGTGGATCTAGAATAATTAATATAATTATCTGCTGAGTAAGGACCATGTGTTCAGCACTGTGGACAGCAAGACAAACGCCTGGTGTACACTGACACTGGCAGTTGACTGGAGATATTCAAGCTAATTAACGTAGCTTGTGCATCTCCCATTGACTGTACTTACGTTGCCAAACCATGGTGTCTTCACAGCTACTATTAATACAACCTTACTCCTTCTGTGGAGGTGGATTACTGACATCAACTGGAGAGCCCATCTGGAATCGATTGTGTCTCTATGACTGCAAAGTTGGCAATGAAGACTTACCGTTAGTCTCTTTCTGAAGGTACTTAATGTCTTGGAAGACTTAAAAATACACAGAAAATAGGAAGCATAGCACACTGAGGAGGAAATTTTCTGTTGTGTTAAGGACCAGCACAAAGGCCATGCACCTTTTCAATCTCAGTTAAGCCCTATTTTGAAGGTGAAGTGGCAGATAGGCTTTATGAAAGTCCTCTACACACTGAGTTAATTTCAATGCAAAATGGCAGCACTGCAAAAGTATCTTTTCTTCAGCAAAGAATGCTTCCTAGAAAGACATATGTATAAATGACAAGGTGGATGGTAGCAGTGTATTGTGAAGTGGGACTTGAAAAAAGACAGGGCAAATATTTGCTGCACTGTGGTAGGAAAAGCATAGGAGGCAGTATGGATGCCAAGGGAGCAATCAGCTGAGTAGAATTTTCATTGTGGTAGAAAGAGATCAGAGATGTCGGAAGGGTGGAGCTGTGAAAGTGAGAACAAGTAATTTAAAGTTGAGGGGAGGAAAAAGTGAGGAAGTTCATATAAAGGCTGATGCAGTTTGTACATCAGAGGAGATTCCCACCCCCTTTTCAGTTTGCACTGACTGGAGAATGCGGGTTAGGAATTAGGAAAGGCAGCAAGGAGGAGGTAACAATAGTCTGCCAGAAGGATGACTAAGAACATAGACAAAGGTTCTAGCCACAGGAATTAGGAGGGAAGATTTGATTTTTAGAGATGTCATAATGGAAGAAGCAACAGGATTTGGCAATAGGCTGGATGAGGTAGGAGGGGAGAATGGACTAGAAAATTATAGATGTGTGCAGGCAAATGAGGATGGTGGAGTTGTAAAAATACAGAAAGGTGCTATTAAATCGGTGACGACTGCTGTGATTTCCAGACACAGGCAAGCCTGAAGTGATAGAACAGAGGAGCAGAACTTTCCTACTGAAGATCTTAATGTTTAAACTGGTGTGTACTTCAAGTAAATGATGTCCTGCTTTTTGCAGCATTCGATCTCTCTTACATAGGTGTAGTTACTGGTGAACCTTCCCTGTTTTAGAAAGATGTTAAGTACATGGGGAGCAATTATCAGCCCTCTTAAATGTGCAGTTAGAAATTTTTGAAAAGATGAGACTTAGAACTTGAGCTACTTTAATGCAGTTAAAATAGGGAATGGAGTATTCCACCCCAAAACAGAGCAGAACCTGTTTTTGAGGCAAACACATCTTCACATCAGATTGTACCTTCTGACCTGTAATGCCTATTAAAGAAGGTATTTCTTAGGTTTGTTGACTATTTCAGCAACATCTTAAGAAAAAAAAAACCAGGAAACGTTTCTGTTCCTGCATTTATTTTTCAGTGTAATTAAAATAAGCCTATGGTATCATGCCAAGTAAAGGGTGTGATTCCCAGCTTGTGCAGACATATGCAGGCTAGCTCTCATTTGAGCTACCTTCTAAAAATAACAGTGTAGCCATGGTAGCAAAGGCAGCAGTAAGTAGCCACTCTTGAGTACAAACCTACCTGAAGCCTGTGGGTATGTACTCATCATAGCTACACAGTGCTGTCACTGCCCAAGCCAGCCCTAGCTGTGGTAATATTTTTAACATTCAAACTTGGATGAGAACTATCAGTAGTATTTCTATGCATCCTGGGAATCCTTAACTTGTAGTGCAGATGTAGCCTACAGTCAGCTAGCTGTCAGAGCCGTATCTGCCATCAGGAATGCACTTCCATTGGAAGAGATTACAAGACAGTGGAACAGTAGTTGATGCCATTTTAAAATAGTGGTGTCACCAAACCATCTGCAGTGTAACTTGATTTCCTTGAGTGCAATTCTCCATATCCTTCATCAAGTCTGGCCTCTGATTTTTTTTAACAGAATTTACAGTTATTTACAATTACTTTTATCCATATCTGCCATCTTTGAATTAGTCATGTGTGTTGTTCTCCAACATTCTGTGAGAGAGCAAACAAGTGGAAGAATATCTACCACCTCCTCCTTTGAATAGTATCTTTCTTGAAACAATTCAGTAAAGGTGTGTTTGATGTTTTGAGAAGGAATGTAGATTGCATTCCATAATATGACTTCTATAGCAGTCTTAGTCGCTCTTGATGATTGGCATAGCTCCAGTGAAGTTGCTCTGGATTTACGTAAGTATAACAGAGAACAGATTTGGCACTGTATGCCTGCATACCTCTCTTCCCCACTTGCTCCCATGGAGCAGTACTTACTCAGCAAACAGTCACAGAAGAATCAGTGACAAATCCTTCCAAATAAGTTTCTACTGAATGTGGGCTAGGCTGGCAGAAGTGGGCTTTATAATTTCCACCATCCACTTCTCACAAAATTGCACCAAACTAGTGAGTGCAGTATTCTATTACATTCTTATAAATGTAATTGGGTAGAACCCTCATAAAGTTAGTTATATCTCTTCCAGAAGCTCCTGGTGATGAGTGCTACAATTGTTCACAAAGTAATTTTGTGCAGTGCCTGTTGAAGCTTGCAGATACATTGCAGCCTCCATTCCTGAAAATATTTCCAGTCTCTGACCAGGCTTTCATATGTCAATAAGCAAATGAGTAAGTCTTTTGGCAGTTGTCACAAAATAGTAAAGGCTTGTTCCAACCCTGCATGACTGGCTTTCACAACAAAGGACCAAAGAGCTCTCCCTCTCTCTCTCTCATTATTTTTTGGCTCTATATTAGCTGTGAATTGTGTAGTGCACCACACGACTCTGGCCAACTATTCACAACAGAAAAGACCTGATTGTCACTATCATCCAAGCTATAACTGTAAAGGCAGGATATTTACTAATTCAATCCCATAGCCTGCTAATATCAATATCTTGATTCCTACTATTTTACTCTTACAGTTATGTTGTTTCTTTAATCAAAACAGCTATCCATTATTCCTTCAGACTAAATAAGTACTCATACAAACATGAGACTGTACAATGATTGCCGCCTACAAGAGTATTTGTTGGAACTGTCAAAATCTTCCATCTTTATTCTCTTGACTGTGTTTGTGGAGCTTTAGGGTTTTTGTCCCACTAGGATAAAATCTGCTTATGAATGTAACCAGCTATTCTGGTTTTGGCTCTTTGAAATACAAAACAACTTGATTTTAAATGAGATGGATATCTTAACTATACGGATTGTATTGTGCATATGTTCCCCATTAACAGATTCATCTTAACAGTTGGAGAAAGAAATCTTTGTTTTGTACTGACCCTCTTAAGTAAAAACCTCCTCTTCTCCCCCATGATAAATATACATTCGCCTCTGACCTAGAGTTCCTTGAAAATAAATCAGATGAATGCCAATGTACCATGCCAGAGAAGAAAAGGGTGTCTTATGATTAAAACTCATGACTGGGAGGTTCTGAGATTTTAGGTTTCTCACATCTCTAACAAAAATTTCTTGTATGATTTTGGGAAAGTCACTTAAGTCAAAATTTTCAGGCTTGGATACCTGAAATTGAGCATTTAGGTCTATCTTTAATCACTTAAAGAAAAATGGCCAGACCTAACTATGAACTGAGAGATTCTAATCAAGCCACTTTTAACTACAGAAAATAAGGCCATTGTTATTTAAACTTCTTGCAGCATACATTTCCCCATAGTGTAAAAGTGATACTTCCCTACATGATAAGAACGCTCTGGGGATTAATCAGATAAAGCATATAAAGCATGTTGAGATCTTCCGATGGAAAATGCCATGTAAGTGCAATATACTATTATTAATTGAATGAAATGCTATTAGAAATTTCTGGAACTAGTTATACTCCTCAAGTAAGCATGGATTTTACACATGTGCTTTGTAACTGGATTATACTATATCTAGTAGGTTGTTTCCTTTTGTTTTGTTTTCAAATATACCATGGGACTGCAACAGGGTATATCAACCATGCAGTGCACAAAAGGAAACTGACCAAACACTGTGAGCCCTAAAGAATTCATCCTTTGCCCTGCTGAGCATGCTTCAGATGAAGAGAACAGATACAAGGCAGCAGTTTGGCTCAGTCAGCTCTGGCTGATGAGGTGGAAGGTCATGGGCTGCAGGTTCCTGCTGAAGAACTGCCTCTACTTCTGAGGCTGTGGACCTAGATTGCTGTGGAGGAATGGCTCACCCCACAGACTGATCGGAAGAGCAAGCCATTGCCAGATGATGATTTGCTTGAGATGGGCTTCATGGTAAGTGATCCAGGGAACTTGTTAGGAGCTGATTCTTGAATCCTTAATAGGTGGTTTACCAACTTCATAGGGCCGTGGGTCAGAACCTAGTAGAGTAGGGTGGGCCTGGGTTCCCTTTCCCCTGCCATGCACTTGTCACTAGGTGTGACTGCTGGATTCTTGATACAGACTGCTTGTTTGCTCTGTCCCACTCGTGGTCCAGAGTTCTGGATTGTGACAGTTTGATTAGCAGGGAATCTCAACAACTTTGTGACAGGTTGTATCAACCCTACATTGGAAAAACAGGGCAACCCCCACATGCTGAGCCTCCATGAGATGAGCCTTGTGATGGAATTTCTCCCTCCTGTGCCATGTCATGGTAATTCACAGCATTCACTCACATTAACTCCCTACAGTAGTGTTTTCAGAAGTTCATAGATGTGTGAGGGATGGTGTGCACTTCTGTACACAAGAAGCTGTATGAGGACATGTCTACTGACCTTTTAAATCAGAGTTGGGATGCTGCATAGGAAGGTTAGAGAAGGGGCTTTAAAGAGCTGTTTTCCCTGTGTTTTTGAATAGTTGCTTTAGGTTGAGCTTTCTCTACACACAACATTTGTGTCAGTCAAGCTAAAGGTGTGGGTCTGATTCTGTGTTAACCTGCCAGGGTTTAAGCTGGTGGCAGTGTGTGCTGAGGACCTGAAATGAGGAATGAAAACACAGAAACATGCGCACACGCGCACACTCACACACACATAAAGATTCATTCAGGGACATTAAAATGCTGAGGAATGCATTCCCTGAGTGTGGTGTTCTTTCTGTAACATTAGATTGTTTGTCCTTTATTTCTGATGCACTTTTCAACAGAAAAAGTAAATGAGCACCAAATTTTTGCAGAATATAATTAATTTTGGAACTAATGAGGTACAATTGGTTAGTACATGTGTCATTGACACGACAGGGTTCCAGTTTTGCATCAGGACTTCAGCTTGTAGCTAATATTGGCACTGACATTCAATGCTAAGGAGAGGCCCATTTGTGGCAGTGGTAGATGCAGTGTTCTTGAGGTGACATGATTATCAAAGTTTCTTCTGATTACCTGGTAACATCGAGGTAAAAGTTTAAAATCCTGTGACAGTTTTTTGTGGATTGTATGATGTAGCAATGGTATCACAAATACTATTTTCCCCTCAAGAAGACAGGTTTTGTTTGCCATAGTTCTGTATATTCATAATGGCAAAGTATTATTTTTGTTGTTAGTAGTCATAACTGCTGTTTGCACCTTACACAGTCAAAGTGACATAAACAATGAGTTAGACATTGGCAGTTTAGCAATTAAGTGCTTTGTGGTACCTTGAGTGTATAAGACAATAAATTCTATGCTAGTCTCATCTTTATTTAAACATGTTTTAATATATTTACACACCCAGTAAAATCTTTCCCTGTGGTTATTTCCTCACTAATAACATTGCTTTAGCTTACATCTTAAAAAATTGTCTTTTTGGGGATGATCTTTTGTTGTTGTTTTAACTGCTGTAAGTTTGGCAATGAACTTCTCATTTATTTCTTTGTACTATTAGAGATTTTTCCGATTCCTTTTATTATCCTAAGGGACATTGCCCACATTTTTAGCCAGGTTTGTCTGGAGCCTAATCCTTTGCTTCTTAAAGACCATGGTATATTGCTCTACAATTTGTGAAAATAAGTTTTCACAAAACCTAAGAGCAATAGAAAAATTGTCCAAGACAAAGCATTGTGCTTATGACCAAGCATTATGGTAATTGGAAATTCTGATATTAATTGGAAACAGGGGCATAACTCATTATCTGTTTTCTCTGTTCAGACTGAGAGAAATGTAAATTGTGTTTTAAAATTATTTCCAACAGCAGCTGTTTTTTAAAGCTTATGTGTCTGATACAAAGTCCATTAAGTTAGTGAAAAGACTCTCTCATTGACTCAAAAGGTTTTGGGTTGGGCTCTATGTAACTTTTAACTTGCCAATATCTTTTTAATGACATCTAAAATTTGTTCAAAGATTAAATGTGTAATGCAAGCCTATTATATTTTATTGATTTAAAAAAAAAAGTTCTCAGATTGGTCCAAATACTTATTCATCTGATTGACCACAAGGGCTCCTGTGGTTTTCATGTGATATCTAATATCTTTATTTGAAAGCAGATGCTAATACAACAGTAGATTAAGGGCTTGTTTCAGTTGAAGTCAAGTAGTAGGATCAAATCCACAATAATTCAAGAAAACTCATTCTGGTACTGGCACAAAAGAGATTTGTACATGTATGTGCAACTACCTATACATAATGACTATAACATCTCTAATAGTCTCATACAGCTACTGTTGATAGCACTTCTAAATAAATACACATCTTGCAATATTTGTAACACTCATCTGTCTCAAGATACATTAACAATATTGCACCCATTAATGTTCATGTGCCACCACTATCTCCTGATGGCACTGAACTGGATCTGCACACTTCACATGGAATTCCTAAAGGTGGCAACATTATGCTTCCAAATTAGACTTTCTGTTCAACAGCCACACAAATGTTAGAATGTATAAAGATTTTAGAAAGAGGAGGAATTTCTTTTTCAGCAAAATTATCTGATCAGTCCTCTTTCTGCAGTCAGTCCTCCTTCCATTCTTCCCTACATATAAACCAGGGATTTTATCTATAGCAGAACTGGAAAAATTTCCAGATTTAATAATGGGGAGAATGGTACCTTGCATCTGCTATCTCTGGGATTCAATCTGTGACTGCTATTATCTACAGCAGTGAGCCATCATTCATGATCAATCTGTTCCAATGGCATGTAAATATAAAGGGAGCGCTGTAGTTTGGTCACAGCAGAGACTGACAGTTTAAACTAGGTAATACAGAAGGACAATTGTTTCATTTAGAATTTCAATTAAAAATAATTGCTCTTAGTGTATTGAATTATTAAAACTCTACTTGCCATTTACTCTATTTGTTCATATTAATGTTTTCTAAATAGTAAATGTTGGCATTTTAAAATTCCCACTTATATCTGATAATTTTCAGAATTAATATCTGTACATTTTCCTGTGCTCCAGAGCACATGCACACATCGTTAACGCACCAGCCCCTCATTTGCTCTGCTTCTGGATACATTCCATTATTTGGATTAGCCCCTTTTTAATTTTTGTAATCATATTCTCCTTTATTCTTGCTTCTCCTAGATGGTAAACAGAACTAGTCATAAAAACTCTGACAAAATAATTTTCCCTTCAAAAATGCAGTTCTATTGAAATGAAAGCTCTTTGTGAAATTGTCATTTAACTGAAATTTTGTTTTGGACTAGGTAAAAAAGATTCTGAGTGTCAAAGTGTTTTGTTTTGACATTTTTGGAACAAAACCATTTTTTGTTTTAAAATAACTTTTCAGTTTGACTCTATTTGATATTACATTATATATTATACAATTTTTAAAGCATCAAAATCAAAATGTTTTGATTTTTGCCAAAATGAAACAGTCTGTTCAGTCTTAAATGAATTTTCTTTTGTGAACAATTTTGAAATGTTAAGGTTGTGTTTCACTTTGGACAATGGTGAACTTCAAAACCTCTAAATCCTTTACGATACAGAATTTCTATCATCCTTATGGCTCCAATGAAAATCAAAGTATTTACCCTACCCTATGTTCTGCTGTCTCCATCTCTGTCTAGTTGCATCATTTCTTTTCAAAATTCAGTAAAATACTGCCAATTGAATACAAAAAAGGTTCATTCAGTTTTCACCAAGTTTTCCTAAGCTGTTTCGTTCCAGCACATGCAGACAAGAAAATAGCTGCCTCATAGGCTGAGTGTGATTTGGTCCTGCCTTCTCCAGATTCACCAGTAAGCAAATATACAATCATATGATGGAGTCAGTAATTGCTGCTGGCCAACTCTCCATCCTCTTTCTCTTTTGCAGGGATAGAATCCCTGGACTGCTCCTGTGGTAGCACAGCTACACACTGTCCCTTACTCAGGAGGGCGAATGGTTGGCTATGTTACCATTTAGCCTTCAGCTTCCTCTTCTCCCAAGCAAAAACTTTTTTAAAAAAAAATGCCCAATGTCCTAATTGTTTTACGTCCTTTTTATAGCATTTTTCTCTCTCCTTGTTTGTATTTGCTATTTCTGTATCTAAAATTAGATATATACGTATCAAGATTAGGTATATTCTCATTACTGTAGTAAGTGAGCATCTCACAATCTTTAATGTATTTATCCTCACAGTTCCCCTTTGATGAGGAAAGTGCTGTTATTTGCATTTTAGAGATGAAGAACAGAAAACGGCAACTTCCCCAATCTCATATAGAAAGATTATGGCAGAAAAAGGAATTGAAGTTGCACCCAGTAAGTTCTAGACTAGTGCCCCAACCATTTGACCAGTCATCCTCCTGTTCCCCTGCCAAATCATTAATGAGGATATTAAATGAAAGAAATATTAAACAAAGTTTTTGCAATATTTCACCTCACATCTGTATGTTGCTGTTGGTCATTATTACCACTTATTTCAAATATTCAGCTGGTTCTCAGTCCACATTATAGTATTTCTATTAAGGATAATTTTGAATTAATTTCAAGAGTAAGATTTTGTGAAACAGTATCAGTTCTTTACTAAAATACAAATATATTGATGCTATTGCTTTCTTCTCATTCACTCATGATCAGAATCTAATCTGGCACTATTAAATAACAAGAGCTCTGCAATAGTTTTTATAAGTGTTTACAATATTTTATAACAAAATCACTACTGTTTCTTAATGAGCTGTTCAAATAAAAAGTTTAATTATCTCTTTACATAGGTATAACTTCCATCAAAAAAGATGGGCCAACTGACTTCACTGGAGTTGTGGCAGGTATTAAATGGCATCACTTCTTGCCATGGAAGCTACAGATATATTTCTGAGGGTGGAATTTGCTCTATTCTTTTAGACACTCAAAATATATAAAATCAGCCAATCTTTAATATTGCTTTCACCTTGGCAATTTATTAGTTGGCTCCTGTTCAATGAAAACAGCTATGCATTTATTATATTCAAACTATTTTTAAACCCACATATTAAAATCCATCATGGTGAAATGTTTCCTTCAGCCTGATAAACATGAAAGTAATGCATAATTTGGTGGCTAAGATTTAGTTAAAGAAATATAGTAATTTCAGAATGTGAAGACTTTGAAATTTCTCCCTGTGCAAACTTCATTCTCTCCATTTTTGCTAATGCTTTGCTGTTCACACATCCCTGCTCAAAATTCACTGGAGATGGTTTCCATGGGAACTAAAGAATGTCTGGTGATGAGTCTTGAAACAAACAAATAATAATCTCTGCTTTTTACCACTGGGCAAAGATTTACTTCTCTAATGTTTAATGGAAGGCTCTGGAGCCTTCTGTGATTTTGGAAAAAGACTGAAAGGAGATCAGGTCTGCCATACTACATCTGAAAGATACATATTAGCTGAGTTAAGGAAGGAAAACAATATATTCTCCACTACTTTTAGCTCTCTAGAGTGACATCAAAGAAAGGAAAATATTGTGATAAATCTGCTGAGTATCTGTAGGTCATCTGAAATACCGAAGGTTCTGTGCAAGACAGAATTAGGATAACAAACAAGGAGTCTGGTGGCATTTTTAAAGACTAACAAAATTATTTATCGCTTGAGTTTTTGTGGGAAAAAAATCCCAATTCATCAGATGCTTGAAGATGGGGGAACTTACAGAATGGGATCAAAATAAATGCTGGGAAGCGTAAGTCATAGGGTCTCCTCAGACTGTAACAGTAAATCAAAGCAGTGGGAAAGGCCATGTGACCAATACATCTGTTAATCTTTAAAAGTGCCACTGGACTTCTTGCTTGTTTTGCTGGACTAAACAAACATGGTTACCACTTCAGAATTAAGATAACTGGTGAAGAGTAGGTGAGGGAGACAGATAGGGGAAACTGGGTGGAAAGTGGTGTTTTAGGGGTTGTTAGCTGAGTGTTTATTGGGATCCACTAGGAGCTAATGCTTATGAGACCCAGCAGCTGAAGCACCTTAAACAGTTGCATCCAAGTTATGATACACTGAGCATGACTAAACACCACATACAAAAAGGGAGGTTAAATGACAAGCACCAAATCTTCACTGAAATCAGTGATGCTACTTTGCTGAGTAAAGCAAACAGGCAGGGCTGGCCCAAGGGTTTTGGCATCTTATGCAAACTGTGTCTTTGCAGCCTTCTCAACCCCATGCATTATAAGAGATAAGATAATATATATATTTTTAAATAGAGAAAAAAAATCACTTCCATCTAATTTGGTGCCCCTTAAAGCCTGGCACCCTAGGCGAAAGCCTAGCTTACCAACATGGTTTGACCTGCCCTGCAAAGAGGTTTTGGCCACTGCTTCCTATTATAATTCTTGACCATGTTGTCCCTACATGTAAAAAAACTCAGAGGAGGAAGTCAAAGCAAGAGGGAGTTCATGGTGTTTTCTCTAAAGCATTCTCACAAAGGCACCATGAAAGAGGAAGGACTGGAGAACTCCTAGCCTTTCAGATGGGATCTCTCAGTGTATGTGAGCAAAGGGCCCTTTCTCCTCCTTCCCTCTTTCTTCACCTATGAGAAAGGAAAGCAGAGTTGTTTCTTTGATTTCACTAGAGTTCCAGTTGTCCTGCAAATGCCAATGTCATAATAATCATCTAAAGCAGACCAAGGAGCTGCATTGCTTACACCTCTTTATATCTGAATGATGACATCAACTGCTATTAGAGAAAAACAGTCCAGAACTCAGGTCTGGATAGGTAAGTAGCTGAGGAAATTGTTTTTAAAGTAGTTTCTTCTAAAACTCCCTCCCCCACCCCATTCCTCTTGCATTCTGGTGTCTAGAATTGCAAACAATTATTTGGATTTATGTATGTTTGTCATATAAAAATCAAAACACAAATAGAAAAATATGTAAAAAAAATCAACTGTAGTTTTTAAAAAGATAAAGCTGGCTATCTTTTCACTTACTTTGTTGGGGTGCACATAGGGAGGAGCCTCACGCAAGGTACATGGGGATTTACTAATTAGAAAGACAATGTTTTAATAATACTCCTCAGTATGGACTTGTAATTCACTTTTCAACTGTTCCAATGAAAAACAGATCCCAATGAAAAACAGGTTGCAAAGAAATCCAAGTAGAAATGCAAAAGCAGGGAGGGGAGTTGGTGAAGCAAAGCCAGGGAGTGCCCAGCATAAGCAAATGGTGGCAAGTTCCCACTTCTCCTTTAGAACTTTAGCAGCTGGCATGTTAATCTGACATATAAATAATTATACAAGAGGAAACTGATTTCACTTGTACTCCAGGGATCTGTCTTTCATTCATCGTCATGTTGCTAGAGGAGTGTTGCATTTGTTTCCTTACGCCTTCATATGTGGTGCCCCTGCAATTTAGAATACCCCCACCACAGTTTCTTTCACTACAACCCATCCCTTTCCTCTTTTGTATCACTCCTGAAGATCTATTTCTCTCATGTTGTCTTTTGCTGAACTTTCAGCAGTGTCTCCATCTATCTAAAATGTTGTTGCATATATCATTCTTACCTAGATTTGTAAGCTTTTTGGAGAGAGGACATTGAGCCCAATTCTCCATTGACTTTGTTGGGGTTATGCCTGTAGAATTGGCCCCTTGTTTTTCCACATCTTTTGACAAGTAGATTAATTGTCATAAATACAAAGTAAAAGAACAAGCTTGAGAAGGCCTGTGTCTTTAAGCCATTATTGCCAACCTCTCTCCTGTGCTGTTTTGTGTGTGGTGTATATTATCTCTGACTGCAGATTCAGTACAAGGTATCTCTATTAGTGCAATGCTGGAGGTTATCATCACTCATGAATCACAAAATTAAAGCAATCCTTGCTCTTTTGTAGAAGAATGTCAAGTATTGCTTCTCATTTAAAAAGCTGAATGGTGAGGCAAGAGAAAGATGTGTGAAGACAGTGAAAACTAAAATGAAGTAAATATTGGAGAGAGGAAATTTCTGAGCACCTGGCAGAATACAGTACAACAAAGGACTGAATTGATGCACTTGAGATTTCATCACAGGTGTCCAAATCTCTCTCACTCAGTCTTACTGATGTGACATACTGGTGTGACTTTATCCTACATGTGACATGTTTATAAAAAATGTTACATCTGCCATGATGAACTGTAACTCCTGGTGTGATAAATGTTGGTGAACACCTCTGAGATTGTTCACCAAGAAGGGGCTTGCCTAGACAAGAGAATTCCATTTAAACTTAGTATGTGAATTAAATTGATTTCGTTATGATGGTGCAGAGTCCTTTAAAGCAGTGGTTTTCAATCTTTTGTGGATCACGACATGCATGGCAGCAAATCTTGACCCTACAGGACATAGCATTGTTGTGTGTGTCCACCCTCCAGCAAAATCCAGTCATCTCCTTGGCTCTTCTGTGACACACTTACCTCTGTGTGGTGACACAGTAATGTGTCCCAACACAGTGGTAGAAAGCCACTGCTGTAAGGAACATGCTTAGTTTAGTTTGGATTGAGTTTTTTTGATTACCAAAATAAGTATCCTACAAAGGCTGGGCACTGGTCTAATTAACTTAAGGTGTGATTTTCTTTTTTTCTAAAGACTAATTTAAACTTGTGTAACTTTCTCATGTACACAAGGCCATGGATTCTTACCTTGTCTTACACTAGACTTTTTGCTACCAGTGTAACTACATCAGTGTAGTTGAACTGGACCAAATCATTGATGAGAGATTCTCTGTCTTTCCATACTGCACCTTCATGTTCACAGAAATGTTTGGAAAGAGTTGTGCGGTCATTGCATGAGGAGGAGAACAAATGCCATAGTGCAAACTCAGTGTACCACTGCAATTTATAACCATAACCAGTGAAATTTATCACAGTTTCAAACCAGAGTAAATTGCACTGTTGCAAGTCCAGGGTTCACACAAATGCACAGCATTTATACTAGAGATTTGCACTACTGCAGTTTGCTTGGTATAGATTTATTACTGTAATTTCCCCCATCAGTATACTTAATCCCTGAGGCAAATTCTGTTTTCAGTTAATATATATGTAGCTCCCCTTTAAAGGCAAAATTGTGATTTGTCTATCTAAGGTAAGAATTTAGCTCTCGGTAAACTGGAAACTAAGAATCTGAAGAAAGTTATCAAACCATGGCCATTTATAATAGTCTATCCATATGAGTTTGCTCTCCAAGATATTAAATGTTTGGTCCTTTGTTTAGGCTTATTGCATGCTCTTTGGTTTTATGTAATAATTTTTTTAAATGTCAGGAGCTGTTAAAATCTGCACAATCAGATTAGCAAGGGGGTTGTAAAGAATCTTGGAAGTCCCTGAAGATAAAGGCATACTAGATGTTGCAACATACCTTAAAACCTTCCCTCATGCTGAATTTGGTCATTAAAATTGAACTGAATTAATTTTTAGAGGAATATTTGATCCTAATAAATGGTAGGGGCAGGAAAATCTAATTGTATTGGTGACATGGATATGTCTGACAGGGAAAAGATCTCACTTAGAGCAAAGGAGAAACTTTATGTAAAGCATCCAAGGTGCATTTCCCACTACCTCCTCCAGCTACATATGACAGAATGAGATAATTTGTGTTACTGAGATATGCCTTTCATGTGAATGACATACAGTTTGGCAGGAAGTGGAACTGTGACCATTAAGTAACCTTTAGTTAACCAAACATGTATTTTGGCAGATATTAAGTCTGTAGAAAGTAAAACTGAAAGCCTGGTGGAGATGAGATAGTGGAAGCACTCTCTGTTTTGAATGAGAGCTTAATGATTTTTACCATTTTTTGATTTAATCATGGTAGAATAAAATGGTGGTTTGCCTCAGGAATGATCATAACCCATCTATCTGATGGTACAAGTATTTTTGCATGAAAATGATTTTGCCATTTTCACTTTTTAAAATACATCCTACATCTCTTAATATGCACGGTACATCAAACCCATGACTTTATCTGAGCACTGGTGAGTAAAAGAAAAAATATCTGAGAAGAAGTACAGCTTGTAGATTTCTCTCTTGAATAAGTAGTTTCAGAAGTTAAGCATGTTTGTGTCCATTTTTATAAGAGGAAAGGAATGTTGGCTCAGCAGGATTCAAGGCAGTTGGCAGGATGATTAGAGAGAAGGGAAAACAGCAGGATGCAGAACTGGTAAGTTTGGGTTGGGGGAACACCCCAAAACAGGAATGGAGGAAAATGTGATGGTCTTATACATTAGGAATATATAGCTTTGGAAAAAATATTCTACTCTAGAACCAGTACAATCTGCTCCTGCACCTATTAAAAACAATGGGAGTTGTGTCATCAACAGGAGCAAACTCAGCTCCACAAGAAATAAAGAGAGGGGGCAGATGATCAGCTGCTGTAACGTGGTATGGTATAATTGGAATCAGTGGATCTAGGCTGATTTATTCCAACTGAGGAGCTGGGCCAGTAAGTGGGTCTAAATTCTGCTTTCAGTAACACAGATGTGACTTACTCCAGACTGGTAAGTGTAATGTCAGTTGCTTTATTCCAAATTTAGTAATGTTACTGAGAGCAGCATTTGGTCCATGTTTTTTTAATAAAAACATTAATGGGTAAGATCATATTTTACTCTTTGGTGGATTCTCAGGAAGGGATGAAAGAAGACTACAAGGATCCTTATGTCTTGTAGGGGCAGGCAAAACTACAGTCCCTGCGCTGAGGAGTATGGGGACTAGTTCCTCCGTCCTCTGCAGGAGGACGGCACCCCAAAGTGGAGGTATAGAATGCTTTGCCTTCTCTCAACCTCCTTCTACATGAATGTACAGAACAAGACCATTATACAGGGAGGAAAGCGGCTCCCATGAAGCACATAGAAGTAAGCACATTCGCCCCGCAACATTTACTATGAGCTGTGACTAGCACTCCTGAGCAGCCGGAGAATGGAGGAGCATTATAAGAACCATTCACTGTAAAGGAGGATATCCTTTTTGTCTATGTGTGGAGTCTTTGCTCAGCAGCTGCACACACAGGGCCCCCCAGAAGACTTAGAAGGCCTGGGGCAGATTTGCTGTTACAGCTCCCCCATCCCCCCTCTTCCATACACTCAACTCATACATTTATGTACTGTAGCAGATTGCAGGTGAGCTTGGATGGCAGCCAGCCCAGCTGCACCTGCCACCAGGACACTTTTAGTTTGTTCCCTGCAAGTCCCCTGTTACCAGGCCATAGCCATTTAGAATGGGCATCAACAACGATTAAAAATATGCATCCTTCCAGGGCAGGGGGGTCTCCTCCTTGGTGGGAGCCTGGGACAAGTTGCCCTTGTACCTCCTCTCTCCCCCGTGGCCCTGCGCCCAAATTAGCATGGCTTTAATGTTGAGAAACTGCTGATCTAGGTCTGAGATTTGTCTCCATTTCCCCTTCAACAAGATGAAAGAGGAACTGTTCAGAATCTTCAAGGAAGATTCTGGTATATGCCTGACTCAGCTATTTGCTTACAGGGCCATGACTTGTCTAAAATAAGCAAAATGAATCTGGATGTTGGCATGAAGGCTAACTTTCTATTGCATATCTTTGTTTTGTTTTAATATGCCATATCAGCTATGAAAAATGAAGGTATGTGAACCTATAAATGTGGCATGGCCAAAAGTGTACATATATCTATGACATTAGAAAATGTTGGTTTGAACTATTTACAGAATTACTTCATTATTTTCACTTCAAAAAAAAAAACTGAATAAAATAGGATTATCCCAAACAAGATATGAACAAATACTGACCACAGGCATGAGATATGTATAGTTTTGAGTAAAGCACATGTTTTATTTCTTAGAACATTCTATTTCCTTACCCATGGCTATGCAGTCTGCAACTGCTACTTGAGCTCTAGTGTTATCAAATCTGCTTTGTGGCTGTTAATGGGAGTGTCTGGCCCTGCCCCATGGATTAGATTGTTACCTAAAAGCCCAGTATCTCTGTAAATTAGCACAGCCTCCTGATCCCCAAACTATTTCCTTTTTAATTAAATCTTTAGGCCTGATGGTTCTCTTCCTGTTTTTAATTTTACCGTTGACTGTCGTCTTATCTGTTCTATAAAATACCTAGCATACTGTTTTGGTGTTGTAATAATAATAGGTCAATGGTAAACCTCTGATTTCATAAGCAAGCAGGATCAGACCCAATATTGGAAATATTTCTAAGATTACTATCTAGTGATGAGGGTGGGAGGAATGTCTTCAACTTTTTGGAGAAGAACTATGGTATGGGTAATCATGCCGCCTTTGGGCACAGAAGAGAGTTTTCATTTCAGAAATGGGTGTGGAGAGATTGTAGCAATGGAGCCCAGTGGGCCCGATCACCTTCCATGAGCCAACAGTGACAGATGTAAGTTCCAGCTGGATCAGGCCTTTGGTTTCAAGTTGGTGCTTTCTATGCTCGACATTAATTTGCAAAAAGTTAATTGATCACGTATTTAGTTTGTGTCCTTTTGATGCCCAACAGGTACCTTTAGCTATCCCAGGACAATTTCTGTGGGATTGATCTCTGATCCAATGCCCACTAGACAAAACTAGTAAGAGTAATTCTGGAGACAAGACAGCCTGATATAATCCATATCATTAAAACAAAAGCTTTAATGAAAGATGCAGAGAAAACAAAGAGGGCCAATTCCTGGGGTTCTGAATGCCTGCCACTCCTGCTGGTCTGAATAGGAATTGTAGGTGTTCAGCGCATCAAGATTTGGCCCAGAACGGAAGGCTAGAGAAAAGGTATATGTGGTGCATAACAGCTGTGGAAAACATGGGGTAGTTATTCTATCTATTTACTAAGATCTTTTAAGAATGACATATCCCATTCCTTTCACATGAGTAACTTCATTCACAAGCAATTACTTGTGTTTAATCAAATCCTCAAAAGTTACTATGGTTCAGCTTTACTCCACATACAAATAAAGGAGAGAGATGAACAGAACAGTGCCCTGCCCTGTAGAGAATGGTTTACTCATCCTTCCCTAGAGGATGTCTTTTTATTAACCCAAACCAAACATGGAGTCTTCTGTCACATTTAAAGACTAATAAATTTATTTTATTTATTAGTCTTTAAATGTATCAGAAAATCCTTGTTTGTTTTGCTGAACTAGACTGACACAGCTACTCCTTTTGGAATTTATTAACTCAGTTTAACTGTGCCAACACACAAGGAATTATATCTCCATTGTTGATGTGATATTCTTATTTCCTCACAATGTCACTCCCTTTTCCCCCTTCATGCTAAGATTACTCAAAATTCTGTTCTGAATTTCTGTTCTGCTGCCATTCTCAGCCCTACTGAATACCCGCTGCTTTTTTTCCTGTTTTAACCACCCCATTTATCAGCCCCAGAGAAGCTGTTAAGAAAAGTGTTTCTCTGTAGTTATTTGGAAGTAAGGTTAAGGTTCCAGATAGTAACCAAAAGGGGTTGGCTGGGACTGAGAGCAATGTTCCCTCTAATTACTTTTAGACTGTGTGTGCAAACCATTTCTTTGTGAGCACTAATATTAGCACTATTGAATTTTTTTGTGCACACTTTATTTTGTTGTGTGTGCAGGTTTCATGACCTGTACGCATGCACAGCTTAGAGGGAGCAGTGACTGAGAGTCTAAGCCTCCATCAAACAACTGTGCATATTTTAATCAGTCTTTAATGCCTTCCCTTGTGGCAATCTCGTATTGTACATCAACATTCAAATAGTTTAGTGCCATTTACAGTTGAGTAACAGTCTTTTTCCATTTCAGTCATGAATGTGTGTTGATATTGCCAGTTTTAGTAAGACAGATGCACAATTCTAATTTAGCGAACTATAGTATCACAGTATGGTCAATCCAATGAAACTTTAGAATAACTCAATGATGTCACTAATTTTACATCATAGTGAGGGAGTGTGGCCTCCTCCCAGGCTTAATGGGAAGTGGAGGACTATCCTGAAATGGTGGTACGTGGCAAGGTGATGATAGGAAGGAACACAGGAATACCCGGTTGTTTTCTGGTTGTGGCACCTGAGTACTGGTCAGTGTGTTTCAATGAGATCCCTGCTGACCCAGTGGCAGAGCCTTCACCACTGTTAGGGCTGTTGGCTGGGACTCACTAGAGTAGTGTGGGCCCAGGCCCCTCCCCTCTTCTGCCAGCTCCTCCCATGGGGTGACAATCTTCCCACATACAGCCAATGGTCTGTGTTTGCAGCTCTGTCCTATCTGGGGCCAGGGGCACCCAGACCAGTGGTGTTTAAACACGGGTACACATACTACTTGGGGTATGCAGAGGTATATCAGCTCATCTACATATTTGCCTACTTTTTACAACAGGCTACATAAAAAGCCCTAGTGAAGTCAGTACAAAATAAAATTTCATATGATAACTTGTTTATGCTGCTCTCTATACTAATACACTGACATGTAAGAACAATATTGTATTCCAGTTGTTTTGTTTTATGATTATACAGTAAAAAGGAGAAAGTAAGCAATTATTCAATAAGTGTGCTGTGACACTTTTTTTTGTATTTTTAGGTCTGATTTTTATAAGCAAGTAGTTTTTAAGTGAGGTGCAACTTAGTCATGCACAAAACAAATCATACTCCAGAAGTGGGTACAATTATCTGGAAAGTTGAGTGTCACTGCCCTAAACTGTCTGCTGCCCAGCCATGCCTAGAGGTCCAGGGCCTTACTGGTGGATTGTTACAGGGTGCTGGGAGGTGAACCTCTAGCAAGTCCTCTGTCACTCCAACCTCCCTAGCTGAGTGGGGGTAGAGGGCAGCAGAGCTAATTGACTGGGCTGTAGACTGCCTGAGGAAAGCCAGTTGTCAGCCTACACAGGGTGCACAGTTGCCAGATTTTGATAGGCATGGGACAACAGTTGCCCTGCTGAGCCAGGAAGGTTTATGAGAGGCTCAGAAGGGTCTCCCTGATCAAGCCTCCAAGATTGCTGGCTGCAACAGGGCACTGGAAAGTGGTGGGGCATTCCTGGCTACCCTGTAAATACAGCACTGGTGCCTGTAATCTCAAGGGTCTCTGCATCCTTTGAGTCAGAGGGGAAGCCAAACCAGCAGAGCTGTAGCAAGGAACCCCTTACACGGCTAATTCCTATTTAAACTCGCTTTTAGAGACAAGAACTGAGGAGGCATAGCTGTGCTCTGGCCATGATGCATAGGGATGGTCTTGGGCCTCTACATACACAGGATCATCCTTAGGGTGTAGCAGGAACCAGGGCGGATCAGTTTGTGCAGGGCCCCCCCCATTTTAAACTTTGCAGGCAGTGTTTCCTCTAAGCTGATGATGCAGATGAGCAAGTTCCCTGCTGATTCCCCAGGCCCCAATGGGCTTCTTCCCTACTGCCTGCTGGCTCCCCAAGTGCATCCATAACTTGTTCAGCTGCATCTTCAGCTTAGAGGGAACACTGGACTGGCAGTGTCATAATTTTTCCTTAATAAAATCATAAATTTCTAGCCCTCAGGCTAAAAAGTTGCAGAGAGAAGCAGAAAAAACATGACCTGACTTTATCCTAAAGACTCAAAACCCAGAAGTCAGAGAAAATAGCTCCCCCTCATTATTATTTCTTTAAACATCTATTTAAGTGAGTTTTAATGATATATTTAGCCAGACTTGTGACTATTTTTTGATGTTTGGGGTAGGCGATACTGAATGTGTCCTGGTGATGTTTCATCAACCTCACAGTCAAATAGACAGGAGCATCTGGAGGTACTTTTAGTTGTGGTTTGGGTTTTCTGATCAAGATGGGCACACAATTTTACAAGTTTAATAATTTTTCTTAGATCAAGTTTTTGTTAAATTGAAAATTCAGAGAGACAGAGATGCTATTTTTGGATGATATCAAGAAATAAATCCAGGTCCTGTCTCACCTTAAAGCACTCAATTCCAATTGTCTAATTTATGTTGTTTCCTTTATGCCTCCTGACTCTCTCCTTTTCTGTCTTATTTTAATATATGTATTCATACATTCCTCATTGCTTTGTAGGTGATCTAAGTAATGAAACTCAGGTACTGTTTGAGGATGAGAGGAAGAAATGAGGGATCTTTGGCCTTCTCTCGGATACCCTGATGTAAAACAAACAAGGAGTCTTGTTGCACTTTTAAAAACTAACAAATTTGTTAGTCTTTAAAAGTGCCACAGGATTCCTTGTTTGTTTCGCTAAACTAGACCCACACGGCCACAGCTGCTTTCCTCTTTGTCATGCTTTGGAACTGGTGGTCTGACTGCAATCAGTGACAATGGGGCATACTTACAGTGCAGAAGGAAGGACAAAAAAACTTTTTAATGTGCTGATTGATGGCCATTAACCCTAAAAACCTAGTATTGTCATATAAGTGCTAGCCTGAGGTCTTCTCTGTCAGGTATAATAGATCATTATCTGCACATAAAAGTTTGCTCAAAAAGACCTCCCTGAAGACTGAAAACTCTTGTTAAATGTAGAAGAAAAAAGTTCTTGAACACTTTCTGGAGATGCTGATGTAAATTCAAAGAGAAGATCCTGTTTTGTAAAGGTCGGGGATGTGACATTCTCCTGACTTTGTCCCCGTTTGCTTGACTGAGGCTGGCTCCATTAGTTTTATCTCAATACTTGCCCTTTATCTTCCCCTCAGGGAGCAGTTGTGGGAAGGTGGCTACTTAAGTCAAGAGTTACTGTAAACAAATGCTGCCTGTCCCAATTCCCTTCCCACTTCCCTGACCAGCCGGAGCTGCTCCCTGGCCACAGGCTAGTCTCACAGCTTGAAGAAGCTCCCTGCTCCCTTACTCCAGCCAGCTGTGTGGGACCCTGCAAAAGCACAGGGCCCCCCAAAGCGCGAGGCCTAGGGCGGTCACCCCTTTTGCCCCCCCTCCCTCCACCTTAAGGATGGCCCTATACATACACCAATACAAGTGAGAGCAGAATTTGGTGCCCTTTGTCAAGGTGTGTTTCACTTTAGTATCAACTACAGGATTTGGCCCAGTGTTGTTTCTTTAATAAGATGTGTTTTTCTTCTTTCAGAAGACAGTTGTCCCGATTCTTTTCTTCATATGCTCAGTATGGCTAACTCACAGAAACAAACCTTTCTCTCCTTGTACAGATATATTCTGTCCTGTTGCTCATATCAAGGCCTGAAA
The DNA here is from genome assembly GCA_007922195.1 of Podocnemis expansa. Taxonomy (NCBI): domain Eukaryota; kingdom Metazoa; phylum Chordata; order Testudines; family Podocnemididae; genus Podocnemis; species Podocnemis expansa. The sequence continues at coordinate 31,051,834 of ML681964.1, read as the reverse complement.
CGATGTTTTCTTCAAATATTCAGGGTACAATTTAAAAAAACCCTATGAAATAGAAATATAGAGCCATATGCTGTTTTGTTTTAAGCAAACACAGAACGTGCATATGTTCATTGTCCACATCCATGCTGAATCTGTGTTTTTACTGTACAGCTGTAGGCCTGCTACAACTTTCACCTGAAGGAGTAGCCCTCATTTGGGACAGTTTTCTTACTTTAATGCCATACCCTTCTAATCTCTTCCCAGTTCACCCTTAGCTGCTCAGTCCATTTCTCTCCTTCTCTCACTTCTGAATTGCATGACAAGGCTTAGGAGACAAGGGCTGATCAGGATCGCTCCCTTTGACATGTGAGCATTCCTTGCTCTTCCCAGATGATTCTAGAGGAGAAATATGCCAGTGATTGGTTTTTACCTACATGCTTCACCCCAACCTGCTGCTGGTAAGTGCAGGGGTGGCCCAGCATGTGCTGGGAGTGGTATTGGGGTCAAAGGGGATACTGCCATGTGGAGGGGCAGCAGCTGGGGTCCCGGGGGCCCACCAGTATTGGAGCATTCTGGGCCCCCCCAGATTATACTCTAACCCCTGGCACTAACTCAGGAGAAAGTAGTCACCTGGCAGAGTGGGGTAGGTCAGGGTTCAGGAGTGGAGATGGGGGACCACAGCAGCACACTAGACCCATTCTGGGAGCAGCCTGTCACACCCTTGTTTCTAACTACTTTTGTGTGTATGTGTGTGCATGTACTTGCAGGCATTGTGTTTGTTTATTTGAATGGCACCATGGCTGCATTGCTGGCAATAGGACAACATATTGCTACCTAGTACTATCATCAGTATTCATTTATGTCCTGGCTGGTACTGTGTGACAATGGGAGAAACAAGATCTCCTTGAATGCAGTAGAATGAGTCTCTGCATTCACTGTACTCTTATATAAAAATAATTGATGCCACTGCCTTTCAAACCTGCAAGCCCCATGGGTGCTTTCAGCCCACAAAAATGAAAAAAGACTCTCTTGCTTGTTAATGTGATGCTGGGCAACAGGGAGCACAATAGCACTCCCCTGCCCAACAGGTGCCATACAATGCTAGTCATGCCTCATTGATCTCTCATACCCTCCTCCTACAGTCTGTAACTCAGACAGTTCATTCGTTTTGTTTTTTTTTTCTCCAAAACACCCTTCATAGCTCTAATCTGTCGGCAAGCAGGAGCTCTCTTAGAATCAAACACAGCTACAATTGACATGGTTTTTTTCAAGGCTTTTTTCATAATACCTTTTCCACCTCACAAGCCTATCTTCTGCCCAGTTGGGATTTAGTCTGTTGGATGAAAGACAGAACCAGGAGAGGATATCTGAAATCTAGAGAATGGGGGAAGGGATGGAAGTGGAGGCACTTGCATTTTCTTTCTTGGTATCTACATTTTTGCTTATTGCATGTGCTCACCCCCCCCCCCCGAGTCAAAGCACCTAACACTGGTAATACTACATATACAATAAATTATGTATGTCCATGGTAGCTCTAAATATTATATTTATGGAGAGAGAGAATATTTATCAATAGTCACTTCAGGTGTCATGGGTCCTTTCTTCTTTTCATCATCTTTTACTAGCCCCATTGACATATGGGTTACCTGAGATTTGCTAGGTCTTTATGCCTCACTCTATCCCTAGGAGATACTGAGCTTTGTCTTTTTGGTTTTAGAGGCAATATACTTCATCCTGCTCATTATATGCCTGTCCCCAGAAATATCTGTCATATGACCAGAAGAGAGAAGGAGAAAAAAGACACCTTATGCAAAAGGCTCCTCTTTTGCTCCTCATGAGGCATTGTCTGACCCAGTATGGCAGCTCTTCTGTCCTTTATGTTCATTCATCCTCAAGATTTGCATGGTCTCAAGTTTGACAGATCATTAGCAGCCCAGTCTTGATTGGTATTTCTTTTATTCTCCTCCTTCTCCTTGTTCCTAGATATCACTTGGTCTGCTTTGCTCTGGCATAGCAAGAAGTTACCACAGATTGATGGGGGTTAGATATCATCTAGTTTGGATATGTGACTCCCCTTCACTTTTTGCAACTTTCAAACCCTTTTGTCCATTCCTTTATTAGGGCCTCTCGTAAGATAGTGCTCAGAACAGAAACTGATTCCGCTATTAACAGTGGGAGTCATGCAAGAAGTGTCAAAGCAGTAGAGAGGAAAAGCTTCTACTTGAGTTATTTTCTCAGTCCTTAAAACAAAACAAAACAAACCAACCTACCTTTGACCCAGCAAAGACTTGAAGGAATTGAACTGTTGCAACAGAGGTCAAAGCTGCATCATGATTTTTGCTTTCATTTGCTAAGAAATTAGTTCAGGGATGTTGATCTGAAGAAGCATGCATCCATTTGGCTACCAGACTGTCACACTTTAAAGTATCTTTGTGTGAGGCAGTCATTGCCAGTATACAGACATTGCCTTGTCTATAGTACCACAATGTTCACCAAGTAGCCAGCTTGTGTCATTAACATGCTTCAGGGATTAACATGTATTCCATGACCTAGAAATGTTCTCCATTAACAAACAGCAAGGTACTTACTTCCCAACTTAGTGGCTGGGAACAACAGCCATGTTGGAGAGGTCTGATCAGACTGGATTGACCTCCATCAGATACATCATGCAACTTTCTGCCTTTTCAGCAAAGAGAATATTACTAAACAAGAGAAGGGATGGACTACAACATCAGAAGCCATTTGTGCTTAAGTAATTGATGGTGGATTGGTTCTTGTTGAATTGTAGGTGAGATCTAATATAAGCTTTTCCACTGATTCCATTGTCTTCAATAGTGATCAGAAAGATCAGACAGTACAATGCCCACAAATGATATTGGTACATGATCATTTTGGATCTGTTGCCAGCTCTTAGCCCAAAATGACCATTTTCATCTACACAGTAGCATGAAATCACTTTACCTTGCAACTCTTCAGCCAACCCACTATCACAAGATTCTTCAGAGGACTGGTTAATGTCTCACCACCACTCAGAGACCTCATCCTGAAGAGGAAACTTGGTCTGTTAATTTTGTCAGTCTTAAGTTGAGATCCTGTCTCAGGAGAGGTTCTGTTATTGGTGAGGAGACACAAGCCTAGTCAGGAACTGGGTTAAAGACTCCTGTAGCTGCTGCACTATCTATAACGTATTATATCCAAAGCACAAGAATCTCATATCCTCTTTAGACTTCTTGTAGAGTGAGGGTTCAGTTTGAACCTCTCTCTTGATAGATATTGACCAAGCTTACCACCACTCTTAGCAAGGGAAGGGCACCATTTAAATTCTGGCCAGGGCTTCATAAGAGATCTGCTGATGGAAACTGCTCGGATGTACTAAATCTGCACATTTCGTGGGTACTTGTCGCTACACCCTTCATGGGTTGCATTGGTGAACTTCAGTTGCCCTGATCTAAACAAACTTTTTTTCTAATGTCAGGGTTCACAGCCTTGGCTTTATCAATGAAAGGAGTGAATTGTGTCCAAGAATCATAACTTGTTTTGGGGATCTTGTCAACAGAGGTGCCAAGCACACATCAGGGCATAAGTACAAATGCACACCATGATGGCAGTCCTTACACAGAATTCTATATTTGAATCAGGGGGTAAAGTATAACTTGGGGGGCTCCAGAATGCTCCTGCACAAGTGGTTCCCCCCTGCACAGGTGGGTCCTCCTAGACCACAGCTCCTGCCCCCCCCATATGCCAGCATACCACCCTCTGCCTCCAATACCCCCAGTGCGAGCCAGGCTGCCCCCACACCTACCAGTGGTGGCGCAGCTGGGGAGGTGGGGAGCGGTAGGCCCCGGGGTCAGGATGGTGGCGTGGCTGGGGAGGAGGCTGCACGCCCCAGGTTGGGGTGGGGCATGGTAAGAGAGGGGTTTGGGGTGGGTTTTGAGCCCCCAACAACATCCTGGCCCCTGCCCCTGCCCCTGCCCCTGCCCGCTGGAATGTGGCAGAACACTGCTCGAGGGCTTGCTATTTTTAGGGGCCCAGCATTCGGGCCCCTAAAAATAGAAATGGAGCCAGAACACTGCATTCAGGGGCCTGCTATTTTTAAGTGGTGGGCCCTGGAACACAGCATTCTGGCTCCATTTTCTATTTGTAGGGGCCCTGGAACATTGAGCCCCAAAAATAGTGGGCCCTGGAATGGTGTTCCACCACATTGCGGCTTACTTTAACCCCTGATTTAAATCTTTTGTAAAACGTCTTGCCACAAAATGTCCCTGGTTCTGCAGGGAACATGACTGTCATAGTCATCCCAGTAGTTTCTCCTGATTCATGCTGCTCAGTGCTGAGCCCTGTGGGTAGGGTTTACTCAGCCTCTAACCTACACAGAAGCTATTTTTTTTTCCTGGGAGCAAGGGTCCTGTCCCATGGCTCAAACCTTTCCTTGTAAAGGGTCTGTTTCTTAACAAGGCTCAGCTATGAGCACTCGCCACCAGAAATGACAGCTTGTACAATACTTTCACTATATAAAAGGCACTTGTTTTCCTATCTAAGGGCACAGAACTCCTGTTGCTATATCCAGCAATAAAGATACACACACTCCAGAAAAATAGTCATTCATCTGAATCCTATAACTCTTTCTCAAATGCTTGAACCCTTCATTTAGTTCATGTATTGTCTATTTAATTATACTTTTGCAGCTAGTTGGTGTTTAAATAGAGTACTTTTTATTAGAGCACCATGATCCCTTCTGCTGCTACTCTGCTGATAACCAATGTGCATGTAACCTTTCTGTCAGGTGTCAACAACTGTAAGAATAGCAAACGTTCAATATAAATGATGTTTAGCTCATAGTGATGGGTCTACCACATAACAAATAAAAACGCAGCAGGTTTGAGCCAACTATTTCATTAAGAGTGTCTAGGAAATTAAAACTGTGATTATCTCCACAGCCTTCCTTCTCCACTCGGCAGGCAGAATGCCTGGGAATCTGAACCTACATCTGATATTTATTTTGGGGGAAAAGACTAACATCAAATTGAGGAAGAAAAAAAACACTAAAATGCATAAAGTACAGCAGTCATGCTATTCACTAGCTGGCTGATAGGGGTGGTCTCAAGCTCCTGCTTCAAGCAAAATCCCCACCTTAGCTTCACTGAAAAATCCAGAAAGATTTTGCAGACATCAACCAGATAGGCCTGTTCTGTTCTGCTGCTACCTATTTCAGTCCAGTTCACTGCTTTCATCCACACATCCAATCCATAATACTCTGCTTCAGGGGTTGGGAACCTGCTGCTCCCCCCCCCCCCCCAAATAAATGTGGCCCCATCTTCACCCTCCCACCTGGCCCCAGCCTTCCGGAAACAGCTGGGGCTGCCAACAAAGAGTCCTGCAGACCCTCCCCTATCATGGCACTGCCCCTGAGAATGGGTCTGCAGGCCCTCCCCTGCCAATGATGCTGCTGACAACACATCCCTAGCACTAGGAGAGGGGCGACGGAGTCAGGAGAGTACAGTGTGCATCTTACTAAAGGTTGCTGACCATTGCATCTGCTCCAGTGGGTTGCTGGAATCAATTCTCAAAGGAGTATGAGGCTCTTAAGCCTGTCATTTGAACAGCAAACCTGAAACAAAGCGAGACTTGGGTAGTTACTCTCTCATTTTTATCCAGGTTGAGTTTAGTCAGTCAAAGAGCACCAAATAACAAGGCAAGGCAACCCACTTCTCCCATGATATACCCTTTCACATTCATATTCCTTTCTATATAAACAGTTATAGGACTAATTGAACACTATTTCTCAAAACATAAAGAAACTCCTTATCATTTAACTTTATACTTTTCAGGAAATTACACTGAAACAACTTAGATTTTTCTCCTGTAGGGAGAGCTGGAGATCTTCTGTTTCCTTCAAGCCTTTTAGCTATGGAGTTTATAATTTTCAGAAAATGTTAGACTCAGTCCTACAGTCACTGAAGTCAATGGAAGCTTAACTATTGACTTCATTGTAGAATTGAGCTCTTTCCCTCATGGACTGGTGTATATTTGCTTTACAAGGCTTTCTAAAGCAGCCTAGCTTATAGTGTTTACATATTTTCTCCTTACTCAAACAGTGGTGTTCTTCCCCACAGCTATGGCATAGCTATTTTTGGTGCTCTTTTCTTACCAATGCTCGCTCTTATTCTGCTACCTGCACCTTTACAAGTTCTTTCAGTGCCTACATCCTACTTTTCCATAACTAGTTAAGCAGCTTTGTTAAACTGAAGGTTTTCCTGCTTTCTCAGAGGTGTTTCTCTGAATTTGGAGGTGTAGATTTATTAATCACTTTTTATTTTCTGGATTTGTGCATTGTAGCAGTGGATTCAGTTTTCAGCTTTCTTTTATTAATAGAGTAACATACTGATTAGCTGTCTCCATCTCTTCTTGCTTTATCTTTGTAAACAAATGTCATTAGGTACTAATACCACAAAACACTTAACCTTCAGTAATCTGATTATAAACCTGAATTTCAATATCGTTAAGTGAGCAAAACTTATTTTACAACTATTTGTGAATAATATGTGTTTTTGTTCTTTGCAATGTGTGTGGCTTCTGTGGTATCATTGAATATTGTACGTTGTTGATATTTGTAGTTATGTCATATATAAAATGATAGTGAAATAGTTATCTACTGCTTGCTCATGTGTACTACATTACACTCATTACCAAAGCATTTTCACTGAGGATATATTAGAGGGAATGCATCTCTCAGCATATCGGGTGTGAGATGAGTAACCAAAATTGTGACGAATGGCCAACATGTATAACACCTTTGTTTCATTGCCCATTATGCTACATTTAGGACCTCCAAAATGTTTAACTATAAAACATGTTTTCACCCTATAAATCAAATGAACTATTTAAAAAAAAAAAAAAAAAAAGGAACAAACTCCATCCTGTGCCATCATAGGCTATGTCCACACTACAAAAACTAAGTCAACTTAAAGTTGACTTTATTCAGTTGACTTAACTAAGTAAGTGTCCTACTAAAAAAGGTGTTTGCTTCAGTTGACTTTACTAAGTTGACTTAAGCAGGCACATGTTATTACATAGGGCTTCTCAAGTTGACTGAGATGGCCACATTGCATTAAGTTGACTTAATAAAGTCGACTTAAAGAGTGAGAGTTATTAAGCTGACTTAAAGACAATGTTCCCTCTAAGCTGTGCCAGTGAGCAGTAGCGCAGCTGCTGCCATTCACTGGCGCAGCAAGCCCTGACCCCAGCACAGGTTCAGCAGCCACAAGCCATGCCTGGCCCTGGAAACATTTCTCCTGGGTGCCAGGAAGCCTGGGGTGGGGCTCGCAGGGAGCAGAAGCAGAAGTGGAGGAGCCGGAGGATCGGGGCTGGTAGGGAGCAGAGGAGCCGGAGGAGCAGGGCTGGCGGGGGAGTGGAGGAGCCAGGGTGGGGGCTCCCGGACTGGGGGCAGATTAGAAGCAGGGGTAAGCTCATTGCCACGTGGGGGGGGGAGTGTTGATGTGTAAGGAACCGTATTGTTTCCTTTTCAAGTCACTGCTGCCACATAGGTCAGTGATTCCCAATGTTTTCTCTGCCATTGCAGTGGCACTCCTTGCTACCTTTAATTCATTTAGTTTCCAAATGAAGCTATATATCTTCATGAGCCAATCCAGAGCTCTCTGAGTAGTTTTTCAAAAAATTCTGTGGCACACCTGTGTGCTGTGGCACACTGGTTGGGAAACAGTGGGATAGGTAGACACAACACACAAATTCCACCCAAGATTCAGAATAAATACAGAAAACTGTATAGAACCTTATGTTACTTTATTAACACACAACATTTTTACAGCACTTTCCATCCCAGGATCTCTCAACGGCTTACTATACTAGGTATTCACACATGCTTGGCTCTGTGGTATCCAAGAGGCACACCTCACCTTGTGCTCACATTTAAGTGAATGGCCCTGACAATACATTATAGGCAAACTGCATGTCCTTCCATTTTGATATCTTTACCAAGTGCCATAAGCAATGGCTTTAGGAGGAGGTGTCCCCTCCATGTATTTTTAGCACAGCTCTGTTTTCAGTTGGAGGCTGGTAAAGGAAAGTTCAAAGCTTGCAGACAAGAACAACACAAAACTTGTAGATGGGGATTGTAGCAGAAGGAGAAGGCAGCCTGATCTAACTTTTTGAGTAAAGTGGAAAAACTGTCATTAACCTTAATTAACATCACCTCAAGTAATATATAGGCCTAAATCAGGGTGACTTCATTTAGCTCAGTGAGTGAGATCTAGTCAGAATTGGCACATTCATTAGGAATCTGTAAAGAAAAAATAGATTCTTGGCTATTGGTGATCATCAGCTCTTATCTGTGTAATTTCTCACACATTTGCTTATATATTTTCCCATCTTCTAAAGGTGAGCTGAGATTAGACAACCAAAAAATCAGAAGCCGTCCCACAAAGCAGCTTTGCAAATTCATAACACAAAATGACAAAGCGTACAGCCAACAGTTTAGTGCAAGACAATTGCAGTGATGTCAAGAAATATAAAGGTATTGGAAGTTTTAAGATGGCATGGCTAAATGAATTAATTGCAACTGAGACTATGGAATCTGGAGAGGTGCAGCATGTCAGATTGTGTCAGCTATTTTCTTACTCTGAGGCCAATGATGTATTATGCTTGTCATGTGCAGAAGCCAAGACAAGCTGTGATTTTGCTAAAGGAAAGACATGGAGTTCATGGAAGATTGACTATTTGAAGAGGCATCTCAATCAGAAAATCCAGAGTTCATTAAGTCACCTTAAGGGCTTCCTTAAGCAATGTTCCCTCTAAGCTGGTGACGCAACTGAGCAAGTTACGGATGCACTTGGGGAGCCGATGGGCAGTGGCTCAGGGGCCCAGCCTGGGCCCAGGAACTTGCTCAGCTGCATCCATAAGTTGCTCAGCTGCATCACCGGCTTAGAGGGAACACTGCTTAAGGAAGCCCTTAAGTTGATGTAATGAACTCCAGATGTGGTGAGGGCTTTGCTTAAGTCGACTGAAGCCTCCTTAAGTCAACTTAAGGCCATAGGGTAGACATATCCATTATGAGTTCTCACATGGGTCATCCCCTGCATTAGAAAAATAGACCTTTACCTCTTGAGCTACAATATAGACACTGTTGTTAGCTTGAGTATAAAGCTAGTGTGATGATATGTTTTGCTAATGGGTTAAACATTATTCGTTAGTAGTTGAATGTTGGAGATCATGAATCTCAAGTTCTATTTCAAGCTGTGGGTGGGGAGTGATCTCTTGTGGTAAGTGCAATGGTAGCTTAAAACAAGTTAACAAAGCATATGGAACAAACAAGGAGACTGGTGGCACTTTTAAAAACTAACCAATTTATTTATCACATGAGCTTTTACAGGAGAAAATCCTACTTCGTTAGTGTCTGATGAAGTAGGATTTTCTCCCATGAAAGCCCAAGCAATAAATAAATTTGTTAGTCTTTAAAAGTGCCGCTGGACTAGACTAAGATGGCTACCCGTTTGGAACAAAGCATACAGAGTTGGTATGTTTATTTTAATGGTTAAGTATTGGAGTTTTGGATTCCACTCCCATCTCTGCCATAACAAATCTTGTTCAACATTTCAGTTAACTTATATGTAAAGCAAGGAAATATTTTACCATCTTCTAGGGCAGGATATAAGGTCTTGCTCAATAATAAAGACTCTGAAGTGCAACAAAATTTAAACAGATATCCATAGGCAGCATGTGACTCCTGCATTTGAGGAGGCTGGGCAGGACCCACCTGCATTTGGAGCCAGACCCATCCCAGGGGGTAGCAGGGCAAGAGGGGCAACTGCCCCAGGCCTTGCGGTTCTGAGGGCCCCACGCTGTCCTGCCCTGAGCAAGGCAGCGTGGGACCTGAACCACTGCCCCCTCATACTCCCTCCGCGCTACTTTTGACACAGAGCCAAAAGCAAGGGAGGGGCAGCAGTGTGGGACCAGCCCACACTCCGCCCCAGCCCAGGGAGGGGATGGGGCCCCATGCAGGCTGGTTGGTCCCTGGCCCTGCACCCTCCTGGGGATGGCTCTGTTTGGAGCATGGCCCTGTCCCCACTCTACCTGCTTTGCCTTAGGCCCCATTACACCCCTTTCTCAGAGGCCCCGCTTCTCGTGCCTCTCCGCTTCATCCCACTCACTGCTTGCATCTCTCAGGAGAGATCTTAGAGACCATATCTATACTTGGGCACCATCTAAAGTCGACATTGCTACGTGGAATTAATAAAACCAGAATAGAGTGTCCACACCACACTCCCTGCTCCAGCTTCTTATGCCCCCACTGCTATCTGTTACTTAGAAGCCTTGCATTGTGTGTAGGTGTCCTACAGTACAACAAAGTGTCATGGCTTGTGGGAAGTCAGCTGTCCTTCTGTGATGCAGTGTGCCCCCTCCCCCTCATTCTGTCAGAAAAACAAACAGGCAATGCGTTTGCACCCTTTTATCTCTGCTGCAGGCATGGAGGCTACCCATCTCTGCAGTGTTATTGACAGCGTTTCAAACACATCTTGGCTTGTTCTGCAGTATTTCCAGCAGCTCACCAGGCTCCGCAGTGCAGAAACCTGCAATATTACTGAGGCCACCCTGCTAGAAGCCATTGAGTGAAATAATTCCCATTTTCTGCAGGCTGTAATGCTGAATCTGCAGTCTGTGGAGCTCTAGTTCTGAGTGCAGGAAACAAACACAGAGTGGTGGGACTGCATTGTGCTGACCATCTGGGAGGATGAGCAGCAGCACCACAACTTTTATATGTGAAAGGGCACTTTCCTTGAATTTTGCAAAGAGCTTGCCCCAGGACTGCTGTGTATGAATACGCACTTGAGACTAGCTCTTACAGTGAAGAAGTGAGTGGCCATTGCTCTTTGGAAGCTTGCAACTCCAGACTGTTACTGGTCAGTTGCAAATCAATTGGGAGACTGGAAGTCCACTGTGGGAGCTGTAGTGATGCAAGTGTGCAGGGCCATAAATAGAAGTCTGATGAGGAGAATAGTAACCTTGGGAAATGTCCAGGCATTGTGGATGGGTTTGCTATTGTGGGGTTCCCAAACTGTGGAGGTGCCATAGATGGGACACATACCCCATTTTAGCTTCAAATCACCTTGCCACTGAGAACATAAACCACAAGGGGTACTTCTCTATGGTCCTGCAGGGCCTTGTGGATCACAGGGGTTGTTCCACAAATGTTAATGGGGGGTTGCTTGGGAAAGGTGTATGCTATGCACATCCCTAGGAACTCAGGTCTGTTTCAAAAGATGCAGGCGTGCACTTTCTTCCCAGACCAAAAAAAATCAGCATTGGGGATGTTGAAATGCCAATAGTGATCCTGGGGGATCCTGCATACTACTTGCTCCCCTGACTAAGGAAGCCATGCACAGGTCACCTGGACACCAGTTAGGAGCAGCAAGTGCAGAATGGTGGTAGAATGTGTATTTGCATGTTTTAAAAGGGAGGTGGTGGAGCATACTGACTAGGCTTGATCTGTCTGAGAAAAATAAACCCACAGTTGTAAGTCCTTGTGTGTTATATAATTTGTGAGACATGTGGGGGAAAGGTCCCTCAAGGTTGGGTTGCCAAGGCTGAAAGTCTGGCCACAAATTTTCAACAGCCAGATGCAATCATTACACTGCAAGCTCACTGTGGAGCCACGCATATCAGGGAAGCATTGAAAGCACACTTTTGCAATGAGCAGCAGTAATGTTTGTGCCTGGTGTCCCTGTACACTCACTTCCCAGCCTACACTCTCCTTATGTTAATGAAAAGCAGCTCAAATCCTTAAAATTGAGACCCGAGAGCAGCCTCTTTTAGAATGAGAAATGCAAGACACCCTCTTGCCGTTAACTCGACTCAGGCCCTCTTTATCTATCAGGCATCTATCAACCTGGGTGCCTTTTAAGATCATGGTGAGAGTTGGCAGAGTGACTGGAGACTGGTATACATCAAAACAGGTTTCTGTTTATTACAGGGTAAGGGAATAGGAAGAACTATTATGTGGCTATCTTATTTTCTGTTACATTAAGTGTATAAAAGCAACTCAAAATCAGATCAACACAGTTACATCAAAAGATCAACCACCATGGCAGATTGGCACAACAAAATAAACATACAACTTATTGAACTCCTGTCGAAACCTTCCCCTGAAACACCGTGTTCCTCCCACTCTGCACCATGACAACAAACCCTGCAGGTGAGTGTCTCCCACTGGAGGTGAAACCTCTCACGAGCTCCCAGGGGCCTGTCTCCCCTCCCACAGGCTCACAGTGAGAGCACATCTTCTTTCCACAGATAAGTACCTGTCACCGGTGAGGTGTAAACCCACTCTCTCATGTATTGTCCCAATAAAGCCTCACAATTTTCTTTGCTCGATAGCAGCGAACAGCACCCTGACAAGATCAAACTCTGCTGGTCCGGCTCTCCAAATGTGGCTTGTCTTCTTAAAGCCTTCAAGGCTCAGGGGTCCTTTTTCGAAAGTCCTTCACCCCACTATCAACGTTTGAAAACAGAGCCAATCTTCAGCAGCACAGTCCCAGGCTCAGGGACTTCCTCACAGCACCCGTCCGCTTCAGAGCCTGCCAGGAGATCTCTGCCATGTCTAAACTCCTGATTCCTCGAACCCGGGGTTGAGCCCAAACACCAGTCCCAGAGACTCTGAGGCTTTCTTTCAAATGACCACAGGGTAAGGGAGCAATAACAAGTTTCCTCAGGAAGGTATGGGCACAACAGAGCCTCCCTCAGACCACAGTGCCACAGGACCAGCATTCACCACTTCCTTCTTGGCTGCAGAGATGGTGCAGGGAGCCCCGTCTCCTCAGAGAACTCCCCTTTTATACCTTGCGCACCCACCAAAGACCGCTCTCTTCTTGCGCCAAGAGCCACCTTCCCTTCAGTTTACATGTAGAAGGTTCTGGAGAGAGCAGAACTTTCTGGAGAAAATCCTTCTCCCAACCTCCCCTCACAATTGTACACGGCTCTAATGTCTCAGTGCGCCACCAGCATTTTGGACTGATCCCACATGGTCCACAGAATCTCTTGGTCCTTCGCCTCAGCGGTAACCCACCGAACAATCACCCACTGCTGGGGTGGAGCGCCTTATACATAAACTCCCCAGTACAATAATCTCAATTACACAAAACATACTTAAAATATAAGATACCAGAGGGGAAAACAAAATAACGCTAACACTTAGAGCCTCCTCCCATTATGTCACCAAGAAGGCATTGTAGCATGGCACCAAAAATAAACACAGGTATTGAAAACAGGTATTGCTTTATTGCATTCACATTTCTGGGCTTGTGTTGGGGAGGGAGAGTTGGGGGGGCGGGACCTGGGTAGCATGTCCCTTAAATGGCTTGTCACAAAGCTCTGTCTGCATGCACGGTGTTGAAACAACCACGTATTGCACCCTGCCCCTCTTCCTCCTCAATCTGTGGTGGGTGGGACTGTCTAACACAAAGTGAAGTGCAGTTGCTAGGGCCTGTAGGGGGACTCTGGCTGGGTACAAGGAGCTGAAGCATTTTGGACTGATCCCACATGGTCCACAGAATTTCCATATCCACCACTGCAGAGGAGTGCATGAGCTCTGCAAAAAGGTCATTCCAAGATTTACACTTATTCTTCCTAATCAGGCTAAGGTGCTCCGTGGGAGTGGACTGTCCGAAGGTCAATGAATCCCTTGTAATGAGGTAAAAACACAGTTCCCAGTGCTAAGTGAGCAACTGTAATGCAACGAATTATTAATTGCTCCTTGAACTCCTCTGGTTTCTCAAAACTGTATTTTGGGAGCACATTTCACTTTGAGCAGTACACACTGCCTGGGTGCACAGCTCAGAGTGGCTTTCACGCAATGGTAAGCTTGGGGGACCCTATCATCCCAGGGAGACCACCCGCCCAAAATTAGAACAGGACATGTAGCATGGTGGAGAAACACAATGCAGTGTGCTGAGCCCATTGCAGGGGAGAGGTGAAGTCACAGGAGATGGATGTCTTGTCTGGTGAGTATTTGTGCATCCTGTTTCCTAGGCAACCATGTGCGACATCAGTCTCCCGAAGGTCATGCTGGCCAACCGGGAACAGCTGCTTTAATCAGCAGGGGGCATGCCTGGCCCATATGTCACCCTTCTGTATGCTACAATCATGCCTGTAGCTTTAATAAGCAAGTGGCAGGGCAAGGTTTCATTCGATGCTGGGGAAGAGAAGGCAGGCCTCCCCAGGAACCTTCTTCCAAGGATTCATGAATACCCGAATGAGACTTTTACAGACATCATTTGCTTGCACATTAAAACTCTGTTCCAGTAGTCATTCTGTGCTGGGGAGGGTACAATACATGCCGCAGGATAGATCTGTGATGGTGGCCTCTCTCACCCACACTGCTCACAACCCTGCCACAACCTCCCACAGTCCCCCCCTCCCCCCAGCAGCCCCCCTTCAGCTCTTCTTCACTCCTCATACATTCTGGCTGGATGGCTTCCCCCAAAACCTGTGGATATGCCTCCCCCTGCTTTCTCCATGCCACTGTACCAGTCTCCCCCCACCACCACAGCAATTCTCCATGCTGCTGGCCCATTCTCTCTCCTCATGTGGTGGGCTCTGTGACCATCCTGAAGCAGCCTGGGGATGCTTCTCTCTCTCCCCCAGCCCCAGTGGCTATCAGTGGAATACAACTGCGAAATGAACATAGCAGAGATCAAACACTTACCTGATGTTCCTTCCCCTGCATCATGGTTACTGATCCCATCCTAAGGTTGGACAGGCTGCTCCAGGGTCACAAAAAGATCCTGGCTGTCCAGGAGAACCAATACTCCACTCTCCTACTCCTGAACCCTATTTTCCTCATCCTCCAACTCCTCCTTGCCCACAGAGGCCTCCTCATTCACCCTGCCATCTGCATAGGTCTCAGAGTTATGTGGGGCCATACTGGTTGGGTCATGACCAAGAATCACATCCAGCGCTTCATAATACCTGCACGTCTTTGGCATGGATGCTGAATGCCTGTTAGCCTTCCTAGTCTGTTGATAAGCATGTCAAAGCTCATTGATTTTTAATACACTACTGATGTGTGTCCTTGTTGTGGCCCCTCCCACTCATACTATGAGAAATCTTTTTGTAAATGTCACAATTCCTTTTGCTGATTTGCTCTAAGTCCTCGCTCCACAGGCTGATCAGATTTAAGCTCTAAGGACAGCTCCAAGCTGGAACTTGTTTGCGGTGCTCGGACACCATTACTTGCTCAAGTGATAAGCTCTGCACACTGCCCAAGCAAAAAATGGAATTCAAACCTTCCTAGGGCTGCAGGTAGGGGAAGAGCTATTTGCTGATGATGTGGCCAAGAAGAGGCAGTGCAGGATGCCAGAACTGCAAGAACAGTTTTTTGGAGGATGGATCCCAGAGGCCAATACCTTTGCATTAAACAGGTTTATCTACACTGATATTAAATCACATTATTAAAATGAACCAAAATGCTATGCCTCCTATGGGGCTGGTGTTACAATGCTGACTTATGGCAGTGGTTAGTTTGACCTTACAGCCGCATCAGTGTGTACGCATGCGCTAGAGGGTTGACGTAAGCAGTGTTATGTTGACCTGAGCTCTCAGTGTAGACCAGGCCTTAGATCTTTGCAGGGGTAGAACAGAAGTGCTACACTGTTGTGCAGGGGATATTTCCAGTGCTGTAAGAGATACAGCATGCTGTTTTGGCCATGGAAAGATGTGAGAGATTGGATTTTAAAACAGTGGCATTCTTAGATATAGAAACCAGGGGCGTCGCTGGGGCGGGGAGGGACCCAGGGCATGGGCCCAGGCCCCGCCCCCAGCCGGCAGGCCCCACCCCCTGGCCAGGGATAGGGCCAGGTGGCGGGCGGCTAGGCTGCGGCCAGGCCGGGCCAGAAGCCGCAGCCCCACCTGGCCCTATCCCTGGCCAGGGGGTGGGGCCGTCTGGGCGAGTGGCGGGGCCCCAGATCCCCGGCTAGGGATGGGGCTGCTGCAGCCGCGGGTGGCCAGCCAGGCCCCGATCCCTGGCCCGATTGGGCTGGAGATCCAGGGCACTGGCGCTGAGACTCGGGCACGTGCCCCGGGGTGCCCAGCACCAGCGACCCTTTTTAGAGGTTTCAATTTAATGGCTACAGTTGGGCTCATGGTACTAAGGTGCCTACCTTCACATGTAAGTGGATACAAAAGGAATCCCAATAAATATATTTTAAACTCTCCCAAACTTAAACAGCGCTAAAATATGACATTTACATAATACATGCCTGACACCTAAGGATCATACCCTAGAATCTAAATGGACAGGTCCCTACTCTATTGTTGACCGACTTAGCCCTCTGGTGTAGCGTATAGACAAAGATGGAAAACTGAAATGGGTCTATGTCTCACAATTAAAACTGTTCTCTTAAATAACACTTGCTCAACCATGTTTCAGGTATTCACACAAGGAACTGAACCTGGCATAATATCCAGTGACAGAAGAAGCTGAACAGGCATACCTGGATCCTCCAAACCCCTGTGGACAACACTAGTATTGGTTACACACATAAAAACACCACCCCAGCGCAAGTGTTACTCTTTCTCTTTCCCTTTCCTTTCTAGCTTTCCTTTCTTTCTTTCCTCTTTTCTTTTTCCCTTTGCAGGTAAAAATCAACAAGAAGGATGCAGGCATCACTTCTGGGACTACTAATTCTTTTGGGGTAAGCAGTGCGCATTGGAGGATCCAGTGGTTTAACTTGACCACTTGGAACCAAACTGAAATAATACATAACAACACATTGCACAATCCATGGCAAACAGTTTTTGGTACACTGCCAGCCACCCTTCTTGGCTAGCAAGAAGGAACAGCTTTGAGCTATTGGTAGATATGCATCGGATAGGCTTGTCAGTGCCTTCCCCGATGTTGAGGCAGTGACAGGCCACAAGAGTCTCTGACTTAGCATGGCCACCTCTTCTTGTAGGTATCGTAGTAATACTCATACTGTCTCATAAGTTGTGACCCATTCAATATGTACGAATTGAAGGGTCAAAAGGGGAATAATGTGCGGATATGGTGGTGATTTTTATCTATAGTCTTATAGATCCATTTATTGTTTCTTATTTTCTGTCAAACTTCATATAGTCTTGACTGGTTGTAACAATGTTTCTTATTGGTAATGTTGCCTCAGTCAATTTCTATTAAGTTCTAATTAATTATTTCCCATTTGTAATAGTACCCCAATATTTGTATCTTATCCCTGCCAATCTTTGTTTCATTTTGATTGCTTCACATTGGTGGTCTTGTCTTGGCATTTGCAGCTTTGTCACATTGGTCCTGTCAATCTCCATTTGGTTTTAGTGGATTGCAATGGGTGTTTTCTTCTAGACTGGTTGTGGCTGTTGGGGAGCAGCTCTTTCCCCTGAGCTATGCAGCCCCATTCTGTACTACTATATGAATTTGTCCCTATTTATCTTTAAGCTCTGGTTATATCACTACCTTTTCCCCAATTTTCTATAGCATTCCATATTGTAAATGTAGAAACTCCATTTTGTAACCAATGTACCCCATGTTGTGTAAGACTGAATAGGCTATAAGGTGTGGATGGAGGGTGGACGTGTGTGTGAACTAGCCCCAAGCTGCCAGCTTGTTCTGATCAACTAGGTGTGAACCAGCCTCAAGCTGTCAGCTCGCCCAACTGAAGTGAGAAGCCCACTTTAACTGCTGAAGAATGTGAACACACCCCTAAAAACAAAGGAATAAAGGATCCATCCCAGAAGCAGACACCCAAGAAAACAAGCGGAGGGTCACATCCACAACTGCCTGGTGACTAATGGTCCCAGAGCACCTGGAGCGGTGTGACAAAGTTACAAAGACTGGGTGAGATCCCAAAGCAAAAGGGGAGAACTGTTCTGCATACCACCTGGAAGAAAGGAGCCTTGGTGTGCGCCCGATGAAGACCCTGCTCCTCCTCATGTCCAGCTTCCCTGGCCAGGCAGCTGCCGTGAACCCCAGCAACAGACACTAACACAGACTCCAGCAGCAGCACTATCAGGACTGGTAACGACACAGACTGCAGAACATTGTGTGGTATGCTTGGGCGCATAAGAGTGTGTGTGTGTGTGTGTGTGTGGGCATAGGGATAAGTTAGTTATCAACTTTCTCTTTATTTGTAATAGACACAGCATATTGTCTTCTCCCCCTAAAAAGATCTCAGATACTCGTTTGGCATAACACCTGTTAATAACTCACGCATAGTTTTGCCATTTGTGAGTAAAGTAGCCAAACAGAATTCAAGCCGATGAAATCTGTGCCAGTGGAATGTGTGATGGGTGTAGAGACCACCTCTATATTTAGATTCCATTATGATATGGAGATCTTGTTTTGGAAAAGCCCTAACACCTCTGTTTGCAGTAGGCTTTTGAACGATGGCAGGAGGAAAGCCCTTTGGCAATAGGCTTTCCTGTTCTTTGTCCCATGAAGGTTGATTTAGGTTTTACTGAAAGAGAAATTTTGAAAATTGCCATTTCTCTGTTGTATTCCTGATGGTTATTTGGCAATAGGCCAATATAAGCAAGCATGAACACCCTAAATAATCAGGAAATAAGCATTATTCTGGGAGTGTCTTAGAGCACTGCAGAGGGTGAGGTGGCTTGGATCCCTGCCTCCCAGCAAAGTATGTTGACCCAGAGGCCTACCTTCTTTGTCCCATGTATGCTAGGAGTTCTCTCAATGCCTAGTATTAGAGCAGGGGTGGGAAGTAATGTTCAGAGGTGGGCTGATGCTGTGGTTGTGAGCTGGTTCCTGAGTTGGGGGTGTGAGTGTGCCAGTGGAGAACTGGGTGGGGTAGTGGCAGTGAGCTGACCCCAGGGGAGGAGCACAGAGCTGGCCAGGGTGGTGATGGTGGTGGTGACTGATAGCTGGCAGCAGGAGGCGCAGAGCTAGGATGGGAGGCAGCATGGTGGCAGAGTTGGCCAGGGAAGTGGCAGAGAGCCTGCTGGATGGGCAGCAGAGAGCTGGCCCTGGAGCTGGGGGCAGGGAGAGCGCAGAGTGGGGAGGCAAGAGCTGGCCAGAGGGATGATGGACCGGACAGAGATGTCTGGTGAACCAGATCTGGCTCCAGGGCCATATTTTGCTCACCCCTGCGTTAGAGGAAGGGGGTAGGGGAAAGAAAGCAGGGGCCAGCTTCCTCTAACAACCCCTCTATAATGACGTGCTCCTCCATTCATGGGTAATGCCTGCTTCTGCTGTTATACCTTTAGGTCCAGTGGTAGAAGTTTGTGTTAAAAGTACAAGGGGTTCAACCCTAACTTATGATGCATATTCTCTAATTTACCATGCAAATTCCCTTTGCTATCGAGGACTAGTTGAACATCAATAATATATTTTTGAATTTATGTAACAATATCCTTCATTGTAATAATCTTCCTTCAGTTACTATGCTTTGTAGCCAGCCAAATATTAGCATGGCCTAGGCCTCTTCTTGTGTAGTTTCATTATCATTATAGGCAGCTGTTTTTTTAGCTGACTGCAACGTAAAGACCTCTTTGACACTGTTCCTGATATGGCAAATAGTTTAAATGTGCCCTAAATGAAATTGTTACAACCTTCTAAAATATTCCTAGTAAATGTTATTAATGAGTCTTCATCCTGAGCATCATGGACTCTTGGTGTTAGAAACAGGTGATTTGGCAACCTTTCTCACTATTGTTTATTTTAGTCACGCACTAAGCTGGTAAAGAATGATCCCTGATTTGAACCTCCCTAGTCAGACAAATGATGTTCCAACAGTCACTTTATATGTGTTAGTTTTTAAATCAATTCATATGCATGCATAATGAAACATATTTCATTGATAACACTCAAGACTAAATTCTGTTTTATGCTGTACAGACCTGTATGGTGAAAGATAGTCTCCTTCTTTCTTCATGCTTCTGTGGGGTAGCCAGGCAGAAGGCTGTCCTAGTCAATGATCAGAACAAGCACAGTAACTGAATTATCTTTAAATTAAGATGTGGTTCTCCAAGGGTTGGGATACATTAAACAGGAGAGAGAAAGTGGGATGGATTCCTTCCACTTCTATATTTCCCCTTTCCCCTCCAACACCCTATTCTTCAAATTAAAAAAAACCCAAAAAAACGCAGGGACTCAAAAATTTGTCATTCAACATCATTTTCTTGGCCCTGAATTCACTCAAAACAATTCCAAAGGGACAGAGGTGTTAGTCTAGTTCAGTAAAACAAACAAGGAGTCCTGTGGCACTTAAAGACTAAATAAATAAATGTGTTAGTCTTTAAGTGCCACAGGAGTCCTTGTTTGTTTTACTCAAAACAGTGTATTCATGACACCAAACAGTAATGTTTAAAAGCAAATACAATTCACTTATGTCCTGCAGTACATAAATGGAAAATAATGATTAGAAGGACATTGTCTGACAAAAGGATGAAGAGACACTGTCAATTTAAACATACTGAGTCTGATTTTTATATGGCATCTGAAAAAATCAAGAGAAGTTTGAATGAAGTTAATGGAATTACACTGATGTAAATGAAAAGTGAATCAGACCCCATTATACATATTAACATCTTTGAGGAAATTCTGCTTTCATTTCAGGCATAAATCTGGAGTAACATAATATTTAGCTTTAGTACAGATACTCTGGATTTACACTGATGCCAGTGAGTACAGACCACGTTCCCTTGTCTGTTTGGTGAAGAATTTTTAATAATTCTCAGTAATTTGGAACTATGTCAGCCATGCTTTATGGAGCATAGAAACACCTTCCAATTAAACAAATGGGTTTCCATAGTAATAACTAAGAATTAAAGGACTTTACTTTTCTTGATTTACATAGTTGAGCGCATGGCTGCACTCATATTTGCAGGTCTCATCTTTCATACAAAGACATTTTATTTAAAGCAAAATAAAATACATTGAACTGTAGTACCTATAGCTCTAAGATAGGTATCATGTAAATCCAGATGTAGGCCAATATTTTCAGAATAGATTGTCGAGTATGGTTACATAACTTGAGACATCTTATGGGTAAAATCCACATGTGGACCTAGGTGTTGCAGTGCTGACCACTGTGGCGCCTAACTTTTAGGCACCTAGAAAATCACTAGGAAAAATGATTATCTACTTTCTTAACTGCTGTTCTTTAAGATGTATTCCTCATGTCCATTCCATGTATATATGTGCGCACCATGTACACAGTCCTTGGAAGGCTTTCCCACTAGCAACACCTGTTGAGTTAGTGCAAGTGACACCTGGAGTGGAGCCTCTATGGCATTGTGGCGTTGTATAGGGCTCTGCTGACCTACTACCTCCTCAGTTCCTTCTTGCTGGAAGGCTGACAGGGGGAAGGCAAGTGCGTCTTGTAATGGACATGAGCAATGTATCTTGAAGAACAACAGCTATGAAAGGCAGATAACTGTTTTTCTTCTTTGTGTGCTTGCTCATGTCAGTTCCTAATAGGTGACTCTCAAGCTGATCATAGGAGGAAGGGTCCAAGCTCATGAACCCTCTGACTGAAGCACAGCTCTGTCAAACACTGCATAGTCTCTGTCCTGCTAGTAATAGTGTAATGCAAGGTGAATGAGATTCGGTGACCAGGTTGCAGCTCTGAATACTGGGAGACTTTTCATCCTATCCACCAGAGAACCACTTTGCATATCACTCAAGAATTGAGCTACTATTGGAGGGATTCAGTGAGCCAACAGAGAAGAAAAACCACCTTGTCCAATATTTCTATAGTTGGTTGATAACCAGATGCTAGTCAAGGCTGGAGAAGTCTGAGGTGCAGCTTTGTATGCTGAACCACATATGTGCGGCAGGCCATGTGACAGGAATTTCAAGCTATCATGATGGGGAAAATGACTCACATCCATTAAAATGGAGTATGTAGTCCAAGGTGAGACCCTTTCAGAAGTGCACTGACCTGAACTAAATCTAGGACTGCTCCTATAAACTCAATTCTCTTGGTAGGGGTTAATGTTGACTTGCGTATGTTTAGCTGATGCCCCAGATTGTTGAAGGTCAACCATGTCAAGTTGATGTGTGCCTCTAATTGTTCCTTGGAGCAGTACTTGACAAGCCAGTTGCTCAGATACAGGAACACTTGTATCAATTTGACATTTCTGTAGGAAAGTGGTGAACTTGGTAAAAACTCAAGGGGCTGCCAACAGTTCAAAACTGATGATGAATGTGGTTTACCATAAACTTGAAAAACCTCCTGTGAGACTATCAAAATGTGAAAATAAGTGTCCTTCAAATCTAGGACAGTATATCAGTCCCCTGGATTTAGGGAGAGGATGACCAAAGCTAGGAAGACCACATGGAACTTCAGCTTCTTGAATCTGTTAAGGTTTCACAGATGGAGAATAGATCTGAAACTGCCCCACCTCCCCCTTGGCCTTTTAGATTAATAACAAGAGGATCAGGGATGGTGTAGGCCCCTTGCTGAATGGGGCAGGCATCCTTGTGACAGAGGATGAGGAAAAAGCTGAAGTGCTCAATGCATTTTTTGCTTCAGTTTTCACAGGCAGGGTCAGCTCCCAGCCCACTACCATGGGTGTGGCAGATGGGAGAGAAGAAGACAGGCCCTTGGTGACAGAAGGTCAGGTTAGGGACTGCTTAAAGAAGCTGGATGTGCACAAGTCCATGGGGTTGGACGAACTGCATCTAAGAGTGCTAAGGGAATTGGCCGATGAGATAGCAGCACCGCTGGCCGTTATCTTTCAAAACTTATGGAGAACAGGGGAGGTGCCAGAGGATTGGAAAAAAGCAAATGTAGTGCCTATTTTCAAGAAAGGGAAAAAGGAGGATCCGGGAAATTACAGACCAGTCAGCCTCACCTCAATCCCTGGAAAAATTATGGAGCAGATTCTCAAAGAATCCATCCTCAAACACTTAGAGGAAAATAAAGTAATCAGGAACAGTCAGCATGGATTGACCAAGGGTAAATCATGCCTGACCAATCTCATTTGCTTCTAAGATCAGATGACTGGTTTTCTGGATGCAGGAAGAACCGTTGATGTGCTATACCTTGATTTTAGCAAGGCTTTTGATACAGTTTCCCACAGCATTCTTATTGGCAAATTAAGGAAGTATGGGTTGGATAGGTGGACTATAAGGTGGATAGAAAACTGGCTAGATCAACGGTTTCAGCATGTAGGAATCAATGGTTCCATGTCTAGCTGGCAACCGGTCACGAGTGGTGTGCCCCAGGGGTCGGTCCTGGGGCCGGTTCTGTTCAAGATTTTCATCAATGATCTGGATGATGGAATAGACTGCATTCTCAGTAAGTTTGCGGATGACACCAAGCTGGGGGGACCAGTAGACACGTTGGAGGGCAAAGACAGGATTCAGGGAGACCTAGATAAATTGGAACAGTGGGCCAATAGACATCTTATGAGGTTCAATAAGGACAAGTGTAAACTCCTGCACGTGGGACGAAAAAACCCCATGCACCGCTACAGGCTGGGGAACATTCAGCTAAGTAGCAGCAGTGTAGAAAAGGACCTGGGGGTCATGGTGGATGGGAAGCTAGATATGAGTCAGCAGTGTGCTCTTGCTGCCAAAAAGGCCAATGGCACACTGGGCTGCATCAAAAGAAGTATTACCAGCAGATCAAGGGATGTGATCATTCCCCTCTATTCTGCACTGGTAAGGCCCCATCTAGAATACTGTGTTCAGTTTTGGGCTCCCCACTACAAGAAGGACAGGGACATGCTAGAGAGAGTTCAGAGGAGGGCAACCAAAATGATTAAAGGGCTGGAGCACAAGCCCTATGAGGATAGACTGAAAGCATTAGGCTTATTTAGTCTGCAGAAGAGAAGATTGAGGGGGGATTTGATAGCAACCTTCAACTACTTGAAGGGATGCTCTAAGGAAGATGGAGCTTGACTGTTCTCTGTAATAACAGAGGACAGAACAAGGAGCAATGGTCTCAAGTTGTAGTTAGGGAGGTCGAGGCTGGATATTAGAAAAAACTTTTTTACTAGGAGAGTGGTGAAGCCTTGGAATGAGCTGCCGAGGGAGGTGGTGAAATCTCCATCTTTGGAGGTGTTTAAGGCCCGGCTGGACAAAACCATGACTGGGATGGTTTAGTGGCAGTGGTCCTGCCTCTGGCAGGGAGTTGGACTAGATGACCTACGTGGTCCCTTCCAACCCTATGATTCTATGATTAGGAAATATCAGAAGGAAAAACCCTTTCCCCTTTGGACATGAATAGCCTCCTCTACTGCTTCTACTTGTAGGAGTTCCTGCACTTCCTGTGTAAAGAGCTGCTTGTGAGAGGGGTTCCCGAAAAGGAATGGAGGAGAGGGTTAGGAGTGTATGAAGGAAGGAAATTGGAAAGAACATCCCAGTTCTGCAGCACCGAAGCATCTGAAGTGCTAAGTCCAGGGCTGATTGACATGGGACGATCGACCACTGAGGAAATGGGGAAGGATCCTGAATTTGGTGTGGTACTTTGCCCTCAGGTGCGCCCTCAAAATGATTGCTTGGAGCTAAAGGGCTGCTTCTGAGAGTCCCAACCCTGGTTAGATGGGTTGCAGCAGCCTGTGCCTGTGCCTGTGCCTGTGCCTGTTATTCTTGCCCCTCCTTCTAGGGTAATCCTGTCTCTGTTGTGCAGGATAAAAGCACGGGGGAGGTTGGCGATTGGAGTGTTTTCTTTGGGTGATCTGTCTGTGCTGACCAAAGATTTCAGAGTATCCATGGAATCCTTCAGGCTGTGCAGTTTGGAATCTGCTCTGAAAACAACCTTGAGCATTCAAATTACAGGCCCTGGATCGTTTGTTGGACCTCTGGGGGAAGGCCGACACCTGTAGCTATGAACTCCATCTCATGACAATTGCCAAAGACATAATCCACATAGCTGAGTTTGCTGCATCCAAGGCTGCTGCAACTCCTTTCTGGAGTCAGCCAGGAGCAACTCCTGGAACTCAGGGGTGTTGCTGGCTGAGCTCCCAGTCCCAGCACCAGTGCCACGCCCCAGCCAGGGCCTTAGGGTTGGCAGTGGCTGGGCCTGCATCCCCAGCCAGGGTCAGGGCCATATCTGTCTGTTGCTGCTGCAGCAACCCGGCCCCCTCTCCCTGGCCAGGGTCAGATCTGGCCCTGACCCCAGCCAGGGATATGGGACTGGGCCACCAGTCTGGCCCTGACTCTGGCTGGGGATGTGGGGACAGGCTGCAGTGGTGGTGGCAGCTGGATCCAAACGCAGCCGGGGACATTGAGCTGGGTGGTGGCAGCCGGATCTGGCCCCAGTCAGTCTGGGCCACTGTGGTGGCAGCAGCTGGATCTGGCCCTGACCCTGGCCAGGGCCAGGCCTCTGACCCAGGGTGGGATGTGGGACCAGATTGGGCCCAAGGTATGAGACCAGCACTGCAGGGGCAGGGCCAGTGGGGGGGGGTGGACACAGGCCCATGGCCCAAGAGATTTTTGAGGCCAGTGACACCCCTGCTTGAACTTTATCTTAGTCTTCCAGGAGCTGAAGTTGTAGCAGCTTAGAATCACCTACTTGTTGGAAATGAGAAGCTGGAGCCCCTCCAGTGGAGTAAACCTTCCTACCAAAGAGATCCACCTTCTTCAGGTCCTTGGTCTTAGCCATTGGTGCCTGTTGTCCTTGCCTCTGTCATTTGCTGCCACTACCACCAGTGACCTAGGCTGCAGTGGATAAAGTGGTACTTATGCCTCTCCTTCTCCCCTCACCTTTCCCCATGTGCCATGAGCTGCAGTGAACTTCCACAAAGTATTTTTGTTCTGTCCCCTTAGCTGTAGAGGTGACAGAAGCTGGTGTTTACCATAGTGTCTTAATGATGGCTTGTATAGTCTTTATAAGGAGTAGTGCTACCCTAGAGAGCCCCTCTGGTTCCAAAACATCCACCATGGGTTCCAGGGCCGTAACTACAGCAGGACTGACAGGGCACAGCCCCGGGTAGTGCAGAGCGGCTCAACACAGCCATGCTATTAAAGGGGCAGCTTTGGGGCACCGGCTCTGAGGACCACTAATGGGAACGGGCGCGCTCTGATCAAAACGTGCCCCAGGTGGCAAAATGCCACGTTATGGTTCTGATGGGTTCCTCTGATTCCGGCATTTCCTCTGCTTGGAGACTCAAGTTTTTGGGCACCCTATGTGGCAGCTCCTGATGGGCTCTACTATCCACTGGTAATGGCATGGTCAAAGTCCCAGCCACTGACTCATCAGAGCAAAACACAGAGGATGCCCTAGGTGGGACTGGATCATCCTGTCCTATTGAGTTGCAGGATTCCCTTGGTTTGTCAGACTCTGTGCTGGGATCCCACCCAGTACTGGTCTCTGCCCGGTACTCTGCACTTCCCTCGTTGTTGAAGTTATTGTCCCTTTCTGTGCTGTGAGATGATAGTTGGAACTCTGATAGCCAGCAGCCCATGCTTGTGAAGTGACTGCCCTTCTCTGAGATAGGTACCTAAGTCCAGGCTGCAGAGAGGCACCTATATCTCTGCAAGTGATCCATCCTCAAACAGAAGCTCCTCTCTTGGCTTAGGGGCCTATGTAGTTTCTTCCACTAATGTCAAATGACTGCCTCACTCCACACAAAATGGCCAAGGAAGAGGTAGCAGTGGCACTGCCAATGTTCTGGTTTCCTCACCAGTAACTTTTAGACCAGGGCTTAAAATGCTCAGTTGAGATGTGGGAGAGCTAGGTACAAGTCCCCCCTCTGCCAGAACAGGACAAAAATGTCATAAGGAACCTCCACTTTCCAGAATGCTTTAATCCTGAGTGATGTGATAGTCTGATGTGGGGTTCGTCAATCTGTTGAAGCCCTTCCAAAGTGGATAAATGATGAGAAGGTCAGATAAAGCAAGAATGACTCTTTATAGTCCAGTATTTAGGGCACCCACTTGAGGTGCAGGCGACTCTGGTTCAACTTCTGCTGCTTAACTACTTTTTCAGTACCCACAGGGCAGCAGCTAGGAAATGTACCTGGGTCTCTCACATCCCAGCTAAATTGCTCTACCCACTAGGCTAAAGGTTATAAAGGGGCAGCATCCTCTGGGCTTTTGAATAGGGACTGATCCAGTGCACATACTTGGAGAATGCCTACTGGATCTAGATATTGGGGCAAATTTGGTGGCTGAACAACTGTCTTCCTCTGCTTTGTGAATCACTCTTGGGCTTAGGTGGGAGATGGGTAGTGGGATTCCTATGCAGAGGATGGCGGTAGAGTACATGCCCAGTGGCAGAAACTTTGGCGTTTAGGGGATTTTTACTTTTGAAAAACGTGGGCATCTACTGTACTCAGTGGGAGTTTTGTGAATTGCTGTGTGGGACTTAAGAGACTAAAAAACAGAATTTACACACACAAGTCGGGGGGTTTAGGTGCCTAAATGCTTTTGTGTATCCCAGCCAAAGTGCTTAACGCCAGCACTCTGAAGATCAGCTCTTCAGGGTGCAACACACACCTCTCCCTCTCTCCATCCAGAAGTTCCAGGCTTTACATGTGTGCGCTCCTCTCATCAGTTTGTAAGACACGTGATCCCTTTGCTTTACTACCGAACCTTTCAGGATGCACTCTTGTAAGTCTGATATGCCATTTTGTATAACTACTTGGCAGAGTAATGTAATATTACTCTGATATAAATATAAAAGAATTGCATACATTTTGTAATGGAAGAATAGAACTTAAAGTTTTATACTGTATACAAAAATCCAATTAGAAAAAATTCTGAATTTGGTGTTTATAACAGTGGATGTAGTTTTGATAATAGGTACAAATTATAAAATAAAATACAATATTTAATCTCCTTAACATTTGAATTCACTTCCATCATGTTTCATCTCTTATTAAGGTTGTTTATTAATTTCACAGTTCTTGGTATTATAAAATAAGAATTTCAAATCTCTCATGGATCTCTCTCACATCTGCTAAATTGTATTCTAGCTCCTCTGTATGCTTGTTCTATATTCACAAAGTAAATAAGAGACTTACATTCTCGTTTTAAGTTTCTATTCATCACTATATTCTGTCTGATCCAAATAAAGGAGTTAAAGAAAAACCTCTCCATGGAGGTTGTTTTTTTTTCTTCTAACCATTCTTTGAGGTTTTATTTCCAAAGAGCTCTTCCTTTCTCTAAACTAATAGCGATATTTACAATGGGACTGTCAGTAGGTTAGGCCAGAATTTGATTTACCTTCAGATTTTAGGCTCTGAGGAATGTGCATTTTCTAAATATATATTTAAAGATGACTCATGGACTCTTCAGGTTTTGTGCCAGGGATTTACATGAGAATTTGCATCTTTGGCTGGGAAGAAATTATACCATAGCTTTTCTAGTGTTTGGCACATTCCCTTTACTAGATTTTCAGTCACTGGGTCCTTTTAGTACACAGATCTATGTGTCATATCCTATCCCACCTCGCTGCATGCTGCTAGAAAGAGAATTCTGGCATAGCAGTACTCTGCAGTCTCCAGGTAGTATAAAATTTCTCTGTGTGGCTTCATTATTTTTATTACTGTGGTGTAGGGATAGTCAATAGGTGGACCATAAACCAAATCTGGACTGCAAGATGCTTTTGAATGGACTCTTAAAATGTTTTTATTTACTTTTAAAATGATTATCTCTGGAATCTGGACCTTGACAAAAAATAATTGACTCCACCTGCTGTAGTGGGTAGGAGACCTAGCCACGGACCAGTATCCCATTGAGCTAGGTTCCATATAAGACACAGAACAACCTACTTCAAGAAGCTCATAAACAGTCTGCTATATTTATAATGAAATGATTGCATCATGTGTATTCTCATGTGGCTACATAATCCCATATGTGAGGTGCAAGATTGTGAACAGATGTCACACAGGAATGTGCAGGCTCCAGCTAAAGTCTTGGAATGATCCTTGGCCTTTTTTCAGTTTTTCACATGTATCTTCCTTAAAGGATTTACAACCTTTACTGATAGTTGGTCTCTATTCAGGTCAGTCCTTGGCTGTATCTTTGAGGTTAACAGTATTTATGATACATGGGGTGAGATTCAGCTTTAGGATGTCTTTGAGGAGTTTTTGTTGGCCACTCCTCCTGCACTTTCCAAACTTATCACAGAAACTTTTCTTGGATGTGTATTGTCACCCACTCTGATAACATGGTTTGTCCATCTCAGATGAACTCTGATGATCATTGCCTTTACGCTTGTCATTTTTGCACTTCCAAGGATGTTAATATTTGAGACTTTGTTTTGTCAGTAGACCTTCAGAAAAGAAGGGAAGTGCATGTGAAAAAAATTCATGTTTCTTAATATGTCTGTGATGAACTATCCTGTTTTATACCTGTATAAAGGGATGCTATAGCTGCATTGAATATCTGTTTTATTGATTGATTGTGTGTTGGTTGAGTAGGCCTAGCTTGCATTTCCTATTCTATATGACTTGAGCTAGGAAACCTCACCTGGACGGTACTGCCAAAAGGCAAGAGATAGAAATTGTGAGATGAGGGAGTGCACATAAATAATTAGACTATATGAGTCAGCATGATAGATGATGGTCTCCGCACACAGCAGTCTAGGTGATGCCAAGTGTCTGTACTCCCACAAAGCAGTACACTGAGTGTTTTGATGCCTTTTGGGTCATAGAAGACCTAATCATGGATCAGGACCCCATCATGTATATGGCACTGCCATGCTTATCCAAGGGTGGGAATTATGTGCTTCTAAATGTTAGTAACTTTTCTAGTAAATTGATTTGCAGTGCTGAAACTTTCTTTTCCTCAAAAAGAAGTAAGCATCTTCTGGAAAGGCACAATCTGAGTTTGGGAAAAGAAGCCCTATTCTGTTAAATTCATTTCTATTTCTGTCCTTTACCAAGTCAACATGTTAAAATAACTTTGAAAAAGAAGGAATACTATCATATAGGCAATCATTCCTGAAAGGGACTTGTTTTCCCATCAATATTAATGTGTTGGATATTGAACTACCCAGAATGATTTTCAGTTAGGTGCATTTTCTACTCACTAGATAATCAAAGAGCTAATCTTGAAAACATTTAAGCAAGTGTGTAACTTCATACATTTTGTCCCAATAAAATCATGGGACAACTTGTATTTATAGTTCTAGAAAACTGCATTTTCTAACGTGTTATGAAGTGGGACTTCACCCATTAAAGTTCACGTGCTAAATAAATTTATTAGTCTTTAAAAGTGCCACAGGATTCCTTGCTGGTTTTGCTGAACTTGACTAATGCAGCTACCCGTCTGGAACTTGTTTAAAGTTAGTCCCTTACCTAAATCTTTCCGGAACTGGTGAGTGGAACTACATGTAGTATTTTTCTTTTTTTTTTTCCTCACATACACCCTCAAGCCATCTCCTGCATGCTTATGCAATTACATTAATGAACTCTAAAGGGGAGTTGCTATAAAATTTAAAAATTGTTTCCTAAACTACCAGAGAAGAGGATACTTGATTTCCTGCTTTGGCATTCATTTTCTTATCAACAATGCAAAACCTGGAAACTATTGTGGGCAAGGTTTGAGTACAAGCAATATTTACCCAGCTAACATGCAAATACCATTAGGAGCTGGGCTGTTCCTGGGCTCTAACAGGAAAGTAGTGTAACTGTACGTGTACAACCCAGCAATAAAACACACAAAATAAAACACAAGTGCTGGAATATAGGGGACTAAACAAGCATATATTTAGAGCCCTGCATGGATACAAATATGTGGATCTGTATCCGATCTGCATTTGCAGGAAATGGTCCACAGATATCTGTTTCATATCCACAGATGTGGATATAATGCGGATATCTGCATATTTGCAAGGCTCTAACTCTGTGAAGATGAAAATGTAGACCTGTATCCAATCTCCATCTTCAAGAAATGGTCTGTGGATATCTGTGTCATATCCGCAGACGCAGACATAATGCGGATATCCGTGTATTTGCAGGGCTCTAGCTCTTTGAAGATAAAAATATGCAGACCTGTATCCAATCTCCATCTGCAAGAAATGGTCTGCGGATATCTATGTCGTATCCGCAGATGTGGATATAATGCGGATATCTGCATATTTGCAGGGTCCTTGCTCTGTGAAGATAAAAATATGCGGACCTGCATCCAATCTCCCTCTGCAAGAAATGGTCTGTGGATATCTGTGTCGTATCTGTGCATGCGGATATAATGCAGATATCCATGCATTTGCAGGGCTCTAGCTCTTTGAAGATAGAAATATGTGGACCTGTATCCAATCTCCATCTGCAAGAAGTGGTCTGTGGATATCTGTGTCGTATCTGTGCATGCGGATATAATGCGGATATCCGTGTATTTGCAGGGCTCTAGCTCTGTGAAGATAAAAATACGCAGACCTGTATCCAACCTCCATCCGCAAGAAACGATCCACGGCTATCCACGTCATATCCGCGGATGTGGATATAATGCGGATATCCCCAGCTATCCACATATTTGCAGGGCTCTAGCTCTGTGAAGATAAAAATATGTGGACCTGTATCCAACCTCCATCCGCAGATACCCGTGTTGTGTTGGCGGATGCGGATATCCGCATCTTTGCAGGGCTCTACATATACTGTAACTCCTTTGGCTGTGGAAGTTCATGCATATGTTAGTCTTTAAAGTGCCACCGGCCTCCTTGTTTGCTTCACTCGGCCCAAAGAAATTCAGAGAGGGGCAAGGAGAGCTGCCCAGACCGCCCAGGTGCTGACCTGCAATTGCCCGCCGAGCTCAGGGCAGGCTTACGTGCAGCTCCGGCCTTCCTCAGCTGCAAGAGGGGCCGCCGGGTCCTGGACGGACGCTGCACAGCCCGCGGCACCTGCCAGCGCCAGAAACCTCAGCGCTGAGCGGCCAGGACCCTCCTCGCTCGCGGAGCCGGCGGCAGTCGCGCGCCGCAGGGACGGTTGAGGCCGGGGCTGCAGTGAGCGGGGCCGCGTGCGGGGGGAGGCGGTTCGTGCCATTGCTGCGGGGCGAGGGGGGGGGGCGTGAGCTGCTCGCGCAGCGCGGGAGCCTCGTGGGAGCGCGAGGCCGGCCGGCGAACTCGCCCCTCCCCGCGGGCTGCCGCTGGAGCGTGGCTCGGCCCCTCCCCTCCCGGCGGAAGAAACCATTGCCGCTCGCCGCGGAGGTGAGGCACCTGTCACCCGCCGCCCGCGCTGGGCCGCAGCGCCCCCTCCAGCCGGCCCGGCGCTCCGCACGCCCGGCCCCCGGCGAGAGAGGCGCGGGAAGCAGCCGCGCGCGGGTCCTCGCCGCCGCCGCCGCCGCCGCCTGCAATGGCGCTGAGGCGCGGAGTCGGCGGCTGCTGCTGCCGCCCGCGGGCCGGCCGGGGGCGGCGGCCACGCTCTCCCTTCGCCGCACGGGCGGGTCGGAGCCGGGGGCTGGAGGCGCGGCGGCGGCTGTGAGCCCGGCCGGGCGGGCAGCTCGGCTGCCGGGTAAGGGGCGGCGCGCGCGGCGGGCAGCCTGGGCTGAAGTTGGGCTGGCGCGCGCACGGCGGGCTCGTTTCCTTGCAGGCTGCAGCCAGGGGCAAGGGGGTGTGTGGCCGCGGAGCTTGGGCGGCAGGGCTCTGCTCGCCTTTCAGGCGGGAGACCGCGCTTCGTGCGGCCACTTCCTCTTTCGGAAGGCGTCTGCTCAGCCGATCTTTTACCTTAACTTCAGCCTAGCTTTTGATCGTAATCGTTGGAAACAGCGGGCGGGGGGCAATGAACCGTGGCCAAGGAAAAAATTGCTAAGCACGCCTCTCTTCTCTGGCTTTTATTTTTTTTAAACGGTTGATTTGCAGCAGCTGACCCCCCCAGCTGTGTGCCCCCCTCTGCTGCTGCTGCATGGGTTGAGGTTGGGGGCGATTTAAGAGGCCGTTTCCTGCCAGGTGATGAGGGGATTGTGCATTAACCGCCACGTAATGTCGCTTAGTGTAAAGTAACCTCTTAGGCGTCAAGCGTGGCGAAGAAATGTGTAAGGCGCTTGATCCCGTAATCTTCCTGCTCTGAGGTGCTGGATGTGACTGCAGTGGGCTACACGAGTCCTCTCGCTGCGAGTGAGGAGCGTAGCAGCCCGCATGCATTGCCTCTGGAGCTTGCAGCAGTGACTTGTAGCCTCGGAGATAGAAGAGGAGAGGGAGGAACGCTAATGAGAGCGGTTTTGCTCTCTGTTCCTCATGTATTCTTCTCGTGCAATTCTCGGGGTTGCTGCTTCAGACTGGAGTCCCATCCAGTGCTCATCATTTACCTTAAAACACTATTCAGAGCCTCTCTCCCCGCCTAAGAATCTCTAAATCCATCATGTAACTTTCCATGCAGTTTATTGCATTTAAAGGAAAGCCTTTTTGGCTTGGGGAGGCTGTGGGCATGCAGATGTGACCTGGAAGATTGAGAGGATTCAGCTTGTAGCTCCATGTTTGCAGCTCACTAGATGCTTCCATGCTCTTTCTCCTGCTAAAAATACAGCAAGTGGAAGGGGGCTAGTCTTATTAAATTTCACTTCACTGTTTTAAACAGAGAATGGTAGCTTTGGGGGCAATTTTTCAAATTCTTCTGAGCTGTCCTTTCGTTGTTGAATGATCATTCTCAGCATAGAAACAACGTTCAAAAGATGAGGTTGTGTAGTTCAGAGAAAATCAAGGTGGAATTGCTAATGTTAGTAGCACAGGAAAGCACACGCATCCCTTCTGCATGAAGTATATTGTGTCCAGACATAAATCTCACAATGCCGTAGTTCTGTTTATTTTATCCTTTATTATCTTTTATAGAAAAGTTTTGACTGCAATGAAACATTGGTGGCATTATCCTTTTAATCTTATTCTTTTTTGTAATTCTCTGTTTCACACAGGCAAATTTATTTATGGTGTAATACATTTGCAGCATACATACGATCATCACAAAACTGCCATATTTCATTGTTTCCTAGTGGTATGTTAATAATTAGTATGTGGAAGGAAATTTATGGGTGTATACAAACTTTTTCAGACTCCCTAATTGTTGACTTTTTAGCACATTGAGTCTGCTCTAGAACTGTGAAACACGTATGCATTTTGGTAATGACATTATGTAAAGGATGGATCCCTGCATTAGTTTTGCAATTTTTTCCCCCTAAACATCAGTTATGTTAAGTAATTTTCTTAAAATTGAAGTCCTTGATTGGATTGGAGAAGTACAAAAGAATGACTTGATTGAAAAAGTCTTACTTTCTTTTGCAGGTTCAATCTACATTTTTTCTGGAAACCATCGGTCTTGCCACTTTGTTTGGTGTCATGGTTGCTTGTACATAGTTAGATAGTATCTGCCAGACCACCCACTGAATATGGCTCTGGTGCAGACCAGTGCCACCTGAGAGGCACTTTCTTCTCAACCAGGATCTCACTAGTAATAGAAGTCTGGTAGTGGTATATCAGTTGCTGTGTATGTTGATTTGCAGTCCCAAAGTAAACATGATGAAAACAGAGTCTTCAGGAGAAAGAACAACCCTCCGAAGTGCCTCTCCTCACAGAAATGCTTACAGAACTGAGTTTCAGGCACTGAAAAGCACCTTTGACAAACCTAAATCAGATGGAGAGCAAAAAATGAAAGAGGAAGGAGAGGCCTCTCAGCAAAGCAGGGGGAGGAAATATGGCTCAAATGTCAACAGAATTAAAAACTTATTTATGCAGATGGGTATGGAGCCAAGTGATAGCACTGGTGTTACCTCTAAAACCAGGGGG
This sequence comes from Podocnemis expansa, assembly GCA_007922195.1. Lineage (NCBI taxonomy): Eukaryota > Metazoa > Chordata > Testudines > Podocnemididae > Podocnemis > Podocnemis expansa. The sequence continues at coordinate 31,017,215 of ML681964.1, read as the reverse complement.
AAAGGTGGTCCCCCATCTCCTCAAAGAAGAATTAGGCCTAAAGAATTTGTGGAGAAGACAGATGGTTCAGTTGTAAAACTAGAGTCTTCAGTATCAGAAAGAATTAGTAGATTTGATACTATGCATGATGGTCCTTCTTATTCCAAGTTTACTGAGACTCGAAAGATGTTTGAACGAAATGTTAACGAAATGGGACATTCCAATCGCTATTCCCCAAAGAAAGAGCGAGTAACTTCTAATGAAATCCAAGATGAGTGGTGTAGCTCGAAATCAAATAGAGGCAGTACTGATTCATTGGACAGTCTTAGCTCAAGGACAGAGGCCATCTCTCCAACAGTGAGTCAGCTCAGTGCAGTGTTTGAAAACACTGATTCACATAGTGTAATCGTTTTAGAAAAGTCAGAAAACAATGAAGAATATTCTGTAACTGGTCATTATCCCCTAAATCTGTCCTCTACTGTTGCAAATCTGTCCTCTAATGTTGCAAACCTTGATGGATTTAGTCCTTTAAAAGATGCTAATGCCTGGTCTTCACCAACCAAACAGACTACTGGTTCGGTTTCTGCTGAGACCTTTCAGAAAAACAGTATCTCTTCAATAAAAGACGAACCTTCTAACAGCTCGTTGCCAGTTTCAAAAATGTATGAAGAAATTAGAAAAAGTAAGGAGGCAAGTTATGATCCTGTTGATGTCTCTGCAGCAGCTAAAAATAAATTGGCAGACATTATTAACAGTGAAAAGCCTGAAGAATCCTGTGCTAGGACTAAGGAAAAAATAAATTCAGAAGTTTCTTTACAACAAAAAGAAATTTCACAAAAGGCAGAGAGTGTCTCTGCTGGCACTGAAGCTGCAGACATACCAAGAAACTTGGCAGCAGGTGGTGATTTTGCAGCAGATGCAGCTTCAGATGCTACTGAACCCCACTCTGCTGATGCAAGTGGAAAGGAAGTCCAGGAAGACTCAAATAACTTTCAGAGTTCACATGTTTATATGCACTCTGACTACAATGTTTACAGGGTGCGATCAAGATATAATTCTGACTGGGGGGAGACAGGAACAGAACAGGATGATCAGGATGACAGTGATGAAAACAACTATTATGAACCTGATATGGAATATACAGAAATTACTGGATTGCCAGTTGAAGATGAAATCCCAGTGAACAGAAAAATTCAGTTTAGCAGTGCTCCAATAAAGGTAAATTTCCTCTCTTCCTCATGTTTTGATGGTTATTTTTTTGTAGAGGGTAGATTTTGACAGATTCATCTGGTTTTGAAAAGATTGCAGAGGTCCTTGAGATACGTTTTTTTGTTATGAGTGGCACGTGAGCATGATTTAAAGGGAGCTGAGTTCCGATGACCTTGTCTTGTTTCTTAGTGTGCTTTATGGTTGATTAAACCAGCAGAAATTGAGAATGAGCTTTAGGTTTGTGAGGCTTTGGGACTGAAACATACACATCCTGATTTATAGGCCTTTATAAATTTTTAAGTGGCATGGGGAAATGTAAAAGGTATCTGTTTAGTGACTATCAAATTAAAAATAACTTCCACATTCTAAACAACTGCCCTTACTTTAAACGAAGAACATCTGTGAAGAAATTACTGGAATGAAATGCTATATGGTGTGACAATATAATGTGCTGTTCAACAGCAATTGTGATACACTAGCACTGGATCATTTATCTTACTTATCTGCATCAGTAACCTTTAGTTGCTAGCTGCTTCATCAGTCAGTCTTTCTTTATGCATAAGTGAAGCAGGTATTAATAGTAGGCACTTTAGCTTCTTACTTAACACTGATAAATACTGGATGTAATTTGAATGCACTGAATTACACTTGACCTAAAAACATTGTTTAAAACAGTGGTTCCCGACCTTTTTCTTTATGTGGACCATTATGTCACCATCAAAAGCTTTCGTGGACCTCCACCCTGCACTCTCTGACCCTGAGCTCCTTACCACACCCCTGTCCCCGCATGGCCCTGCACTCCCTGGCCCCAACCCCATTACCTCCCCCACCACTGTGACCCTGTACGTCCTGGTCCCATGCCTCTTACTGTGCCCCTGTCCCCCACAGCCCTGCACTCCCTGTGTCAGCTAGTTGCTTTTCCCACCCTCCACACCACATGCAGAGCAGCTTTGCACTCCCTAGTCTTCTGTCCACTATGGCTCTCCATTCCTGGGAAATGAGGATCTTAGGCCCCACCTTGCACTCCCTGCTCTCCACGGCCACGAGGCTGGTACCTCCACCTCTCCCATCCCCTGTGGCACTGCACACCCTGGCTCCACTGGCACTTTTCCCTAGCCTGTTCGCTCCGTGGACCACCTGTGGTGCCCTCATGGACCACAGGTTGGGAATCGCTGGTTTAAAATAACATTTAAGAATATGGACTGCTTCAAGGTTTTAAGCTGGATTTTGAGGAATACATTGAATTGTTACGACAGCATTATACCTATCAAGTCAGGGTTGAATTATGCATAGGTTGCAAGTGAAGCATATTTGATGATCTCATTGTAGTTACCAATGGACATTTACCCACACAGGAAAAAAACCACTAAGCTATTTGACACCTGACAGTCTTTAAAAAGCCAAATAACTGGGCTCATGCAGCCTATGAGTAAACCAAGATTCTTTTCTGAAAAGTGATATTGTAAAAGAGAATTCTACCTTGTATGACTCATTTGCTTGCTCTATGTATTCTGAGACCACAACTACTGAATTTAGTATAAACAATAAACATTTTGCGACTTGTCTTATCCCTGTGGATTGAACTGAATGTGGATGAGTTGGATTCTGTTTTGACTTGCATTTAAATCAACACAACTGTTAACTAAATTGTATTTACAGGACCAAATTCTATCCACTGTTACACCTATTCATTCTCATTGAATATAAGCTTGATTCGACCTTGCCTTTCCTTCATATAGTTATTTATATCAATGCAGAGTGAATGCTAAATATACTATCTAATTAGAAGGGGATCACTGTATGTCTGCTTTTCATTGGAGTAAGTGACAACAGAAAAAGGAAGACACCATTCAGTTGGACTGAGGAGGCTGAGCATATAACTCGGGGCAGAATTTGAGCCGCATTGAAAAAAATAAGGTTAAACAGATCCTTATATGGACAGAATGAATTTGTATAATTGATGGTGATCCACAAATCTGGAAGAACACAACTTGATTTTTGCATTTTAGGATAAACTTGTAAGGTTATCAGGTAGAAAATACTTTTTTTTTCTTTTTCTTTTTTTAAATTTGTTGACTGAACAAATTAGATCTAGAAATCACTATGTGACAGTAACCATGGAATTCTGTGAAGTATTAAAAAGTTATTTTAAATTTTTCCCCAGACTGAAATGTGTAGTTTGCGAAATGAATAGAAATGTTTCCTTCAATTAGTTTTAAAAGTTCCAGTGCAATCATTTATTTTGAAATCTAAACAATGCAGCATTAAGAATCTGAAAGTGAAACTGACTTCATAGATTTTTATGGTCTTTCCTGCAAGAGATGCAAAAGGTAAACAAGATAATTAGCAACAAAATGTGTGGATTTTTAGAATTATTTTATTTTTATAATTAAAAGGATTTAGTAATGTAGGTAAAATGTGTTTACAATTTGTGAGTTTTATATCAGTATGTCTCTGTCAAGATGTTGATATTATGGAAACTGCTCTTGAATGAAGCAAGCAGAATCTGACCTTGTATATGTAATACTTTACCTCAAAGTCCTCATTCCATGGATGAGATCAATTTACTTATAAACAAATTACTAAAAGACACAATACTGAGGTCTGCTTTGCAAATACCTTGTTTGTGCTTTAAGCGCAAATCTCAACAGCACAGATCCACGAGATGATGATACTCTAGATCATTCACATACTTTAACTCAATTGGTTGTCATCAGGGGCACAAGTATTCCTGGGAGTATGTAGAGATCTTCTAGGAGGTATATCAACTCATCTACAGATCTGCCTTGTGTTTTATGATAGGCTACGTACTTAATGAAGTCAGTACAAACTAAAATTTCATAGAGACAGTGAAATTTTTACCATTCTTTAAAACCTATACACTGACACGCAGGTATAACATATATAATTCAGTTGGTTTTTCCTATAATTTTATGATAAAAATGAGAAAGTAAGCAATCATTCAATAACAGTGTACTGTGGCACTTCTGTATCATTATGTCTGGTTTTATAAGCAAGTAGTTTTTAAGTGAGGTGAAACTTTGGGGATATACAAGAGAAATCAGATTCCAGAAAGGGGTACAATGGTCTAGAAAGGCTGGGAGCCACCGCTTTAGGGTAACCCCTTCTGTTCCAGCTTTGTTAGAATGAAGGAGAGAGGGTAATCTACTACTCAGGCTTTTGGGAAGCAGTCTCAGGCAGTTCTAACAGGTACGACTTCACTTTCCTAGAAAATCTGTAAGTTCTGGAGATATTGTTCCTCAAATCACAGTTACCCTGCATTCAGCAAAACTAACAAAGGGGAGTGATGACAGTTGACACAGGCTAATTATTTATATTTTTAAGCTGGTCAGTATTTTTCCTTTAGATTCTCTTAATTCTTTCCATTCCCGTTGTAGAAAACATTTTAATAGGAGTGAGCTATAAGACCCTTTGTGGTCCTGAATGATTGACTCATACAGTTGAGCAAAGCAGCATGATTGCCTTAAAAATGTTGTCATCTCATCTGAACTCTAACAATACATATACCTAAGGTAAAAGGTAAGTCTTATTTCAGTTATGTTCAAGTAGCATCACATATTGATATGCAGTGATGAATGCCCATCAGGAAAAAATAAATCCTCAAAAGATATATGTGTAAGTGATAAAAGGGACATAAACATTTAAAAATCCAAAACTTGGTGTCTTTCATTTTTTCCCTTTATATCTAATCTGTTTTCTCACATCTGTAAACTTTCATACCCATCACCACTGGAAATACCGTGAGTGCTCCAGTGGTGTATCTGAGAAAGCAGAGGCCTGCTAGCAGTTTTCGGTATTTGAAGTTTCTACTCTCTGTTATGAGAGCTGTGGTTAGCAAGGGAAAGGTCTGATCTGAATGTGAAGAACTAGGGTATAGACCAGGGGTCGACAAGTCAAAAGAGGAGAAGAGCCATTTCCCTCCCACTCTCCTACCATATGAGCATAAGGTGGCCAAGTGGAAGAGCCGCAGACCTAGTGATCGCAGGGCGGGGTGGCGCTGGGGCCAGAGGCTGCGCCACCTGCCCTCCCTCTGCTCCACTGACAGGGCAGAGCAGCGCTACCTGCCTACCTTGAGCTGGCTGTGCCTCCCCAGGGGGTTGAGAACAGCCAGTGTGGAGCTGTGGCTTGCAGGGTTGAGGCCCTGGTATGGCCCACTCCAAAGAGTTCAGGCTGCTTTGCCCCCGGACACCCCAAGGCTGACCAGAGGTTGCCTTGCCCCCAGGCCCTGGACTGGGCCTGTTCAGCCCTGGGGTGGCTGGGAGTGAAGCAGCCTGAACTCTTTGGAACGGGCCCCTCCAGGACCCCGCCCCCACAAGTTGTAGCTCCACGCCAGCTGTTCTCCCCCTGGAGAGGTGCAGCAAGCTGAGGATAGGCGGGGAGCACTGCTCCGCCCTGCCAGCAGAGCAGAGTGAGGGTAGGCGGTGCAACCTCTGGCCCCAGTGCAGGCCCCCTGGGCGAGTGCTAGGGTCCGCAGCGCTTCAACTCAGCTTCCTTGTCCTATGTGGTGGGAGGGTGGGGATGGCCAGGGCTGGCTGGGAGCTTGCCCTGATGCTGGGGCCAGCTGGGCACCCCACTGCCACCGGGCGTCCCCAGAGCTGCATGGTGGTAGTTTGAGAGCCGTGTGCAGCTCTGGAGCCATGGATTGCCGACTCCCAGCGTAGACCATTGAATTTCAGTCACAAAACTCCTTCTGTGGATGCAGAATCGGCACAGGTTGTCTTTAAAAACTTTCCCAATATTAGTTTTTATTGCCAATCTTATCATTAGTGTTATAACTATAAAACACTTACTGTCATGAGAACACTGTTTTAATTATTTTGGCCCTGAGCATCTCCTACTGCAGAGAGAAGGAAAGCTGGAAAAAGCTGCAGTGAGAGAGAATATGTGGAGGAAAAAATGGTTTCAGAGAACCCCTTGTAGTTGTTTTTTGTCCTGCTTGCAAAAATCTGTGCAGCTTCTTGGTCATTCCTTTATTATAATAATAACAATAAAGGAAGTGAATCTGTGGGAAGGGTTTTCTCTAAGAGCAACAACTACATTAAAAGTTATGGAAAATGAATGCTGCTTGTTTACCTTATCTCCTCATGTCTAGCACATGCTGTGGTTTAACTTAGAGGGGTGTCAGGCTGCAGGGCTATTCAATGCAGTGGACTTTGGGACACTACCATCTTGTAGGGTCCTAGTTCTAGCCAAAGCTCTAAAGTCTACACTGCAGTGGAACAACTTGAGTCCCATGAGGCTGAGTTGGATGGCAAGCAGTCCGCCACAGATTTTAGTTCTTGTGTAGACACACCAGAGACATCAGAGAGCACAGCTGTGGATGGGCAAACCAGCAATGGCAGTAGATCACAGCCTGAACATGTTGCTATGGCTGATGGATGCAGGTTATAGGGGAGAGGTGAAGGAAAATCCTTCTCTGCAGTAGACCATGCATCTATGGAAACTTGTGATTCTTTGGTCTTCACTGCATTTTCTGTCCCTGCCCCTTGTATGCTTCACATCCCTGCTGGACCTACAGACTGATAAGGGGACCACGTACCAGCTCTTGCTCAGTGTTTTGTGTCAGTTTGAGAAAGCAATATGTTCTGGGTTTAGGTCACAGGACTTGATCTACAATTGGGAATAATAATGTGATTTTTTTTTTCACACCCCTGCCTGCCATAGCTGTGCTGATGTAATACCTAGTGTACACACAGCTGTGTCAGTGGAAGAGTGCTTCCATTGACGTAGCTATTATCGTGTGGGGGTGATGTTTCTACAGCAACAGAAGAACGCTTTGTGTTTGTGTAGGATGTGTCTTTGCTGTGGTGCTATGCCACCATAGTCTCCATAACGTAGACATACCCTTAGGATCTATGTTGCATCACTGATTACTTTGTGGACTTAAATAAATCATGTACTCTCTCTGTGCATTACTTTACACATCTATAAAATGCAGATAATACTCTCCTCATACTGGTGAAATGACAATTTAAATAATGTTCTGCTCCAGGCATTTTTATGTTCAGGGGAACATATAAACTAGTAGTTTATGTTCAGAAATCAGCATTAATTTGCCTTGATTCACCCTCATGCAGTCCTTGCAAACACCCTCCTCCCCCACCATAAGCTTTCAGCAAAACTTAAATATAACAGTGTTTCCTGAAACTGTGAAAGTTCAGCTTAAAGGACTACGCCAAATGTGAGGTCACACTTAGTAAAAAGTGTCACGCTTCACAATGTGAAACTACCTCTCCTTTTCTTCTTGTTGTGATTATCAATGACCCATAGTTTACAACTTTGACTTTAAAAGGTCAATCTTCATTGGCATGCATGATCTCAATAAATTCAGGTGGCTACTTGGTACTCTGGGGTCATTGTTTCAAGAAATTTGCAACCATAGCAGCTAGAGACTATTTATAAAAATACCAAAAAAACCAAAATGAGAACTAGTCGAGAGGCTTATGCGTGACTCCTCAGAGGGCCATCCCCCAAACTTTGGGAGATGCTATAATATTGGAAGCAAGATTAATATATAAAATTGCACTAATTTAAATGATAAGGACGAAGCCTGGCCATCCTTGAAACAGAAGAAAATCCAGCAAACAACCAGATACCACATACTGTGTGTGAGGCCAGAGGAAATTCTGCCTGGGTGCACAAGAATGTGCTAGTAGTTTATTACCTGACCAGTGCAGTTAAACTCACCATGCACACTATGTCTCAAATCCTGAGCTCCACAAAGCATTTTCCTAATCCTGGAACTGTGGCTGCTAGTCTGGGCCAGGATGAAAATTAGACTAGCTTCAGGGGTATTAAGCTTCCAAAGGGCTGTGTCAGCAGATCATTGTATATTTGGCAAACCACAGCCGCACAGCCTGTATGAGCCTCCTGGAGTGGGAAGGCTAGTTAAGACTACTTTATGACTGCTTTGCAGTGCCCAAATTTTCTTTAAAACAAAATAACCCCCACTTCCAGCCTTTAGGAACTGGAGGTTCTGACCTTATATTCCCACTGGGCATGATTTATGGGTAAAGTTTTAGGCTGGGCCAACATTAGAGGTGTGTGTGTGATGCTATCCAAGGCATGCACAGATTAACAATCTTTAATATTTATATTGCAGTAGCAGTTAGAGCCCTCAGTCAGATTCAGGGCTTCCTTACATTAGGTGCTGTCAGTACACCTAAGGTCCTTGCCCTGAAGAACTTCTGGCAAAAAGAAAACAAGTTACACACACGTCTCCCACCCCCCAAAAAGCCCGAGCTCTTCAATGAATCAAAATTGCCCTGTATGTGGTGCATGAACTGCTGCTGCCTTTCCAGAGTAATCAGTTACCCACATCTGCCCAAATTGATCAGGCTTTTTGGCCAAGGCTTAAAAAATAAACCCAACATGTACCACCTAAAGGATTTGGCCTACTTTCTAAGCAGAAATACTAGTGTCTACAGCCCTTCTGGATACATCTTTCTCCCGTTTTGTTTTTTTCAGGTTGATTTTTAACTCGCACACCCTGATACAAGAGCCTCAGTTTCCTACTGGTTTTTCTCCTACCAGTGAATGTCTCCCTAGAAATTTCAGGCCCCAATACATCATAGTTCCTGCCTTCCCCCTTCCCATTCTCATACTTCAGCTACAGACATGTTGGGAGCCCCTGAGTTCAGACCCCTGGTACATCTGTACGCCTTCTCCCCCTGGTCAGCCTTGCATTACCTCCCCTAATAAAATGGATATATTCTAGATCAGTCAAAACATAAAGTTAAGTGTATTGCACTGCTCCTTCTACTCAATCCTCTAATCTTGTTACAATGAAGGGGAGTGGCAGCCCCCCAGGTACTCTAACAGTCATGTACCTCAACCACTGTAACAGTGATAGCAGCTGGACTTCTCTAAAACACTCTGTGCAGAAAAGGCTGGGCCTCTCTCCCACCAGTGATCTCTGGGACCCTGAACAGCAATGGCACTGGAGATGACTGTGCATACTCAGGAAGCTAATAGCACACCAGTTACACTCAGTTTACGTTTGTTAGGTTCTCTACACACCCATGAGGGATAGACACTTTTTTGTGGGTGTGAGCAAAGTGAGATTCTGCAGAAGATGATGGCACTCATATGGGAAAAAATTATATTTCCTGTTCATTATGGGCTAGTGGGTTTTGAAGCCCAGCTTTTAACCATTAAAGCTAGTATTAGGCCTCTGTCTCTTTATCTTTTTCCATTTCTGTTTGTCTCTCTTCCTCATTTTCCTTTCATTTATTTTGATTTTTGTTCCAACATTTTTCCCTCACTGTAACTCCTATCAGTGTTAAAGGCAATGGCACCTGTGTTTCCTCATCTGTGGTCCAGCAAGGGCATCCATGAGATGCTTCAGGTTTCCCTGATCCTCCTCTCTTTTGAGTGGTGACACACAACTTACTCCCCAGGATATTTCCAGGCTTCACAGTCCCCTGACTATGCTGTGATATTCCAGCAAGAGACTTTGCCTAAGCAGGCCTGTTTACTTTCTCTTCAGAGATTAGTAAGAGGTAATTGAAAACCATTATTATAAGGTTCTTCAAAACGCCACTCAAGGCATTTTCAAATTCATCACAGCTGCCTCTCTGATCAAGCACCCAGTCTCATGGAGCCTAAGAAGTGACAGTCCTTTAACCCTTCCCTAAGGATTGGGACCGTCTGTGCACCTGGGGTCCTGTCCATTTACTGGTTCAGGAGGAAGGCCCTGAGCCTGTTTAAAACCAGACTATTTATCTAAGAACTTTTGTTGGTTGGTCCCTGGAGACCTGGGTTTGAGCTAATAGAGTCAAACCTCTCTAGGGGTTGGCTCCAAAGGGCTTGTGACTGGTGGCACTGTGTTAGCATCTCCCTCCTCCTGGAGGCATTCCACTGTAATTTATACATAGGGGCATTGTTAATACAATGAACCCCAAGGGTATTATACGTAATTCAGTAAAGTTTAATTTAATTCAGTAAAGTTTATAGTCCATAATGTTTGTTCAGCATATTGTCCGTCTGTCACAACATCTTTTCTTTAATAATAATAAATAATCAATGATAATGTTTAATAATGAATATAAAATCCAATCCATATTGATGCAATAGCAAAGCACAGCTACAGTAGGTGAGCTGGGGTAGTAGAGTATGTGAAATGACTGTTTTGTGAAAAGGACAGAGATCTGGTAATTTGGGAATCATTGATCTGATTGGAGAAATGGAGGATATAGCCTTAAATTTCTCACAAATTCTCAGCCTATTTTGTTCCATCTTCTATGAAGTTTCTGTACCATGTAGTCATGCTGGAAAGTCTGCTGACAGATCTGTACGCTTCTTGTATATGTGATGGGGGTTGCAAGTGACATTCTTCTTGTACTTGTTTCTCTAGAATGGAAGATATGGTTACTTGTACTCTCCCTTCTTATGGCCCATAAAAATGACTGAGTAATACACCCATTGCACAGGTATTTTCCTGTTAGAAGTGCCTTGTTCAAATAGTCCCTTCTTCAAGAGACCTGAAATACAGGATTTTTATCATATCTCTTAAAAGATGTTTTACCAGAAATGTTGTGACTGGAATATAGGACAAAGAAATATAAATGACACTCTGATGAAACAGTGTTCTCTAGACTTCTCTTAAATTATATAGTGGTAAACTTTATTCAAAGCAATCAGTTCAAGGAGTATATTTTCAGTGCAAATGTTTCTGTTAATGGAGCTAATATTTGTATTTTTTTATTCCCTATTTACTGCTCTAAACATATCCTGAAATGTAAATGGGGGTGGGAAGGGAATCTGAAATACAATCTGACCTTGTAAATTGCTTTATAAATCTTTGTAAAATGTTTCCATTTGTATTTTCTTTTGATATTTACTAACATGAAGATTAAAAGCATTCACAAACTGTAATGTGAAAGAGCAAAATATTTGGTTGCCCGATCCCATATTAACTTTGGGCTTGTCTACACTATGCTGCAGTGTGAACTAGAGGGATGCAAATTGTGGAGCACTCTCATTCACATCCCTCTGGTTCTCAGTGCAGTGCTGTGTGGCCAAGCCATTACGGTAGCATTTAGAGACTTATTATTTAAATGTTTTTGATGATGCTGGTTTTGTAGAAGAAACAAATTAACACTGTTTGGCCTCAAGCAATTTGTAATCTGAGACCCCCATCCTGCCAGTGTTTCCTCATGTCACTAACTGTGTGTTTTTGCAGAAATGCCGTAAAGATACACACAAGACAGAACTCACTGGGAGGTCTACAGGAAGTGTTAGATCAGATGTTAAATTACTATAGTAGAACTTCCCTAATCTACATATTGCTGAACCATGTACTTCATAATTCTCAAGAAGAAATGAAAGTATAGAGTGTAGGTTCAGTCTTTAGCTTTCAAAGTGAGTGAGCATGTTGCCATTTGTTTCGATTTGACACCTCTCTTTCATTCACTCCATTGGTGTATGAATTTTCTTGTTAAAACATGAGACTAAGAGCCAGATGCTTGAGGGTTTGTCACAGTTTTCTTGTGTGATCCTAGAGCAAGTCACTGATTCTCTGCTTCGGTTGTTTCCTTCTGCCGAATGGAGCAAAAAAGTCATAAATCTCCCAGGTTTGTGTTAGCTTCATTTATCAGTGTTTGCAAAACAGTTTTGAGATGGTTGGATTGAGAATGCCAGAGTAGCTAAAAATATTTTTTGTTTTATGTAATAGGATAAAAATAAGGTTACACATTTTAAATAGTATTGTTAGCTTTCTCACCCAAATGATTAGCGATTGTTTATATCTTGTGGGTTGTTTTTGTTAGAAGGAGAAATTGATGATAGACTGGTATTTCTTTGATGCAATCTTGTGTATTTATAAAAAGTGTACAGAGTCCTTTTTCCTTGGAAATAGCAAGAATTAAGTAAAAAGAGACAGGGTTTTTTTGCTCACAGATCTAAGCCTCTTCCCTGTCAGCACTCTGCCCAAATGCTGTCTTAGCTTTTTTCCAGGTCAGCTACAAACGCTTCTCAAATTATGTGTCATGCTTCTATCGTGGGTCTGCTGCTTCTCTTCCAGACATGCAGAGGCTATCCTTTCAATAGCTCAGCCCATATTATTTATCAGACCCACACATAACTGCCTTGGACTGCCTGGCTCCACCATTGCTTAGGCTTGCAGGTGAGCTGGTCCTTTGGCTGTTTTTTTTTCCATTTTTCAACTCACAGAATAAAGGGGCATTTGACTGTTTATTTGCCCTGAATGGAAGGTGGCTGTCACATCAGCAGCTTCAGAGAGGTGATATGATTGCCCAACCCTCAATATAACAATATTATGGAGGATAGCATATTATTGCACATGATGTAAGTAATAATCAGATATTCTATTACAGTGATCAGTCCATTGGTAAGAGCTATGTGATCTAAACCCAGCTCCTTTACTCTGGTGAAGGGGGGGGGTGTAATAATCTTCTAGGTCTGATTATTCTCTTAGTTACACCAGGTACAGGGTACAATTGATTTGAGTGAGAATTAGACTCCTTGTCTTCACAGATTTTTTTTTCTTTTTTTTTAAACTTTATGCATTACTGGAATCATCATCTTTCTGTAAATTTAAGTTTCTGGCATTCAGACATTGAATGTTCTTTGACAAATGATGAAAATGAGAAAATAATGATTGAAGAATATAGCATTTCAGAATAAACTGCAGCTTTGATCTGTGAGATGGCCTTCACTTGTGAGGAACATGGCTCAGGGCTAGGCCACAGGGCTTTGACATGCAGGGGGCAGAGGTGGTTGGTAGGGAAGTCTGGGTCTTCCTACTTTGCTGTGCTCTGACCCAAAACGCTCCATGAGGGCAACAGAAGGATCTGACACCTTGGACTGCATTAAGGCAGCCCTTCCTTGGCCACTTCCTATCACCCCGCTATTGTCCAAAGTTTGTGATCGATCACAGGAGACTGTGAAGTGGGTCAGCTCACTGTTTAGTACCTGTACGCAGCTGGTCTTGGTGTGTTATCACTTTCTCTCTTGGAGTGGCAGCTGCCTCCTCTTGTGAACAAAGTACACGATGTCAACATAGTTAAACCAGGTTAGTAAGTTAAAAGGGGAAATAACTCATTATTTAGAGGGAAAGTCCCTCTTGAGGAAGGAAACTTCAGGCTGTTGGTACTGGAGAGACCCAGCCTTCCCTTAGCTCTTTTCTCAGGAGCCACAACGTAAATGTTCTTTCTCTTCCCTGGCTTGCTCACAAGTGACCTGCTTTACTCCCTTTTAACTCCTCTTCCAGTTTGTGCCTCTCTTGCAAGTGTGGTGGAGCGGGGCTGGCTGAGCTCAGGGCAGCTCCTTTCTCCCTTATTGCTCAGTTTGTATATCCCATCACAGACTGGAAGAAATAGAGATCTAATTTGTGTTTAATCTTTTTGATTTCCTTCATGTATTACCATAAATGGTGTTACACATTGTCATTAGATGAAAATCTGCATCTGGAATTCACATATATAAGTAGAGAATTTGCTGTATGAGTATACTTAATGTCTATGTATGTTACTGTAATCTTAAACAAAAAGAAATTTGCGTCCCTTTAGGAAAACAGGACTCCATGTCTTCTAGTATAATATCTACTCTTTTTAGGATGGAATTTGCTCTGGAATGTTACATTTCAGATAATACTGAACTTTATTTTTCATAAAGCATTCAGTGGGATTTTCTCCTATGAAAGCTCACGTGAAAAATAAATCTGTTAGTCTTAAAGTGCCACGCGACTCCTTGGTTTTTTTCATAGTTAGTGCCTGCAGTTCATATATTTAAATAGAGATACTTGTTCTGTGATTTCTCCCTCCATATTTTTTAAATCTATAGTGGAATTTATTCCACAGATTGGACTAGAGTCAAGAGATTGTTCAGGTCATTTAGAGTTTTTCCAAGGTATAAAGTCAATGTGACTTGTGCATGCAGAATTTGACTCTAAGAACAAAACCTATGAAGTTTTGGATGATATCCGAGCACATGCTGTAAGCTCCTTTAGGCTAAGCGCATCAAGAGTTATTTCATGTTTCCCTCGTCTGCTGTCATTTACCACAGTGCCCAATATGTTCAATGGGTAATTTCTTTTTGTATGAGATGATGCTGCAAGTCCAAAGGGGATCTTTTAATATTCAGACTAGATTCTGTGTGCTTCCGGTGCCCTTTTACTTGTCAAGATGGCTACATTTCAAATGCACTGCTAATGATGCTTCTTGAAAGACAAGAGCATCTATGTGTTCTAAAAGGCCACTGTCATCAATTCCCCTCCAAGTCACCAAGCCCACAGACAATATAGGCTCACTTTTAAGGTTCTCAGAGTGTCATAAACAGACATTCCAAGATTAAACCACAACAGTGCAAACTTGTCAGCTTGTCAAAGCTTTGAGAAGGATCCCTGTACTTGCTGGAATTCAAATATCCACCTTGTATCTCCACATTGTTATGAGTGAAATGATCACATGATAATAGACAAGTGTTTATTTAGAAGGCTGTCTGAGTACCTTTCCTAGACCTGAAAAAGAGCTCTGTGTAAGGTTGAAAATTTGTCTCTTTCACCCTCAGAAGTTGATCCAATAATTAGCTCACCCGTCTTACCTCGCCTTTAAACCATGCAGTCAAAGATAATGGTACAAGTCTCAACGTAACAGAGAAGTGATTTCACAGAAAGGGCACTACTGAAAATTAGCTAGTTTAGGAAGATTAGAAATAGAATATAGGTAGAGGGAGTACGCTTATTCTCATTTTCTGTGGCACTTTTTGTGGTTTCTGAGAGAAGATTACTAGCCACCATGGCTTTTAATGGTTTTCGCTCCTCTTTACCTACTCCTCTCTGAGGTAATGATTGGTTGTACCAGTCATGCATGAGAGCACAGTGTGACTAAACTGGATAAATTGCCTTTTGTCTGTTTTTCCTACCATAAGGAGTCTGCAACTCCAATGGGTATAGCCTTGAGATAGTTGATTTTCCTCTAGTACCACTTGAATGCAAGTGCCTTTGTTGACAACATGCTGAGTCTTGACCAGCAAAATGAGGTTTACATTGAAAAATGACACATTGCTGGCAAAGGGTGTCAGCAAAGGGTGCAGGTGTAAATGGTTAAACTGCACCTAAAAACCAATTATTTTTATCTTTTCCTTTATAAGATATAAAGTAATACCTACTACTGAATTTTGATTGTTCCAGGGATGCTTTATTTTACAGATCCCAAAATAGTACAACAATTTCATGAAACATTTCATACTTGTAGTTATTTACACTATCTAAGAATGTATAAGCTTTAAAGGGAATGTTAAAGTTTTAACAGAACTCTATAAACATAGCCTGAGTTATTGCTAATAAGAGGGGGGTGTGAAATAATGGCATCTTTGTAGTAGGAAGCTTAGATGTATTGAGGGTATGTTTCTTTTAATTGTTAGGATTCTGTATCTGTCTTAAATTAGTATTAAAGCTGGGCTGTATTTGATCAGTTGTCACAAAGCGTAAAACTTGCATTAAAACAAAAATTAATTAAATGCAGAGAGAGTCTAATTTTTTCACTTCTTTTTCAGTGGCTCAGTTTGGCAAGTTAAAATGAATTTCTTGAGCAACCCTCACAAGTTTAATACGGAACGACAGTGTGGCAGGTTAAGTTCACCTGCCTGCTACATTCTAGCAAGTGGTTACGATACTGAATTTGTGCTTTCTGTGTACTTTAGGAGTCTATAATGTTCAGTATTTTGCCACTTCACAAGAATAATATATATTTTAAGGTGAAATTCTGCCCCCCCCCCCCACTTGAAGTAATAGTGTAGTGGTTAGCATCTTTGCTTAATATGCAGAAGGTCCTGGGTTCAAGCCCCAGGGGGTTGGACTTGATGGTCTCACAAGGTCTCTTCCAACCCTATGATTCTAGTCTGTTCTATAATAGAAGCTTTGCTGTGTCGGGCCAGGCTCTCACCTTAAAAATATAGATGGGATAGTATGATTTTTGCACACACAAGTGTGTGCAAGTATGATCCATAACAGAGCTAGTAGGTCTAATTTTAGGGTTGCTGGCCTCAATAGTATCCTTTTACGAGGTTTCCTGTTATGAAAACCCAGCCAAACTGTTATTTCCTGCTGTTAATATAATCAAAATAGTGATCTAAAAAGAGGTGTTTGAAGTTTTTTTTATAGGTGTTTAGATTTTACTAGAGCATGCAAATTTGACCAAGATTTAAAAATAACATTTCTGTGGTGCAATAATAGAAAGGTGTGGAAAAATCAATATAAGTAAAACTTAACAATTACAAATCAGTAACAACGATTACAGATAAAATAAAACATGGGGGAAAAAGGTTTGTGGCCATATTGATTTACAGTGGAGGCAAATAAGTCTCTTCCTTGCCTTTTAAAATTTAAATATGGCCTAGCTAGATTAATATGTATTCCTATTACTTAATTTTTTTCTTTACTATTAATGGGAGTTACAGTTAGAACCCTGGAGAAAGACCCAAATCAAACTATTTTAACATAATTTTACATTATACTACAGTGCAAATGTTAAAAGTAATTATTCTATATAATGTACCAAATTGCTAACATTTTCATTATATCTGTGTATTTTGTTTCAATAATGATATAAAAAAGGCATGCTGTTAATTTTATACTAAAGAACTGCTGCTGGAAGGGCCAATTTATATTTTGAAAGATGACTGACATAATAAATGTGAGAGATGATTAAGAAGTTAAAAGTTTTTGACTAGTGCTTTGCATAAAAGGATTAAAATGAAAGACAACAAGAAATTTAAGAAAAAACACATTTCATGTGTTCAAGAGTTTTCAAGAGTTCATGTGGAGTAAAATAGGATTGTTAAGACCATGTATACAGTTTTTTCTATTTTCATGGCAAAGTGTTGTTTATTTCTCTTTAAACTCTCATGATGTAGGGTTTTCAAGGGCATGGCTTAACATTTGTCGACTGAGAAAAGCTGGATTCATCCTCTACCAGTTTAGTAAAACTCTCTAAATTTGGAGTCACATGGCACTCAAAGACAAACAGTCTTTGAGTGCTACACGACTCCTTCTTTTTTTAGCTGGACTAGACTAACACGGCTATCTCTTTGAAAATTCTCAAAATTTGCCCTGAGGTCACTGGTAGATCCACATGAGGTGTATCTTTCCTTTAAGCAGGCTTTCTATAAAGAACAGTCAGTGTACATGGACCTGCAGAGCAGGCAATTGGGTCAGATTCTCTAGCGTCCCATGTAGCTGTATAGAATGCTGACTATTGGCACAATGGACATTGGTTTAATATGGCATTACAGATGTTGTAATTGGTGTTGCATTTTAAGCATTTAGAAATGGCAGTGGCTATTTTGTTTAGCAGCACATCAGTAGCCTTGCACCTAAATTCCACTAAAAATTTCATTAAAATATGTAGTTGAGTCCTTTACTTTGTTTTGTCTTGAACTAAGTTAAGTGTTGTGCATTGTGGCTTGTTTAAAAAGCAGTGTCTGGCTGCCTTCTTCTGCAGTCTGTTCCTGTATTGATTCTGGGCACTTGCCAATTGTGACCCAGGACATCTTTCCAACCTTTATTCTTTATTGTCTTGTCCTCTAACTCTGCTTTTTAGCATTCATATATGTGCTATAAAACCAAAAATCTGGACTTCCATTTCTTAAGAAAAATAAAAAGGTAATATATGTATTGTGACACGGTCAGGCTGGATGGGTATAGGAGACTGGTCCTATTGAATCAGGCGGTGGTGGGTGGGCGCTAGCTCACCCACTTCTAAAGCCCCTCCTCCAGCCTATGGGGAGGTGGCACAGGAACCTGGTCCAAAAAAGTCCTGGGGACAACTAATGAGAAAACAGGGACGGTATAGGAGACTGGTGGAGGGAGTATATGTTAGCCCCAGACTCAATAAAGCTTTGTTCCCTGAGTTAAGTTAGCCTGGAATATTCTAGAATAATTGGTCCCAGGTGTCCCAATCAACAGGCCTGCTACTTAAAGCCTTGTTCTCAGGCAGGGCAGGGCAGCTGAAAGCAGACTAGAGAGAAGTAGAGCTGCTGAGAGGACACTGACAGTTTGTTTGGAGTTTTGCCCCAACACCAAAAGGGACAGTGGGAAATTTGGGAGAAAAAAGCCGAGGAGTCATGTAGCACTTTAAGACTAACAGATTTATTTTTATTTAAGTGTGACACGACGCCTTGTTTTTTTTGCTGAACTAGCAAAAATTTGGGAGAGAAAACCTTACAAGCAAGGCCACTAGGACCTACAGCGAGAGGGTGGACTGTATTTAATTGAGGGAAACTGTGGAACTTTCCCGAGCCTGAAGACTGAGGCTTTAAAACTAGAGACTGTGGGACTCGCCAGAGTCTGAATGCAGACCAGGAGCAGTGGGGCCACTGAGTGGTGATCCAGGGAAGGTAGCCGCCCTCCTGGACTAAGTGTGGAGACTGCTACTTAATAGGGCCCCTGGGTTGGGGCCCTGGGTAGAGGGTGGGACCAGGCCCCACTGACTCCCTTCCATCAGCCAACCCCTCACTTCCAGGGGGAAGGAAAAATTGAGAAGGGTCAGCCAAATCTTGCTGCACAATAGAAAGCACAGGACCTACAGAGGGGCCTGAGGCCTCACCTTGCTACAGTATATTTGTCATTACTGTACATCTTGAATGTTTTACTTCGAAGGTGGGAGAATTCTTTGCCACTAAATTTTGCAAGATTGCTTTTTATACATATGTGCCTCTTGAGGAAAGCATCTGCAGATTGAATGGTACAGTAAATAAATAGACGTTTGATTGGACTTTTCAGTTTTCAGAAATTTAAGATTGGCTGGTAAAATGTAACCGGACTAGTTTTTATTTTTTTCTTAGATTTTGGTGTGGTGTTATCTGTCTCTAACTCCCTTTTTCATTTTGTCATGTGATCACTTTTTCTATGTGTATGATCTGTGTTGCAAATGAAACTGTAATTGCATGGCTGTTAGGTATACCCTTGTTAGTTTTAATTTAGCTTATGCAATGAACAGTGGTAATAAGCAGGCCCATTGACAGTAGTTCTCGGCCCCTAGGCAGAATGGTCAATAACTCCCCACCCCAGAAAGTGATGGCTGAGGTCTGAGTGGGCTTCCACCAAAAATTTCCTTTTTTTTTAAATTCACCATGCAGATTTCTGTGTGGCTGAAGTGGTGGTAACTGCTGCTCAGCTTCCTGGACCACTTGGACTCTCCAGGGGGATTACTGACCTCACCTAGGGAAAAGCTATTTAAAGTATCACATCATTCACATTTTTGTCACTGTTCTAGCTCTTTCTTATGTCTACTGTATTTTGTATCTTTGCTGTGAAATACTTATTTGCTAAAATAAAAACTTGAATATTCATGTGTCAAAGGGTGAATTGGGTAGATTTTTCAAACTGAAGATAGTTTCATTTATTGTTAATGGCTTATTTATAAGATTTTTTCTTTCGGTATGTGTTTAATACTGGTTCTTCCCTAAACTTCATTGAGGATCCCAGGTTAGCTATTTTACTAGATGAAAATGTTTTAGATAAAACTGTAATTTGCCATGTTTCCTTAGTTGGAATCTTATGGCAAAATTTATCTGTCTCTTTTATAAAACTGTGCATTAAATCAATTTCTGTCAGATAAGATGTCTCACTTTGAGATAAATTAGTTAGTGAACAATGTAAATATTTGCATGGAATTTCCAGTTAATCAGTTCTTCAATTTATCCATGCCTTCCATTGCTCCCATGAATACATTCTGTTGCCAGTCTGAAGGGGTATGGGGAGGCAGAACCAGACTAATTTCTCTTTGGCTCAGAGCCCACCTCTTTGGATCAAATCCTGCCTTGCTTTGCAATATGGTGACATCAATTTTTTTTTTTTTAACCAGAAGTAACAACAAAACTGGCAATTTACTTAATTGTGTTTCCTTGGGAATTTGGATGAAGATGTTTTCCTCTTCTTTCTAGCACTTCAGCAGAGCTCTTCCATTGCCAGGCATGCTCCGAAAATTGGGTGAAAAAAAATTAGGGCAAACTAATAAACCAGTAAAGAATTCAGGAAGTGGCTGTCTGCTTATTCCAGAATTATAGAATCATTGAAGAATAGGGTTGGAAGGGGCTTTAGGAGGTCATCAAAGCAGGGCCAATGCCAGCTAAACAATCCTAGCCAGGGCTTTGTAAAGCTGCATCTTAAAAAATCTAAGGATGGAGATTTCACCACTTCCCTTGGCAACATACTCCAGTGCTGCATCACCCTCTTAGTGAAGAAGTTTTTCCTAATATCCAACCTAGATTTCTCCCATTGCAACTTGAGACTATTGCTCCTTGTTCTGTCATCTGCTACGACTGAGAACAGCCTAGGTCTGTCCTCCATGGAACACTATTTCAGAAAGTTAAAGCTGCTATCAGATCTCCCCTTATTCTTCTCTTCTGCAGATTAAACAAGCCTAGTTCCCTCAGCTTCTTCTCACAAATCATGTGCTCCAGCTCGCTAATCATTTTTGTTGCCATCTGCTGGACTATCTCTAATTTGTCTACATCTTTGCTGTAGTGGGGAGCCCAAAACTGAACACAGTACTCCAAATATAGCCTCATCAGTGCCAAATAGAGGGAAGCAGTCACTTCCCTTGATCTGCAGGCAGTGCTCCTACTCATGCAGCCCAATATGCTGTTAGCCTTCTTGGCCATCAGGGCACACTATTCACTCATATGCAGCTTCTTGTCCACTGTAGTCCCCAGGTCCTCTTCTGAAGAACTCCTGCCTCACCAGTCAGTCCCCACCCGTAGCAGTGCTCTCAGGATATTTATCTGTGTAGCACCTAGTACCTACAGGATTTTCCTCGTGTGGTTTATGGTGGCTCTACCTTTTCCAAGTGTGTGCCTAAGTTTTTCAGTCAATAAAATGAAATGATACTTCCCCTCTTCAAAACGTCTGACAAAGTGGGATTTTCTCCTGCAAAAGCTCATACGATAAATAAATTTGTTAGCCTTTAAGTGCCACAGGCCTCCTTGCTTTTTGGCTAGACTAGAGTAGCACGGCTGCCCCTTTGGAACTCACCCTCTTTTCTAAGTTTGCTTGTGTTTTGTGCTTTACAATGTACAGATATTAAAACAGTACATTGTACTGTTTAGAGCTATTACAAGTTCCAGCACCATTTTGAGACTATCAGTCAAACTAATAAATGCTTTCAAAAGTAAGTGAATTTCTCAAGTCTGACTGCCAGCACTAAGACTTGTGCATAAATGTAGGCTGGCTTGCATTTTCATTAATGAGCAAGGGTAAACCACATCCAAATATTACTTTGTGATGTTAATGTTTTTAGATAGTAAGACCACCATAAGCATCTTGGATGGGTTAATTCAACTGCTCCCATGGCACAAATCAGCATTTTTAAGAAAGGTATATTGATAATAAGCGTAATGATGTTATGAAATACATAGCTTCAAGAAGAAGAGCCTTGCATATTTTACTTTTTTGTTTTCTTTGTTGTTCTTCTCTCCTTATCTCTTCCTGTGCCTGTTTCTTCTTTCTTCTTTGCCGTCTCTCTCTATTTTACTCTTAACTGGTTTCCTCTTATATATATGAGAGCTGACTTCAGTCATGTCAGGTGTTCCCTTGTAGTTTTCTTTATACTTGTTCCCTTTCCTGTATGATTTTGTTGAGGCAGCAGACACACGGGAAGAGAGCTTGAGTCCTTGTTGGGCCACATGGTATAGGGTAACTGGTAATAAATTTGGTCAACATTGAATTTTAGTAGTATCAACCACTAATCTCTTTTTTAGTATGGTGGCATTACATGAGGATGTGGTTGTGTGGCTTGGAGCACTGAGAGTTAAGGAAGGGATGGGTCTATTACAGACCACCAAATCAGGAAGAGGGAGCAGAGGAGTCCTTTTACAATCAGGAAACAAGATTAGTTAATGCACATGAGCTAGAGTTAATGGGGGATTTTAACTCCCCTGATATGTGTTGGAAGATTATTGCAGCAGAACACAATGTGTCCTGTAAAGTTTTAGCATGTATAAGGGACAGCTTTCTGATTCAGCAAGTTGAGGAGACAACTAGGGGGTCATTTGTTTTGGATCTGTTTTTGACCAAAAGGTATGTGAATGTGAAGGTGGTCAAGAACTTGGGAGCAAGTGATTGTGATCATATCAAATTCAAGATCTTATGGAAAGGTGGAGATGAGAACAGCAAAACTAGCACATGGGACTTCAGAAAGGCAGATTTCAACTGAACTGTAGATATAGTAGGAAAGGTGCCATGGAAAGACACCTTAGGAAGAAAAGAAATTGAAGGGAGCTGGTAGTTGGTAATACTAGAGACTCAATGTCAAGCCATTCCAGTGCGGAAGAAAGATAAGAAGAGCTACAGGGAACCAGTGTGGCTGCACTAAGAACTGTTTTAGTTTTCTAAAACCCAAAAGGCTTATATACAGGCAATGTAAGGAGGGGTGTGTCACCAAGGAAGTGTACATGGTAATAGCACAAGCGTGTAGGAACAAAATCAGGAGAGCAAGGACAAAGAATGAGTTCCATCAAGCAAGAAAAGGAATAATGGAAAGGGTTTCTTTAAATTTATCTGAGAAAAAAGAAAGATCAAGGATGGCGTGGATGCACTACGCAGTGAAGGTGGTGAACTGGTAGCTGAAAAAAATAGGCAGACAGTGCTGCTCGATACTGACATTGCTTCAGTTTTCTCACAAAAAATATGAGATGATGACTAGCAAAGTTACCACAGAGAAGGGACGGCCAAACTGGCTCATAAGTCACATACAGATCTTCCACAGTTGAAATGCAGCTTGTGGAGGCCCCCCCCCCCGGTCTTTCTTCACCTACCAGATTGGGATGGAGAACTTGAGTTTCTACCCAGTGGGAAGGGGAAATCTTGAGAGGTCAGTCAGTTTGGCTACCCCTGCCATAGACAATAAAGGGAGAGGGATGCTGTTATTGGGACAAGTAAAGAATAAGTCATAGATCTTTTGATGAAATTGAATGAGTTCAGATAAGTGGAACTGGATGCTATTCTCCTGAGAGTACTGAAGGTTAGCCGAAGAAATCTTGGAGCTAATAGTAATAATATTTACAAACTCATGGATGACAGGAGTTGTCCCAGAAGACTAGAGAAGGGCTAAGGTAGTGCTTTTCTTTTAAAAGGGGAAAAGGAGAAGCCAGGGAGCTACAGTTCAATCAGCCAGACTTGGATATCTGGAAATTTACTAAAGCAATGTTTGAAACATTCAGTTTATGAATACTATGGGTGTCGCTGGGCACAACAGCAGCCTCAGCTGCCCTTGGCCTGGCTGGCTGCCTGGGGATGCCGTATCTGGGGACCTGCAAGCACCGGGTCCAGCCCTGGCTGGGAGCCTGGGGCTGCCAGTGGCGGCAATAGGTGTCAGATTGGGCCTAAGAACAGTGGCAGATACGGGGTTGGGCCTGAGGCTGCAAAGGGTGTATGGAAGGGGGCTGACAAGGCTCTGGGATTTGTGGTGGACCACATGAGTCAACATGAGTCAACAATGTGATGCTGTTATTGAAGAAGCAAATGTTGTATTAAGTTGCTTTAGAAGAAGCACAGCATGCTGGTCATGGATGATAATAGTACTGCTTTACATGGAGCTGGTTAATCTTCAGATGGACTTTTGTGTTTGATGTTGGTTTCCTAATGCATAGAAAGGATTTAGAGAAACTCAATCCTGTGGCTAGTGACAAAGATGACCAAAGAGATGGAATGCAAGCCATGTGAGAAAAGGCTGTAGGAACTAGATAGGTTTAGTTTGAAAAAGAGGAAATTAAGGGGAGAGGGGACATCACAGCAGCCTTCAAACTTGAAAGGCTGCCACAAAAAAGATGGAGAAAAGTTGTTCTCTTTTGCCATAGAGGGCAAAATAAGAGGAAGCGGGTTCAAACTGCAGCATAGCAGATTTAGATTAAATTTCAGGAAAACATTCCTCCTGTAAGAACAGTAGGATAATAGAGCAGACTGCTTCAGGAGGTTGTGGAAACTTCTTCACTGGAGGTTTTCAAAAGGAGGATGTGTTGGATAGCCATCTGTCACGGATGGGTTACACACAACAAATACTGCATCTTGGCAAGGGGTTAGATTAAATGACCCTGTTGTCTCATTTAACCTTTGATTCCATGTTTCTAAGACATATGGGCATGGAAATATTTTTCTGTTACAGTAAATTTTACCAATCAGCAAAAGTTAAGACCCTTAAATGGGGATGTTGGATGTGTAGGCTGCTACATCCTCCTGGAAGGCTTATCTTGAATTCTTATGCTCTTGTGGTCAGAGAACACATATCAGATACTGTCTCTACACTGGGGGGCTCTTTTAAGTCGACTTAACAAGGTTGACTTTAAGTCGAGTTAAAGTTGACCTTGTTAAGTCGACCTAATGGTATGTCTATACACTGGGCCTTTCCCTGCCCCAGGGACCTGATCCGGCTCCTGCTGCTGGCGGCAAGCAGCTTGGAGCTTGAGCTAGCCCCAAGCTGCTTGCTGCAAGTGGCAAGCAGCTTGTAGCTGGCTCCTGCTGCCTACTGGTGGCAACTGGGGCCAGATTGGGTCCCAGAGCTGGATTGGGTCCTGAGTGGAGCAGGGGGCAGGTCTTGCCTTTACATAGATTGACTTAAGGCCAGAGGTTAAAGTAAGCCGGAACACAGTGGAATGCTATTCTGGGGCTCACTATTTTTAGGCAGTCAGTGTTCTGGGGCCCCTAAAAATAGAAAATGTAGCTGGAATGTTGCATTCTGGGGCCCACCATTTAAAAATAGTGGCCCCAGAACTCAGTATTCTGGCTCCATTTTCTTTTTTTAAGGGGCCCCCCAGATGCTGACCGCCTAAAAATAGAGAATGGAGCCAGGCAGGGCAGGCAGCACTGTGAGAACAGGGGAAGAATGCCTGCACTGCTGTGATGTGCTGGTCAGTCCCCCCTACATATGCAGAGGCTGTGCTCAAGCTAGTGGACCCTGGGGGAAGAGGAAAAAGGGGTGATTGAATCTCCGCCACCCCTCCCTTGCCCCACTCTCGGAGAGCACCCTGCGCTGAGGGAAACAAGTGCGGAGCATGGCTCTCGGCATGGCTGCCAGCACAGGACATGAGGGCAAGGCACTACTGGCATGGGTGGGGCAGCAGGGCCGAAGGATCCCACTGCTGAGGTAGACAAGTGCGGCATGGAGGCTGGGCACGGCTATAGTCAGCACAGGACAAGAGGGCAGGGCACTTCTGGCACAAGGTGGGTGGGTGGGGCCCCAACTTGGGAACCAGCAGCCAGATGGGGGGCTGGTGTGTGGAGGGTAGGAGCCAGCATGTGGGGAACCAGCATGTGGGGGGCTGGTGTGTGGGGGCCAGAAGCTGGGGTGGGGGGCTGATGTGTGGGGGCAGGAGTTGGGGTAGGGGGCTGGTGTTTGGGGGAGGAGCTGGGGTGGGAGGTAAGCAGGTGGGGGCTGGCATTTGGGGGGGCAGGAGGTGGAGTACAGGGAGGGGCCCAGATGTGCAGGGGGGGCCCACCGATGCGGGAAGGGGGCCTGCCTGATTAGGAGGGTTCCAGGGTCTGCCAAATTATACTTTAACTTCTGCTTAAGGCTTCAGTAGACCTCAGGGGCAGGTGTTATTAAGTAAGTTGACTTAATAGAAGACCATTTTGGATGTGGAGTTCCTTAGGTTGACTTGAGAAGTTAAGTCGACCTAAGGCTCCAGTGTAGACATACCCAGAGAGAGGCAGAGAGGAAAAAGCAGGAAAATAAAGTGCTGTCCTTTGAGCAAAGTATGGCCATGGTAAAAGCTAGAAAGTGAGCTTTTGGATTTCTTGTTAGCTTATAGTCCCATGCCTCTTTAGCCAAGAAACTACTTGTTTTGTTCTTAGTTTCTTCAGTATGCGGAGAAGCAGGACCTTGATGCAGTCTCGTTTATACACAAGGAGTGCACACTTGAAATACCAGACTCCATCACTTCTTTTTCTGAGTAAAACAAGTGAGGAGTCCTGTGGCACTCTTTGCTTGTTTTGATGACCTAGACTAACATGTCTAACCCCTGTGGTACTTCTGACTAGACCAGGCATGGCCAAACTTATGGAACTCAAGAGCCACAAAAGTTGAGTATTAAACCTTCAAGAGCTGTACTGAGGCATATAGACACATACTTTTACCTACTCCAAAATTACAAAGTTTAAAATTCATTGCACACTTTAATTTTTATCATAAAAATAGGACAAATATTGATCCTACTAATGTCAGATTCTAATAATTACTTAAGGTTACCATGAAAACTAGGCCTATACAGTAAAACCAGCTGCTGCTCGAAGTAGAAGACTGCAGGCTAGTGGAGAGTTTTTTAAAATCCCAACCATGCTGTACTTCTTTCCACCATCCCAACCCCCTCATGAACTCCTAGGCTGGGGCTGGTTTCCTAAACTGATTTGCTGACATTCTTCTAAGAGCCACAATTTTTCATTCAAGAGCCACATGTGGCTTCCGAGCTGCAGTTTGGCCATGCCTGGACTAGACTATGCCCAGGCTCTGAAATTTGACTTGAAATTCGAAATTTATCAAAAAAAAAAAAAAAAAAAAGAGACAACAATAATATTGTACATGTTGAGACCAAACTGTGTCACCTTTTGTATCTTTATTTATAAATAACACTTGATGGGTGACAAATATTTAAGACTTATTTGCATTATTATTTGCAAACATGATCATGGAATGGAAACAACATTCAGAAAATCATGGATAAATAAAAACTAGATGAACAAATTGAGCTTTCCTAACATTAAGGGCTAGGTACTTAAGGCATCTTTTTCAGTAGTTATTTATTATTTTTGTTTTGGAGGTCTCACAAGGCCTCAAATGAGATTAGACCCCATCTGCTAGTCAGCGTAGATAGAAATAAATTCCACCTACACAGGAAATACTATCTAAATAGACAAGAGAGATGAGAGGGGGGACTGAGATGAAATGAAATCCAAAATCACACAGCACGTCAGTGACCAGCAGAATGCAGGTCTTCTAACTCCCAGTCCTGTACCTGATCTGGTAGATCTCACTGCATTTCTATTGGTGTCCGAGCATCTCATGACATTAATGATTTTATCACACAACGAAGTGTTGTCTCCATTTTATAGAGGCCAAGAGACTGATTTGTTCAAGGCTACACAGGAAGTCTGTGATAAAGCCAGGAACTGAACCCAGATCTGCTGGAATATCATTTTGTTCCCTTAAGTACAAGATTACCTTTCTTCATTGTCTGAATTCATGATAGAGAAACTGTTTTCTGTTCTCCAGTCCTTATAAACAGATACATGACTCATTTCATCAACTTTATAGTATAGGTGGAATGAAGCGTCAGAAAATAAGAGGGTGGTGCATTGAGGGCAGAATTCTGGTTGCATTTAACTTTCATTAAAACCTAGGGGTTTGCCCTGAGGAAGTATCTGAGGAATAATTTGTCTTGAAATGTATGTGAAAGGGAGAGGGAAACTGGGAACCTCCTCATAACATCTCTATAACTTCTCATTCTTTGTAATGAGGGTACTATGTTTCTTCATGGAGCCAAACCACAGGTAGTTGGACAGATATTTTAAAAACTTCTTGGTGTTTCATAGTTATAACTGTGTACTTGGCCTAGGGTAGTAGGGAACAAGCAATGATCCCTTGATTGCTGAAACCTTATTCCTTTTTTTGATGTTAAACTGTTAAGTCATTTACACAGGCAGGAAGCAATGGAGATCTAATTGTTAAGAAACTGTTTTGGTCTTATTTGAAATGTTACTTTAAAACTATTTGTCCAATCAAAGTAATAAATTCTCCTGTCTGAGCCCACCCAAATGGTAATACTGACTGTTATAGAATTTCTACTAAATATATATTTCTTGCAGTAACAGATTACGTACGGCAATTGAAAAATTTGTTTTAGGAGTTGAAGTTACATCCTATTATGATGTAGTCTACAGGTTATATATTGATTCTGTAGGATCATTTGTGTGACTGCTTGAGTTGCCCTTCCTCAGATACAAACATTAACAGAAGACTATAATTTGATATAGAAACTCTTTTATGTAACACCTTTATTTGACAATATTAAAGCATTTTACAAACATTAAATATATTATTTATAATTATATAGTTCCCAGGTTGTTTGGAGACGGGAGCCTTTCTTTGAGAAATTTACAGTTTTTAAGGTTTTGATCTTTTAGTTGAATCCTCATGGACTGACCCTTGTGCTGACACACATCCCTATTGACTTTGGTTGCTCTTTGTGTGTATGGGACTGTACCTCTTCAGATCCAGTGGCAGACTTTTGGCTTAAATAAGGAGCTTTGCATCTTGAAAAAACAAAGATTGCTCCTTTGTAAGTGGAGCGGGACACAGATCAGCGGGTATCTATTATTGTGTCCATTTTACAGATGGGGAGGCTGACTTTGGTTTCATGGGGTCTCAGCAAATCAGTGGCAGAGTCAGGAACAGAAACCAAGATGCCTGCGTCCTGCTTTTGAGTTCTGACCATTAGCTCACACTAAAGTCACTATATATCTGCTACAGCATCTCCCATTGAGGAAAGAGATTTGTCCTGCTGACGTCCTCATTTGGGCAGTGACTGATGTGCAGTATATCACAGACCTGTGCAAGGCCTCCTTATATGGCCATTTGGGGCTGACTTTAAGCTCTGTATAAAGAAATATTTTCTTGATATGTTTCTTCACCCGAGAACCATAATGGGAGGTGTGGAAAGCCTGAAAATCACAGTCAGATATTGTAATCATAGTGAGACTGAGACTCTTTTTCAGTTTTCCTTTAGCCAAACTAAAAATTCTTTTCTGTGGCAGCTAATGAAAGTTTTATTCACAGTTGTTCCTAAATATTTTCAATTTACAATATGATTGTTCTTGTTATGAATGTCAGAGTATGCTACATAATGCTTTGTGTTTGAATCTGTCCAAACATCTTTTGTCTTTATTCAAAGTTGCCTTGTTGATATACAAAGACACTGATACTGTACAAACTAATCTATAAATTAATTCATTGTTTAGGAGAGCTTGGTCTTATTCTTCGGGTTAAGCTCTGGTAAGCTTTGTAGTCAAAGGGAATAATGCTGTATAAGTAAAATGAAATATAACTGAAGATACTAATTACTGCTAAATAATAAATTGCCTAATAATCATTGAGTAAATGAATATGCTAATTAGCCCTGTTTGAATGATGGCATTAGTTAAAACACAAACATTCACAAATAAAGAGCTGAAATTCTCTCTGCATATAAAATCAAGAATACAAGGATTTAATTCTAATAATTTGACAGTCTTTTTATTTACAAACAATTGCATTCAGAGATATTATACAGACAGATAATATAGTGGTCCTTTGCCTGACAAGAAACACAGACAATTCTTTGTTAAACTATGGTGTCCTCAGTGAGTGAATCCATCTCCTGTGTTGCTACAGTTGATAGGTCAGCGAGGTGAGGGATTTCTTAGGCATTTTCTGAAGGATTTTCTTAGGTTTGCAAAGACTCTACAAGCACATGAAGGATGAAGGTGGGTGGAGGGAAACAGATAGAAATAAAGAATTCTGTCTGTGTTACAAGCTGCAATCACACATGCATAACCAGAACCTGAGAGAGCCAGTGCACTAGCCAGTGCTGTGTTCATACTTAATGTCCAAAGGTATCATAGAGTTGGATGGATCTCTCAACAGGCTGTTACCATTGGAGGGTAGGAGGGGTACTCCTGATGGCGGCTTTCTTCCCTATCCTTAGCAGGGGACCCTTTTTATCATAAGTCATGGTCACGTCTAGCACCTTAGGTGAATGCATGAGGGTTCCAATCCCCTTTCCCTTATCTGTCCTTCTACTCCCTATACCTGTGGGGTACCTGACTTTTCATAGGTTATTCTCTTAGTTCCCATTATCAACATCTACATAAACATGTTCTCATTATAATCTATGGGGAGAGCAAAACTTTTCATATGTTACCATCTGGTGTCATGTGGTCTTTGTGGATCATTTTAGTTTATATTTTCCTGATCATCACCTATTGCCACATTATTTACCATAATCTTGTAATTTTACTGGTACAGGTTTATTCCTACATCTACATATGTCCTACATTTCTTCATCTACATATGTCAACCCTACATTTCTGCATCTACATATGTCAACCCTGAGACATTTGTGAGTGCATCTACACAGCAATTAGAGACCTATGGCCAGCCTGTGCCAGCCGACTCAGATTGCAGGGCTGCTTCACTGCTGTGTAGACTTCCGGGCTTGGGATTAAGCCTGTGCTCTATGACCCTGTGAGGTAGGATGGTCCCAGAGTTCTCAGTCTGCAGCCTGAGCCTAAAGTCTGCACAGCAATGAAACAGCCCTGTAGTCCAAGCCTTGTGAACCAAAGTTAGCTGGCAGAGGCCAGCCACAGATTTCCATTTGCTGTGTTGACATACCCTGTATGGATAAGATGAAATTTTATAGGCCTCTGCCTGTAGGCCTTGTATTACAGCCTTACTTTGCTTATATTCTTAGTACACACTCACCATCCATAAATCAATTGTTAACTACAACAGCAAATCCTCCACTGGACACAGTGCAGACATAACTGGGAGCGCCCCACCTCTGTGCCCCGTGCCACAGGGGCATAGGAGCTAGCCTGCAGCAGTGGGCTGGGGGCCAGGCTCCCAGCTCGTTGCTGTGGGCAGTGGGGGCTGGCAGCTGACTTGTGTCCTGGCTGCCTGGAAGTGGCCAGGGTCCGTGGAACTGGCTCCTGGGTCAGAGCATGAGTCAGCTGCCAGCTGGTGGTGGCTAGGGTTACCAGATGTCAGGCATAAGGAGAACATGTCCTCCTTTTTACCTTCACGTCCTCCATCCAGCAGGCATTTTAAAATACATGATTTTGTCTGGCTTTTTACATACAGGGGTTAAAGTATGCTGGAACGCTCAAAAAACACCCCGTTTTTATGGGGAAGTGTTCCAAGGCCCCCTGAAAACAGAAGAATGTTACATTAATACTACACTTCCTCCATGTGTCTGCCAATGTCCTCCTTTTGGTACTCCCTGTCCTCCTTTCCTTGCTTTGGTATCTGGTAAGGACATGTCCTCTTTTTTACCTTCATGTCCTCCTTTTTACCTTCACGTCCTCTGTCTGGCAGATGTTTTAATACATGATTTTGTATGGCTTTTTACTTACAGGGGTTAAAGTATGCTGGAGTGCCACAGAATACCTTATTTTTAGGGGAAAGCATTCCAGGGTCCTCTAAAAACAGAAGAACATTACATTAATACTACATTTTCTCCATGTGTCCTCCAACGTCTTCCTTTTGGTACTCCCCTGTCCTCCTTTCCAGGCTTTGGTATCTGGGAGGCCTAGCAGTGGCAGAAGCTTTCCGCCACCACTGGCAGGCCAGGGGAATCCAGATCCTCCCCCAGCTGCCAGGAGACGAGCTGGGAAGCTTCTGCTGCCACCACCATGACATTGTGTTACCAACTTTGCCCACCGACTCGGGGTATGCTCATTTATTAGGGTTGCTTTCTCTATGGGGAAGATGGTACTTCTATTAGTGTGCTGCTTGTGTGACTTGTGTTTCTACAGAGGTGCGTCTGAGCGGACCGGGTCTATCAGCACTCTCAGCTGACCCCTTATGTGTCCCTGAACTCAGTAGGCTGGGTCACACAGCACTTTTCTGCTGCTACCCTTATGGGCCCCTGGACTCAATCAGGCTGGGTCAAAACAGCACTTGTCAGCTGTCACCCTTATATGCCCCTGGAGTCAATCAGGCTACTATCCCTATCAATGAGCAAACCTTACAGGGTTGTGGGCATTACAGGGATCTTTGGCTAGGTAATAGAAGCGTTGCTGCAAAGTGATATAAAGAAACCAAGACCACAAAGGAGAGGGAATGATGTCTTAAAAGAGTCTGGAAACTGG
The DNA here is from genome assembly GCA_007922195.1 of Podocnemis expansa. Taxonomy (NCBI): domain Eukaryota; kingdom Metazoa; phylum Chordata; order Testudines; family Podocnemididae; genus Podocnemis; species Podocnemis expansa. Next base: position 30,985,150 of record ML681964.1, on the reverse strand, counting down.
CTTAATAACAAAAGTCATTTTATTGCTAGGTATCTAAAACTTGTACTACTAAGAATAATTACAAAGGAGAGAAGAATACCCCAAAATACCCAGTTACAGCATTGATAAACATACAAGGAAAGAAGAACACCCAGCTACAATATTACCTAGATTCTACTGTATCAGGGCTAGAGGGAGAGAGAATGAGTCATAATTAACACAAAGGGAGAGAGGTTGGGGGGGGGGAGGGAGAGAGAGAGAGAGAGAGAGAGAGAG
>ML681964.1:30906452-30984795 GCA_007922195.1 Podocnemis expansa | reverse complement strand
AGTTGGGCGGGGGGTGTCTCACCACTCTGTGTAGCAGAAAGGTTTCCAGGTTGTGCAGATCAGGGTCTCAGAGGCTGGATGGAAACAAAGCTCCCACAGCAATCAGCAAGGAAGAAAAGCCAGATCCCAGTGGAAATGATCCAGCTTTAGATCCAAGCATCAGGACTCAGGACTCAATCCAGACTCACACAGGATTCAGAAAGGATCCAGTCAGGACTTGCACAGGACACACACTACACTACTTCACTATGTGGGTAAAGGTTTTTTATAAGGACTTGTTTATGTGGCCAATACACATTCCTGGCTGGGTGTAATGGTTCAGAGAAGCTCACAATACAGTCAGGCAGGCTCAGTATTTTGGGTATCAAGTATCACATCTGTGACTAGAATGGTCTGATAATTGCTGAGTTTGTTCGTTCTGGTGTGAGATCCCCCATCAGGCAATGCTTCTCTGCTTCTTCAATCCCAGAGTTCAGTACAGCTCTTGCTTCTTCAATCCCAGAGTTCAGTGCGGCTTCTGCTTTGGAGTCTGGTTCTCCATAGTCAATGCAAATGAAGCTTCATTGTGCTGATGGCTTTTGGATATGGGTAGATTAGGAAAAGGATGTCTCCCATTTCCTACTGTTTTTGGTTTTCAGTTCAAGCAGAGGTTGGGGGATGTGTGGGGGGGGAGGCACAGGCTAGATACTATGCTCTGATTCCTCAAGAACACAGAGCTAACATGTAACAATTGGGGGGGAGGGGAGGGGATCTGGATTGCTGCCGGTGGAATTTTAGGGGGCTCGGGGGACAGATCTGGCTCCCCGTGGCAGCTGGGAACAGATCCGGATTCATCCTCAGCTGCTGTGGAAAGCCAGATCTATCCCCTCCACCCTCTAAAATTCCCCACTTGAGTCTTTGCGCCCTTCACCCTGGCCTAGTTATGGCTCTGGGAGGAAGGGGGCACTTTAGGGGGTCAGAGTGGGGAGCAGGACAAAGGGTGGGAGGGTCAGCTGGGAAAGCGCCCAGGGACTCCGGGAAGTGGGTAGGGAAGGAGCAGTGTTCCCTCTAAGCTGATGATGCAGCTGAGCAAGTTGTTGGATGCACTGGGGGAGCTGGCAGGCAGCAGCTAAGGAGCCCAGTGGCAGTCGGGGAACCAGCAGGGAACTTGCTCAGCTGCATCCAGAACTTGCTCAGCTGCATCATCATCTTAGAGAGAACGTTGGTTCTCACCATGAATTCTTGTAGATCACTGGGTTTAGAGAAGAAAATTTCTCTTATGACGTTAGGAAAAAAGCATCTGACAAAATGAGATATTCTCCCACGAAAGCTCATGCAATAAATGTATTTGTTAGTCTTCAAGTGCCACAGGACTTCTTGTTTGTTTTACTGAGCTAGACTAATGCGGCTGCCCCTTTAGATCTTTGTTTCTTAGAAAGTGTCCTGTGTGTTGCTGCCTTTTAAATGATGTATTATGCTGTAATGAGTCTAGAAAATGGTTTGAGGATCATTTAAAAACAAATTAGGGTGTAAAGACCTGTTTTATTTCCCAAGGGTCAGAATCTCAGCTGTGCAAACTGGCATAATTTCATTAGTGTTAATGAAGCTGTGCCAATACATACCATAGGAGGATTTGGCCTTAAGAATGTGCCCATCTCTTAAAGCTCTTTTACAATAAATATTGGTGAGAGCATTTTACATTTCATTATTGCAAATGGATACCAACATTTTTGTTCCCATCAGTACACCAGACTGGTTTATTGAGTTATTCTGCCTTAGCTTCGGACTATGTACAGGATTAAACAAATAGGAGGGAGGAGTTATCAGTTTGCGAACATTAAATTTTCCACCACAGTCTGGCAGATTACCATACAAGGACTCTTGGTTTTTCTAACATGTTAGTAGCAGAAGTGACAAATATGCATCAGTTGGACAGTACTAGTAAAGATAAATATCACAGGCTACTTCTGTGATTGTTTTTGTTTTGTTTTTTTTTTTACAGCTAACCCCCTCATCTCTCAGCAGGCTGCTCCCGGGCCCCACTGACTCTTAGGTTCCCTTTCTCTCACATGCGTTCAGGTAACTGAACTGATTCAAGGACTGAAAGATACAGTGGTCAGCAACCTTTGCTGGTCCCTGTGGCAGCCCCTCATCCCCAGCTCTTAGCAGGTGGCAGGGGTGGGGCCAGCAGGTGCCAGGAGCTGTTATGGACCCAGGCCCCACTTGGGGGGCAGAGCCGGTAGAGGGGAGCAGTCATGATGCACTTTCAGCTCTGCAGAGTGATGCTGCAGGGCTTGGAGCCCTGTGTGCCACTCAGAATGGGCTCATGGGACACATGCCGTGGGTTGCTGGCTCCTGGATTATCAGATGGGAGTAGTGATCCAAGAAGATGGAAGTACAAGTTAACTGAGTCAGAAGATAAGTAGGAGTCTTAATATACTTTTGCTTGCTTGATCTTCTGGATTTCTGGGCTAATGTGACATGAAAGTGGCCAGCAACATAAAGTGATCAGCTCTCCTCCAAACTGCTCAATCGCAAGCAGGCTGTCCTGGTGAGGAGAGAGGGAGTGGCAAGGGGAGTGACTGTCCTGTGCCCAGAGTTTTGGCAGGCCCTGTGTTGCCCCTGGCGCCATGCTGCCTTCTGTGGCATTTTGGAGGGGGGTGCCATGCTTCAGTGCATTTCTGGCCCTGGCTCTGCCCCTGGAGCAGAGCGACCACATACTGGCCTAGGGGAAGAGTGGGAGCACAAAGCCCAGCCTCTGGGCCAGCCCACCCCTGGGGATAGACTAGCAGGCCCAGGGATGGGGAGGGAGCCCTGAGCTTGTCCTTTGGTCCAGAGAGACCCCACCCTCTCCATTGCTTGGGTAGTTGGGGGCTCCCACAGGCTGATTGGCCCTGGGCCTCGCCCACCCCTAGGGACAACCCTTGTCAGAATTGGTCCACTCACACAATAGAAAAGTATGAATAATTAGAGAAGAAACTTAAAAATCTCATTAGCAAGGAAAGGAAATCATCTGTTTCTGAGAGGAGGACACATTCTCTGCATTTTTACTAAAAGAAGGGAAAATAGATTGACGGCTCATCAGGATGTAGTATGTCCATTTTTCATTAGGAAATCTCAGTGTCTGAAACCAGAGCATTCATCTGGGTTTCTGTTCCAAATGCAAACGCAGCAGAAATAAAGCACTGTTGAGACGCTTACTGATGTTTAGATTAAAACAAACCAGAGGTCCTGTGGCACCTTTAAAGACTAACAAATTTAATTATCACATGAGCTTTTGTTAGAGAAAATCTCACTTTGTTGATGTTTGGATTGTTAGCCATTCAGTTTGCTTAGCTTTCCCTGATGCTAAAATTTCTTCATCCAAATCTCCTTCTAAGTTTTATTTTCAGGTATTTTAGTGACAAGCATAATGTAGCAACTCAGATTTTCCATGTTATCTCCACATTGTGATATTCATGATGACGGACACACTGCATTGGAAGGTAAATTCAACTCTGACTGTGCTGTGCTAAAGCATCTCACTTTTGGAGGGGAAGACAGGATTAAGGACTGTGGTCAGGAAAGTTACTACATTCTCCAGTGGACACCTGAATCAGCAGCTTATTATTCATAAGATTTATTCCTTCAGTTCAATTTTCTACTGCCTGTATTCTATGAAGCCATACAGTTGTTAATTGAGTTTAATGGAACCTGAAAGAACTAAGTTCTGTCCCTGGATCTGCCACAGCCATGCGCTGTGGTAAGTCACTTGAAGTAATACTTTTATAGGTGGCTTTTGTATTCTGCTATTGTTCTGTGAACGTAACAGAATATACCTAGTGCTTGATTTTCAGGAGTATTCAGCGGTTGCCACTGTAGCTGGAGCAAATAGGAACTGGACATGTTCAACACTAATGACAAATCAAGCCTTAGGTTTCTCAAGTCATTGAAGCACCCAGAGTTAGTGGGCACTCTTGCAAATTTTGGCCTTAATCTCTCTGTGCTTTGATTTCCCATCTTGAAGATGCAGATAATAATTCTTCCCCGTATCAGGGCTGTGTTGCTTAGCTATATTAACTTATGTTTGAGAGGCAGTCAGATGGTTTGATAATGAGTGCTGCAGAAAAAAATAAATTAACAAGTTCATATCTAATGTAGAGATAAGTAATGTACAGTAAATAGGTCTGGGGCCACACACTGAATGATGAGACTAAAAGAAATACTGGATTGCTCTCATTTCTTGGGCACCACCAATCAGGTAATGGTTGCCAAATGAGGCAAGGGTCTTGTGGGAGGAAAAAAAAAAAAGTATGTGATTATGTAATGAAAGACTCAAATGTATGCATAAGTTTTTAATATGCTCAGAGGCATTTCCTAAATTTTCAGTGCTCAACTTTGCAACTTTAACTTTTTTCAACATACATAATATATTTACACCCAGCTTTTTCTAAGCATAGTGAGTGAGAACACTTCTGCATTATCATGTTTATAGTCTAGTAAATAGTAGCATTTGTCAGTATAACACCAAAATAACCAAACAGTTCTTTATAAGTGCATGTTCTAAGATTTAGAAACAGATTTTTTTGAAAAGGAAGCAAGAAATATCACTTTTTAATTTGTTTTGTAATAATTATGTTGGGAATTGTTTTGCACATCTTTTATTTCCTTATTTTTCATGGTGTTATGGCGTTTGATGTAAATGATTTTAGAGCCCTATAAAAACAATTTAAAGAAAGGAGGACCTTATTTTTCTATGGAATGTACAAATTTGGATTTTATTTCTATGTCATGAATTTGCATTTGTTTTTCTCCAGCTTAGTGTGTATTCTATATGTAAATAGCTCAGATACTGAATTATGAATGGATATATGAGCATAGTTTTTCACTGAAAACATGAATTGTGGGTATTAGAAAGGCCAGGGAAAAGTAAGTTACATTAAAAATATAGTAAAGGTTCATTATAGATCCTTGCTTTCAGAGTTTTAAGAGGTTGAAAATTCTGTACAGTCAAAGGTAAATCGAAGTGCAGGGATGTCCAGAAAGAAAAGATGTTTTTAGACAACCCATTAATAATCTAATGATGTGACAGACCTAGTGGCAGTTTTAGAACTGCCAGTAAAATTGCCTGTGAAGTCTATAAAGCAGCTAGATGCTGTTGCTTAAAGCGGGTCTTCTGCATGTCATCTGGGTCCTTTTTGGCCAACCTTAATCGTTGTCTAGTTCTAAATTCTAACTCTAATTCTAATTTTAAACCAAGACAGTGTTATCTTTTTTTTTAATACAGCTGTCCTGGAAACAATATATTTGAGGAAAAATATTTATTTATGTAGTAAACAATGATTTACCTTGTATAATCTTTAAGTAATATGTTTGCATATTAGGGCTGATTGCAAATAAATTGGACTTACTGAATTTTTTTCTGCAAAAGATATCTGTTCTATTAAAAAATTCAGCTATTCATTTAAAAAGGAAAAACAAAAAAGACCTTCCAGAAAATTTCCTTTTATTTGGGAGGAAGATAATCTCAAGCTTTGATGACAACTTTTAATGTGGAAAAGTTGGCATTTTATGTTTTGATCTAAAATGTCAGAAAGATGTTTCAACATTACTCAGATTCAAATGATTTGGCTGGGTCTGACATTGAACTATGTTCCCTCAAGCCTTCATGGTGGCTTATGCTCTCATTCTCCTTTCTGGGCTAGAGTCCTCAGATGAAGTAAATCTCTCATGATGCGGTGGGCAGAAAGGGGAGATTGCAGTTATCCAACCACAGAACCTGGCCCCTGAAACTTTTGACCTTTTGTCAATTTTCTTGTGAACCCAACCCCATTTTCTGAAACAGTTGTACTTCAAAATACTTAGTAAAGCGATCAGTGATATTAAACTTCCTTTCATAAGGTTCATTGTTGGAAAATCTCTGAATGTGCCTTTCTGACTCAACAGAAATTCTAATCTACATCATGGCTGTGTCCAGCATTGACTTCCTTCTCTCTTGTTTCCACAACACTCGTGGGAGCAGGGCTTCTGTGGCTGTGATAATGCACAGGGATGTAGGGCCCTTCTGTTGGCCAATCACATTAACAGAAGTTAAACACAGCTCAAAGCGGCTGAGTAGATTCTGTTTACTTCTTGTGATGGTGAGGCATCCTACTATTGTTTGTTTATTATTTGTTTACTGTTGCACAGCCAGTTTTCTAGGTCACTCTCCAGACATTTCAGATGGATAGGTTGTGCCCAGAAGACCTCACAAGCTATAAGGTGGACTTGATTCTCTGGCTTGCAGCATACAGGAGCAGAGACCAGGAATAGGCAGATTTGGAGAGAAAATTTAGACTGAGATAAAGTTATGTTCCATTGTTGCTGTTTGAATTACCAGTAAAGACGAACCCCTGCACAGGAACCTTATACAGCATGTGTATGCTTCATCTGGAGAAAAGGTGGAGCACTACATGCTAATAATCCCCAGCAGTCCATCCAAAAAGCAGCAGTTAATATTATTTTTCTCACTCATTGATCAGGCAACAAATTGCTCTCTTGAAATCTCTGAAATGCCTGTAGTGACAGTAGTAGCCTATAGGCCTTGCACAATTCCATCTGGCCTGTGTGTAGCAGTGTTTCTCAACGTTTAGTGGGCCAGGGAACACTTAAAGCTATTAATAACTTTATGTGGAACACCTGATGAAAACATTCTCAAAAAAGCTGGTAAAGTGGTGGGAAATTTAAAATGCTTCAGTCAGAGCAAAGCCTCCAGGTGTGCATCAGCATGCACCACCACACGCCAGGAGGCTTTGCTGCAGCTCAGGCATTAAATTGCTTCTTCCCCTTCCCTAGTCAGTCCCCCAAAGGGGAGGGGTCAGGGTGGGTCACAGAACACCTGTACTATGTCCGAGGAACACCATTGTTCCACGGAACAACAGTTGAGAAACACTGGTGTATAGGATGGTGTTACATCATGGGCATGTCTATATTTAGAAGTTATTTTGAAAGCAGGAGGCTTATTTCAAAATAACTTTTTTCCTGTCCATGCATGAATTTTGTTACTTTGAATTGTTTCTTTATTTTGAAATAATGCGCTATTTCAAAATTATAAAACCTGGTTTTATTTTGAAATAGCACTTAAATCAAAATTATTATTTCAAAATAAGCCATTCTAAGTCGCAGAATAGGCTTATTTCAGAATAATGACCTTACTCTTTTGCCTGCCTTCCCCTATTTCAAATTCGAGAGTATAGTGAAGACACTCTACTTGCAGGTCAATGCACATTGACCAGTTATGCTGGAAGGAAAACAGGGGATATGGGATGTAATTCAATTAGGGCACAAATTTCTTTGTCAATTGCTGTGAATACCTGGCAGATAAAATTGTTCAGTATAGGTAATTCCATAATCATTTACTTACAGCAGGGGAGCTGGTGCCGTTCCTCCCCCTTACCATTCTGGTCCCCAGCCAACCCACTGCTGGGCTCTCTTACCATGCTGCCCCACCCTCAGATGAGTGTTACATGGAGGCTGTAAAGAGGGAGGGGAATACTTACAATGGACAACAGCTACAAGGAAGTGCCAGCAGCTATCTTAATTGCTTCTTCTCATTCCTAGCTAGGTTCCCTGACATTTACTGATGCCTTTCTTTAATATTAAAGTGGTTCTCCTCCCAAATCTGCCAAGTGAACATTAAAAGCTCTGATGCCAAGTATGCTATGTCTGGATGAGAAATTACCAACCTCCCTACATTACTGAGGAATTTGGCTACCTCCCTGTTCACATACTTCCTAGCCTTGTTGATCTATAGAGGTTTCCTAGATCCCTGACACCTGCTGTCTTGTAACATTTCTGACCAAATAATTATTTGGACAACAAAGATTTTGCTTCCTGAATACTTTTGGATGTATCTTATGGATTTTGGGCTGCTGATTACGAACATCACCATGAAATTTCCCTATCATGTACCATTTTTTAAAATTGCCTATATTTGTTATTTCAATTCATAATTTAAGTCTATTAAAATGTTGCCCACAATGTAAGCTGAAAAGTTTTCTGTCTTGTGCCCAAGCATGCCAGGGCATGCAGTGACACTGCACCTAGTGCAGGCCACACAACATGCAGTGGGAATGCTGAGGCTTAGGCAGGGCAGATGCTGGCAGGACAGGTTTTAGAAAGGCTATAAAAGCGTTTTGCACACACTGTTCTATGCATTGCATTTATATCAGTTTGCATTCATGTTGATGTGCATGCTCTATGTGCATAGCACATTGTGTGTACTCACAATAATAACGCAATTATATTTTCAGGAAGATTCGTGATAGCAAAATGTCTTGCCAATTTCGCAACAGCCGTGATACGTTCTGTTACATTTGTGGCGAATATACGTTTAAACCTCAAAGACAGAGCATTACTGCATGTATCAAGAAAGCGTATGAGCTCTACTTTGGGTGTAAAACTGGTGATCAGGACAAAGCCTGGGCTCCTCACATTTGTTGCACAACATGCCCTGTCGATCTTAGAGCTTGGCTCAGAGGTACTCGGAAGTCAATGCCTTTCACTGTCCTGATGATATGGTGAGAGCAGAAGGATCATGTGACAAACCGTTACTTCTGTCTCACCAATGTGTCTGGGTTCTTTGCTAAAAACAAGAAAGCCATTGAATACCCCAGTCTCCCTTCAGCCATGAGACCTGTGCCGCATGACGACAGCCTCCCAGTACCAAAGCCACCAGAGACATGGAGCCTAGAGGAGACAGACGAAGATGCCATGAGGCATGAGCCAGGAATGGACAATGACACTGATCTGGATTTTGAATGATTTACTTCGAGTGGGCCTCAACTGATAACTCAATCTGAGGTAAATGACCTGGTCAGGGACTTGGGTTTGTCAAAGGCAAAAGCAGAATTACTGGGTTCAAGACAGCAAGGATGGAGTCTGCTGTCACCAGGCATGAAAATTTCTGTCTTTCACAGCTGCCAAGTAGATTTGACACAATTCTTTGGTCAGGTTGATAATCTGCGTTTCTGCACTGACATTGAGGGGCTGTTCATTGCTTTGGGTTGCCAGCAAGACCCACAATGGCGTCTTTTTATTGATTCGTCTGTGTTAAGCCTGAAAGCTGTGTTGTTACACAATGGCAATGTCCACCCTTCAATACTAATTGGCTATGCAGTACACATGAAAGAAACCTAAGGAAATATGGAAGTTTTGTTGAAACACATACAGTACAGAAACTACAACTGGAACATCTGTGGTGATCTGAAAGTAGTCATGCTGCTACTAGGAATGCAGCTTGGATACACCAAGTACTGTTGTTTCATTTGCGAATGGGACAGCCGTGTTAAAGAGTCTCATGACATTAAAAAGGACTGGCCACTCTGTAAGCAGTTGATTCCAGGGCGGAAAAGTGCAGCACATAAACCACTTGTAGACCCGACAAAGATATTTTTGTCTCCTCTTCACATAAAACTCGGACTGAAGAAAAATTTTGTGAAAGCGATGAACAAGGAAGGTGAAGGATTTCGATATTTGAGACAGCTGTTTCCCAGAATAACTGATGTCAAGATTAAGGAAGGCATTTTTGTTGGTCCACAAATCAAACAGGTCATCAGTGACAGGCAGTTTTAAGAACTTCTAGTAGGGCCAGAGAAAATCGCATGGAAGGCGCTCAAGGATGTTGTTGAAAATTTTCTTGGCAACTACAGAGAACCAAACTACATGCAGCTGGTTGACAACATGCTTCAAGCGTACAAAACCATGAAGTGCAACATGTCACTAGATTCATTTTCTGCATTCGCATTTAGACTTCTTCCCTGCAAATCTTGGTGCAGTCAGTGATGAGCATGGTGAAAGGTTTCACCAGAACATTGCAATCATGGAAAAACGGTAACAGGGCAACTTGAATCCATCAGTGCTGGCCGATTATTGTTGGTCACTTAAATGAGAAGCCTCCGACACTGAATACAAACAAAAATCATCAACAAAACATTTTAGCTCAGTTGAACTATTGCAAAGCGTCAGCACTGTTATGCAATTAAACACATTACATTCAATAAAAGTCAATTTATTGTTTCTCCAAATTCCTGTGTGATACAAGTAGTCTGAAATTATATGTGTGCTCATCTTCAAGCGGTTTAGCATAATCAAAAAACATTTCTGAGGAAGCAACACTTTTGAAAAAATGTATTGTCCAGTGTTTTAGCTCTTGCAGAAAGTTCTGACCCAAGTCCTTAGATCTGAGCATTGTTTACCCCTTTACACATTCCCAAATCATTTTCCCTGGGGTAAAACACAAGCTTTCTGATGCCTGCTCAAGTGTCACCACTGGGTACAAAATGGGCACCCAACTGGTCCTGTAATATACTCTTCCTCCTGTACCTACTCAGAACTGTTTCACCCCTGAGGCCCAGATGCAAGCCTCCAGACAAACTGGAAGACTTCCTAGTCGCCCAGTAAACAATGCTGTGCCTGCAAATCCACACTACTGTTTGCCTGGCCTTCATGCAAGCATCTGGAATGCAGGCACAAAGGAGAATAAAAACTGACTCCCCATCTGGGGTCTCCTGTGTGTTCTGTGCACTTCAAAATGCTAATACCCAATTTCCTGAATTGTTCCATCCCACAGAGACAGCTGTGCTACTGATGTTGCTGACCTGATCCTGAATGAGTGGGAACCAAATTCATGTGTGGAAATCCCCAATCTTGTCAGTCCCATCTTTAACACTGTAACAAACTAGTATGTTGTGAGGGGACTCCTGTCACTCTGAATTAAGAGAGGGCCTGTTCCTCCCTTCTTTTGTTGCCTAGTATGTCCTCAGATCTTATACTGTGCAAATCTCAGTGTTCCCACCCTGCAGTAGAATAATGACTTCACCCTGGCCTCCTTTGACCTGTCTTTGACTTTTCTGTGGTTAATATATCAGACTGTTTGCACTGCCCCACATCCTTTGAAAAAAGGTTTTAAAAAAACAAAAAAGCAAAAAAAAACCTATTTTGAAATTCAAAATTTTTTGAAAAGCCTTATTTTGAAAAGTTATTTCGAGAGAGGAATTCTCCATCTTGAAATAATGCAGTGCCCCCCCCCCCCCCAAAAAGAGTCCACACTGGACTTCCTTTTTTGAAAAAAGAGAGAGCTAATTGAAAAGATGGGCAGGCTTTTTTGAAAAAAGCTGGTGCTGGGTCTGGCGATGGCTTTTTTGAAAAAATCTTCTTTGAAAAAGCCCTTTTTCTAACAACAACTAGGTTTAACCTTACCGAAAAAGCGCTCCGATATTTTGAAATACCCGTGTCCTTTTTCTTTTCTTTTTTTTTTTTTTTTTGACAAAAAGCGCTTTTTGGAAAGAAGTTAGGTTTTACTTTTTCAAAAAAGTGCTCTGGTGTTTTGATATACTGGAGCACTTTTTTTGAAAAAGCAGAACGGCTCCATGGACACAGAAAAATTTTTTCGGGATAAGCTTCCTTATCCCAAAAAACTTTCCAGTGTAGATGTGCCCACTGACTGCCACTCCCAGTGTATATCCCTGCAATGACATGTGGACTCTTAAGATCTGTGCCAGATTTCTAAACATATTGATAGTGATAGGATGATTCCTCCATATGGCCAGTGCTGAAAGACCACCCTGCTAAAAGTCGACACAGATCTGGGTAATCTTTCAGCCTACGGACAAACATAAAGCCTGATAAGTGAGTGGAACTGGTTGATAACACCAGTTGCCAAGTGGCTAATGATGCTATATACTGCTTGCTGTACTTAGTCCATTGTAATCAACCATTTTGGTGACAGGTCCTCCAGCTCCTGAAACTGTCCAAAATAATTACTATGTCTTTCATAGTTCCACAATGTTTGTGGATCCACAAACCTCTCATGAGCTTTCAACAGCTCATAAGCTAAGGTTCTGGACTGCTAGCAGCAGCCATTTGGGTTCTTGGCTAGCTCCTTCTACTAGCTCCTAAAATATGTCTATCTGAAAAAGAGACTGTATCTGCTATGCCATTATCAACCTTGGGCATGTGTTTGAAAGAGAAGCAGATGTTAAGGTTTAAATACCTCACTAGCCTCATAACCCTTTAGTGATCTGGAGGGCAGGTGCTTGATAACATATAGAAAACAATTATGTTGTCACACGAGAACACATCTGTTTATTAGCAAACTCTGTTTCTGAAATGATCACTGCCACCAAAATGGGGGAAAAAATTCTGAAATGTAAACTCCACTATTTCTTTTTGTATCCAGGTGAAGGGCATTTCTGGGCATACCACCTGCCTTGGCAAAATACACAAAACCTGTATTTCCCAAAGCATCCGAACGGATCTGTAAATCGGCCTTCAGTATCTTTTCTTCCCTCCACCATGAAGGGTGGATTTGCTGAGATAAAAATTGAGTAATATCTGAGGTGGCACCTATCAGAAGGTATCCTTGAAAGATGCAGCACTATTGAGGTATAGAGGAATTAATGAAATAAGCCCATTTCATTAGATAGGCTGGTGAGTCCATAGGGGCCATTAAGTTACAGGAAAAGCAGTAACCTGGATAAAATACCAGATATGCTATAAGACAGAGGAGAAAAAAAAAGCATGTGTGATGCGAAAAGAATCAGACTTCTTTTCAAAAAGATTTCCAGCCACCACCATACTTTAGCAATATGCATCTTTTAAGTAATATTTGGGGGCTTAATATTATAAGTAGGCCCGGTCTAGTTTGACTTTTGTCTACAGTAAGGCACAGAGGTGCCATTATTAAAGTCTGCTAATACAGAAGAAAACTGGGGATACCGAAACATCATAATAAAAGCCTGATTGTCTACAACAGGGGTAGGCCACCCTCAGCAAGTGTGCCGACAGTGGCACCTGAGCCCATTCAGAGTGCCACACAGCACCCTCTGCAGTACCACAGAACTTGCCACTCCTGCCTCTGAAAGCCACTCTGGGTGGCTTTCTTCAGGTGCAGCTGGGACACAAGGGGGCCCCCATGCCTATGCCTTCATGTGACAGAAAAAAGCTGTCCGGAATGGCTCCTCTCTGTAGCGTGATACTCCCCAAAGGAGGCAATCCATGCAGCTTCTTTCTGCAACATGCCTGGGAACCCCTGAAAGGAGCTGCTTCTTTCTGTGGCACTCCTGGGGATCCCTGTCCCCAGGCACACTGCCAGGTTGAGGCACTCTAGGCGACTTCTCTCTGTGGCATGCCTGGGAAGCATTCCCACTCCAGCTGTGACCACTGTTGAATTTTCAGGCAGCTGCCACATTTTTTGAACAGAGGGGGCCTCTGGCACCCACTGAGGGTTGGGGAGGAAGGATTGGCATAGGGGTCAGCAAAGGTTGCTGACCCCTGGTCTACAATTTCTCTGAATCAGGAAAAGCGAGATGCAGCTTATCTATCCTCCTGAGCAACTACTTTAAAAAAACAAAACACTCAAGTCTTCAGATATTTCTTCCAGATAAAAAAGTTCTTATGAACAGTCATCTGATACTTTCCCTAATCTGATCTGTTGTCCTACACATTGACTTGTTTGCTTTCATTTCCTAATTTTAATTGTATGCACTTCAGGACTAGAAACACATCTTACTGTAAAACAAACAAGGAATCTGGTGGCACTTAAAGACTAACAAATTTATTTGTTGCATGAGCTTTCATGGGAGAAAATCCCACTTCATCAGATTCTTGAAGATGGGAAACTTACAGAATGGGAGCATACTAAATGCAGCAGCATGTACATCATAGGATCAGGTCAGACAGTTATAGCAAATCAAAGCAGTTGTTTGGATTCAAACAGTGGAGTACAGCAATTAGCAGGGAAGTGTGGAGGGATGGAAAGGAAAAAAATTACTTGTAATAGGAAAAGAACCCATAGTCTTTATTCAGTCCAGAGTTCAGTGTGTCAAATCTATGTATGAATTCCAATTCTGCCATTTCTCTTTGAAGCTGTGATTTATTATTTAGTTGCCTGAGCATGGCTATGTAAACAAGTCTGCCTGGTCCTTACGGGCACAGACTATCCACCTGGGGAACAGGTGGACCAAACAAGTCCCTTAATCTCTGGTCCCTTACACAGAAGGACAACAGCTCCTCAGGCAGACGAGCAAGTAGTCTTTTGCCCTGAGGTAGGGCAAGTCTCAAACAATTAGACTTTGGTTCCAGGGGTGGGACAATCAACTAGTAGTCCTTGGCCCCTTTTAGTAGAGCACACAAACAAGTCCTTCAGTGGGGTTAATGAATAACAAGTTCTTGGATTGGTGAAGACAATGATTTCAGGCACCAGATGGGTCTTCTGCTTCAGGGTTCATGGTCCTGCAGGCAGCACCATCTACGGGAAGGGGAGAGGAGGAGGGGGACACAGGCCCACCCAACTCCACTGTGTCCCAGTCCAGGGCCTTACCAGTGACTAAGAGTTCATCCACTGAACCAGCAGGGCTCCTGCTGCAACACGTTGATCCTAGTGTGGGATTCAGGCCAGGGTGCCTGGGCAGCAGCTCCCCTAGGCCACTTCCTTCGCTGTCTCCCAGTAGTACCTGCTCGGCCCCTTCAGTTGAGTCCTCTGGGTAGTTGTCAAAATTTTTTGAAAAGCCTTATTTTGAAAAGTTATTTCGAGAGAGGAATTCTCCATCTTGAAATAAGGCAGTGGTTCTCCCCCCCCCCCCCCACACACACAAAAAAGAGTCCACACTGGACTTCCTTTTTTGAAAAAAGAGAGAGCTAATTGAAAAGATGCGCAGGCTTTTTTGAAAAAAGCTGGTGCTGGGTCTGGCGATGGAAGTTGTTCCCTAGCACTAAACAGTTTTGTTGTTCTCTCTGTACCTTTTCCATTTCTAATGTATCTTTTTTGAGATGGTGCAACCAGAACCACATATAGTATTTCAGGTTTGTGTATACCATGCATTTATATAGTGACATTGTTATTTTATTTCTTATTATCTGTCCCTTTCCCAATATTTCCTAACATTCTGCATTCTTTGACTCCTGCTTCACATTGAGTGGGTGTCTTCAGTCAGCTATCGACAGTGATGCTAAGATCTCTTTCTTGAGTAGTAGCAGCTAATTTATGCCCCATCATTTGTATGTGTAGTTGGGATTATGTTTTCTAATGGCCATTATGTAGCATTTATCCACATTGAATTTTGTTGCCCAGTCACCAAGTTTAATGAGATTCCTTTGTAACACTTTGCAGTATCTTTGGACTTAACTGTCTTGAGTAATTTTGTATCATGTGCAGATTTTTCAAACTCACTGTTTGCCTGCTTTTCTAGGTCATTTATTAATATGTTACACACCACTATTTACCCCTCCCCATTCTGAAGACTGACTGTTTATTCCTGCCCTTCGTCTTCTGTCTTTTAACCAGTTTCTGATCCATGAGAAGACCTTTTCTTTTATTGCAGGGCTGTTTACTTTGCTTAAGAGTCTTTGATGAGGGATCTTGTCAATGGCTTTCTGAAAGTCCAAGTGTAGTATATTTACTGTATCACCCTCATTCATCTGTTTGTTAACCCCCACAAAGGATTCTAATAGGTTGGTGAGACAGGAGCTCCCTTTACAAAAACCATATAGACTCTTCCCCCCAAAATAATGTTCCTCAATGTTTTTAATAATTCTGTTTACTATAATTGCAACCACCTTTTCTACTACTGAAGTTAATTGCCAGGTTCTAGACAAAGGATCCTGTTTGCATAAAGCCTTAAGTTAATAGCTAGATCCTAAAATCAGTCTATGATGTGTAGCATTTTGATCATGCATTTTCATTCTTTCTAAAACTTTTAATTCTTTTCTCACCTTACTGACATCTATTTTTTCTGGCCATTTGAGTTGGGGATGGCTGTGATCTTTTTGGCAATGGATTAGGCATCCCAGAGACAGGAAGAAGAGGCAGGGTGGTTGGTGAGTAACGGGCATGAGCTTAGGACTGGAGACACCAAACGTGCAGGTGGCAAGAACAGTGTGGGAAATGGAGAAGGAATGGATGAAGGGAGGGCCTGGATTGAGGCAAATGGCATCAGTGAGCAAGAGGATGGATACATAGGGCCTGTATTTTTGCTGGCAAAAGAAGGGAGGAGATCTGGGTGCAGCAGTGGAGGCTTTTGGGGTAGGCAAAGCAGGCGGCCACCTAGGGTCCGAAGCACTAAAGGGACCAATCCTCAATTTGGTGGACAGAAATGAAAATATAGAAAAATATACAAATTGTTCCCATCTAGCAGAGCTAGTAGGGCTGGAAGCCTAAGCACTTACCACTCTTGGCTCATCAAGGCAAGCTATCATTAGGATCTGTGCTTCATCTGCATTGCAGATTTCACATTATCTGCCTATCACCTTCACACTGACATGCTAAAAAAACAGGAGCAAGCAATAGACAGCACAATAGCAGGAACTTTTCCAGTGGCCTCAGCTTTTAATTCCTCAGTGTGACCATTTATGCTGCCATTGTTTAATTTTGTGAAATATTGCCCTTTCCTTTTCTTTTTTACCTGTTCTTTTGCCTTTTCCTTTGACTTTGTGACAATTTTTACTTTGGCTTTGGTTAGCTCAGGTTACCAGGTAGGTCCATATAGGCTGCTACATATAAATACAGTGCTGCCCTTAGGCGATCATTACAGCTTTGTGTGATCTCTCTTCAAAGCATCTGATGAAGTGGAATATTCTCCCACAAAAGCTCTTGCAATAAAGAAATCTGTTAGTCTTTAAGTGCCACAAAGCTCCTTGCTTTTTTTGCTTTACTAGACTAACATGGCTGCTCCCTTGGAACTGTGTTGTATGTCTTTCTTTTGGTAATTAAGTTCTTAGCTTCTTCTGTAGTTACTATTTAATATTTTTGAGGGGGCCAGAGTCTTATAAACTTGAGTACTTCAGAGAATTTCATTGAAATTTGGTGTTTTTCATTTATAACTACACACTAGAAACCTTTTCACTTATGTTTTATTTATAATAATTATTTGTATTAAATGTCTAGTGCACATAAACCCAAGCCTAGATGAAAAATTTGTAAGATTTGACTGCCAAAATTTTAAATGTGGTTATTTTAGTTGTTTTTGAGCCATTATTAATGTTACCACTTTTTATTTAGTAATTAATCTCATACTTTTTAAAAAAATTTAAAATGTTCATTTTAACTGTAGTTTAGCATTAGCTCATTTATGTTAAGTGAAAGATGATCAACTTACAAGCTTCATGATGGGAAGATCTTTAAAAATATACCCAAGAATAATTTACAAGTTCCAGAGGGATAGTCATGTTAGTCTGGTTCAGCAAAACAAACAAGGAGTCCTGGGGGTGGTGTGGGGCGGTTGGGGTGCATGGGAGACTTGGGCCACAGGGAGGACAGCAGTGGGGGCTGATAGTGAGCCCTTTAGGGTGCCCCACATTGGGGCTTCACCTAGGGCCCCCAATTGCCTAAGGCCGCCTCTGGGGTGGAGATGGGAAGAGGAGTACGCAAAGAGATGGGAAGAGGAGTACACAAAGTTGGTAGGACTTGTGGACTGGGGGAATGTAACCAGGAGAAAAAGATGGAGCTAGTGGGGAAGGCAGGGAAAGAGAAGAAGGACGACAGTTGGACCATTGGTTTGGTTTTACAGAAATACTGAGCAGCCACATCTCATATGAAGTTGTTGGTTCAGCAGTTTTGAAAATCAGGCCCTTGGTGACTAGAGTTATATAGACCAGTAGTTTCCATCCTTGGTGAGATGGCACACTTCAGTGAGAGGGGGTTGGACTCGATGATCTCACAAGGTCCCTTCCAGCCCTATGATTTGATTTGATTGATTTGATTGATTTGAAACAGGTCCATGACACACCCACTTTTTTCAACTGAATCGATTGCTCATAAATGTCACATTTACTTACATTTACTATGGTTTTACTAGAGAGCTTTGAAATATAGTGCATAGAACAAGCTAAAAAAGGATTAAAATGCATTACTGTTTCAAATCCACTAGAAAAAAATACATCATCTCGATTGTGCCCTTTGGTCCCCTAAGTTTAGAATGTTCATATTTTAGAATTGAAAGATCGATAAATTGCTTTGAGTTTGATGATTAATTTTCACGAGGTTTATACGTTGTAATTTTGGTTGGATAGAATATCGTTTAAGATGAAACAATCCTTGTTTTACATTGATTTTCATTACCTTTGCACAGAATTTCATGGCACACTTGGACAGTTCTTAGCAGTGGTTGAAACCCACTGATGTAGACAAAAACTGAGCACCCAAAATCAGAAGTCACTTCTGAAAACTTTGACTTGTTTTTGGAAGGGTTTTATCAGACACATGTTGGGCAAAAACACAGTAGAGCACAGATTATCCCAAAAGTTCTAGGACTGTATTCCAGACAATTTTTTATTTCAAAAGGTGAAGGAAGCTAGTAGGGGAGAGGCTATTCTAGGTTTGATTTTTGACTAATAGGGAGGAACTAGTTGATAATTTGAAAGTGGAAGGCAGCTTGGATGGAAGTGATCATGGAACAGTAGAGTTCATGATTCTAAGGATTGGTAGGAGGAAACACAGAATAAAAGATAATAGATTTCAAGAAGGCAAACTTTAGCAAACTCAGGGCATTGGTAGGTAAGATCAAATTTAAATGGCAAAACAGTTTGCAGGAACAAAATTAGAAAGGCCAAGGCCTGAAAGGATATTTAACTAGCTAGAAACATAAAAGGTAACAAGTAAACATTCTACAAATGTTTTAGAAGCAAGAGGATCACCAAGACAGCATAGGCCTATTACTCAGTGAGGGAAGGGAATAACAATAATAGAAATTATGGAAATAGGAGAAGTGCTAAATGACTTTGTTTTTTCAGTTTTTGCCAAAGAGATGAGTAGAAATTGCACATTTAACTTCATGAAAATAAGGCAGGATCAGAACTAAAGTAGAAAAAGAAGAAATTAAAAACTACTCAGACAGGTTAGATGGCTTTAGGTTACGAGGGCCTGGTGAATCCTAGAATACTTGAGGAGCTGATGAAGATACCTGAGCCATTAGCTATTATCTTTAGAAAGTCATGGAAGATGGGAGAAATTATGGAAGATTGAAAAAGGGTAAATATATGCAAATCTATAAAAAGGGGAATAAGGATAATCAGGAAATTATAGACTAGACAGCTTAACTTCAGTACCTAGAAAGAGAATGACACAAATAAATAAGGAATCCGTTTGCAAACATTGAAGATAATAAGGTGATAAATAACAGTCAGCGTGGATTTGTCAAGCACAAATCATGTTAAAACAACTTAATAGCCTTCTTTGACAGGATAATAAGCCTTGTGGTGGTGGTGGGGAGCAGTAGAAGTGGTAAGTCTTGATTTTAGTAACACTTTTGATAATGTGTTGTATGAACGAACTAGGGAAATACAACCTAGGTAGCGTTAGTATAAGGTAGGTTCGTAACTGGTCAGAAAACTGTTCCCAGAGAGTAGTTATCAGTGGTTCACAGCTAATGTGGAAGAGCATATCTTGTAGGGACCCACAGAGATTAGTTCTGAGACCAGTTCTGTTTAATATCTTCATCAGTGATTTAGATAATTGCATTGAGAGTAAACTTAAAATGTTTTAGATGGTAACAGGCTGGCAGGGATAGGCTTAAAATTCAAAATAATCGGGAGAAACTGGAGAAATTGTCTAAGTAAATAGGATGAAATCTTCAGTAAAAAAAAATGTAAAGTACTCCACTTAGGAAGGAACAGTCACTTGTACACCTACAAAATGGCTACCTAGCAAGGAGTGCTGCAGGATCTCAGGTTGTAGTAGATCAAAGCTAAATATGAATCAACAGTGTAACACTGTTGCAAAAAAAAGCAAACATTAGTTTGGGATGTACTAGCACGAGAATTGTAAGGAAGACACAAGGAGTAATTTTTACATTTTACTCCCTACTGATTAGGCCTCAGATGGTGTATTGTCTTCAGTGCTGGGTGCCACATTTCAAGGAAAATATGGATAGATTGGAGAAAGTCTAGAGAAGAGGAACAAAAATGATTAACTGTCTAGAAAACTTGACCTGTGGTGGAAGATTGAAAAAATTGGATTTGTTTAGTTTGGAGATGAGAAGACTGGGGCAAGGGAACATGATAACAGTTTTCAAGTACATAAAAGTTATTATGAGAAAGAGGGAGAAAAATTGTTCTCATTAATCTCTGAGACTAGGACAAGAAGCAGTAGGCTTAAATTGCAGCAACAGCAGTTTAAATTGGACATTAGGAAATACTTCCTAACTGTCAGATCAATGAAACACTGAAATAAATTGCCTAGGATAACTGTGGAATTTCAGTAATTGGAGATTTTTAAGAACAGGCAACTCCTGTCAAGGGTGAGCTAGAACGTTTAGTCGTGTGTGAATGCAGGGGGCTGGGCTAGAAACTTCTTGAAGTCCACTCCAGTCTCAAAGACTTGGTGACACTGTAATATTTACTGTCTTATCTATCACATAGCTAATGTTTTCTAATATTCTCTTAGCTTTTTTGACTGCTATTGTGCATTGAGCTGATGTTTTCAGAGAACTACCCCTATGACTCTATGTCCATACTGAGAGAATGAATGCCCATTCTATCAAGTTTATCCTCCATTCTTTAGGAAACCTCGCAAGAGGCTCTTTAACTTTTACCCACGCATCCAACCAGATGAGCATAAGGGACTTCTGTATAAGATTCCAAAGAAGGATGGCATGCCTCCACTACTGTGATGCCTAGGGCCACGAATGCTGCCACTTATGCAGTCTGAGAATGCTTTATGGGTTCTATCTGTTACAGGCCCTGTCTGCATTAAGCAAATTGTCACCTGTATGACTTATCAATAAAAGTTAAATTGATGTAAATCCCAAATATAGATTTGTTGCACCAGTGCAAAGGAAGGTTTATACTCGTGTAGCTTAACCTGCTCACATTCCAGTGTAAACTCTGCTGTGTGTTGCTGTACCTTTATAAGGGGCAGAAGCGCCACTGGCCAGGGGAAAAACCTGGGGCTCAACGCGCTGGGACTTGGGGCTATAGCCCTGTAAGCCCAGCACCAGCAATGTCTCTGATTAGGGGACTACCATGGAGCAACTGTATTCATGACTTCATAGACTATAAAGCCAAGAGAAATTGTGATAATCTAGTCTGATCTCCTCTATGACACAGGCCATAGGATTTCCCTGAATTAATACTTTTTGAATGGAGCTTATCTTTTTGAGAAATAACCAGGCTTGATATAAATAGTTCCAGTGAGGGAGAGTCTACTAAATCCATTTGTTAAGTTGTTCTAATGGTTAGTAACAGTCACTATTAAAAGTTGACACATTATTTCTTGACTGTATTTGTCTAGCTTCAGCTTTCAGCCATTGGCACTTGTTATATCTTTGTCTGCTATTCTGAAAAGCGTGTTATCAAGTTTCTGTTCCCCTAGTAAAACAAGCAAGGAGTCCTGGGGCACTTAAAAGTCTAACAGATTTATTTATTGCACGAGCTTTCCTGGGAAAAGATCTCACTTTGTCAGATGCTTTGAAGGCGAAGTGGGATTTTCTTCCACGAAAGCTCATGCAATAAATAAATTTGTTAGTCTTTAAGTGCCACAGAACTCCTTGTTTGTCTTACTGAACTACACTAATACTGCTGACCCTTTGGAACTTGTTTCGCTTGTAAGTACTTATAAACTAGTGTAGCCACCTCAGCGAGACTTTCCTTAATGCAGACTGGACCACAGTAATCTATTTAAGAATGGTAAGCAGCTTATGTTCAAGTTGTTTTGGGGGCTGCACAGGATTTGAATGATATTTTATTAAATTTTCAGTAATTAAATGTACAAAAAACAGAATAGAGATGATTATAGAGAACTATGGTATTTTTGTAGACAAGTTGGTATGTATACCTCTTTTAAAAGCTGGTTGCGAGCTGTAAAATGATGGAGAAAATGGAGACTAGAAAATGTAGACTATAGAAAAAAGACTGATGCAAAGAGAGTAGGAATATAAGTGTGTAAAGTTCAATTAAGGGCAGAAAATGATTGATATGGCCAGTACTGGATCATGAGATAGAGTTTCTTTTTTACCAAAACTTCCTGAAACATTAACTCTCATGAATACCTGGTTAGTACATAGAACCTAGGGGAAGTTGCCGGGTCTGATTGTACATACAACTCCTTCAAAAATGCTTACATCAGGCCTCAACAAATCAATGTTTCTGGTTGCTCTGATGACCAGTTTTAGTAGCCTGTCACCTAGCTCCATTGCAGACATGTAATGGAGGAACGCCCTCTGGTGAAAAAGTAAAATGGCCGGTGCCTAGCTCTGAGGCATTTTAGTCCACTGTTGGCTTAAATAACAGTCCCCTCTACCATCCAAATGTTTTTAATAATATTGAAAAAGTTTACCATCCTTTTTATGGGTTAGGATAGGCTTGATATCTCACAAATGCTCTTGGAAGTCCTCTCTCCACTTTGCATGTTCATGTAACCTCTTTTTGTGATAATGGGAGGTATGCATGCACATGAAGTAAAGAATACAACTGTATGTCTTCACCATTTGTCAGTGTCTCTTAGTAAATATTCTCTGTCTGATCATTTAATAATTGAATAACTGAAATCATAAGTAACCCCAATACAGTTAATTGCCAATTAATTGTCAATTGTTAAGAGTTAATGGCTAATTAATTGTTAATTGTAGATTTAAAAACCCCCGGAATTAAATCTTTCACATTTATAATGGTCTTGAAAAAATGGGTTAGTTAGTCCCTATTGAATAACTGTTTGCTTGAATCATGTATACAGTGGATGTCTAGAAGAGATAAGCTGTACTTGCAGCTGTGTCCTGTTTTGCCCAGTTTTGATTACATATGAAGGGTCAGGTTCTTCATGCCTTATTTATGTGAGATGAACTTTATTTGAGAGTAAAGAAGCAGATTTGGCTAAAAATGAAATTGCTATAAATTTTTTATTGTAATTTTTCTAGTTTATATTAATCTTTCATTAAAAAGAAGGCAACAATATTATTTTAAATAATTGCAGCATGTCCCACTTTCTTGTGGGAAATTTCAGAATTTGATTGACACACTTCAAGCCTAGTTTTAAAAATATTAAACAGTACGTAAATATATTTCAGCAGTTTTTGACTAAAATTAGTACTACATCTTAGCACTTATATAATCCTTTTCAAAGTGCTAAGCACACAGTAATTAACAAATTTAAAAAGTTGTGCTTTTGTAGCCTATAGAGTTAAATATACCATGAGTAGATACAATTAAAAACAAGGTTCTTTGCAGTTTCAATTGTGGAAGTCTGAGAGTGATGAAAATGGCATTAAGTTGAATGCAAAAGAAGTAACTCTATGCTGGAGTCAAGCTGCTATATTAATGCAGCTCTTTTTTGACTTTCAGTATCTGTAGGTTTTAGTGTAGGCGGCAAACTTGCCATAAAATGGTAATGGGATAGTACTCAACATTTCTAAAAAATGTTTTTTCCCACCAGATTTGCAGCCTACACAGTAAAGTTATGTAGTTGTATAATGAGAAACTGTAATTTCTGAATGCAGGAATTCACTGAATATCAAATCTCAAATGGCATAGAGGAATACAGTTTCAGCATGAGGGTTTTCTTTTTTTAATGAAAGGATAACGGTTTGTTACAGCTGTAGTGATATTTCTTATTCATGCTGTTGTGCCTTGTATATTTCCAAGTTGTTATAACAAAGAGTGCAATGTGCATGCATGTTTCAGTGTAAAATGTCTAGTATAGGACTTAAAAAACAAAAGAAACAAGAAGTTCTGCTTGGTCAGAGGAAGAAAAGGACTGCTGCTGCAGATTGCAATAAGTGAGAGCCTCTGTGAGGTCACAAACTGGCAGTATTACAGAACTGACATATCAGTACAGATGTGGAGTGAAGTTTTTTTTTCATATTAACATTTGACTGTTAGTGCCAAAAAGTTCTTTTGTTCAAAAGGAGAATAATAGAGACTTGGGATGTATCACAGAAAAATGTTAGTGTGTTTGAAAGCCAGTGTCTTATTGAGATCCCTTATTTGAGCCTAAAAACTTATGAGTTCAAATGTTTTTTTTATTCCATTCTAGTTCTAAACTTTCTTTTACCCAGAATTTGTCAGAAAGTATAGAATTGTTTGTGCTAAATTTGCAAGAGTTTATTCTCCTCTGCTGTGCTACTGTTAAGAAAGGGCAATAAACTGAAATTTGTATGGGTTAAATGTAGTTGATGTGGACACAGAGGCAAACTGAGACAGATAGGTGCATGAAATTAAGCAACAGGTTGCAACTTTTATTAAACTGTAGCATAAGAGAGGGATGCTATTCACCCATCACCCATATTCACCTGTACCATGCTTTTAAGTGGTTCCAGTGCAGGATCATGTGGTTCCTTACTATGTAATCCATTACTGGTATCAGGGTTGTAGGCTCTTTACTGAACCCATAGTGCAGAGTAGGATGTCTGCAGCCACCACCCCAGGATTCAGTTGTTTCTGAGTTCTAGCACCCTTCCCTCCCCTGTGAGAGGCACAGAGGGTGCAGCAGGGGGGAGACCCCTTGAGGGCCACAAGGTCTCACCCTATCACTTGAGCCCAAGTCTCATTACTGCAATCCAGGTCTTGTGCTGCTGGGAACCATTCATTTTATTCTCTTAACAGGAAACCAGCCACAGGGGAAGAGCAGACGTGTGGTCCTTATATGCCTTCCTCTGCATCCTGAGAATGACTGGGGTAGCTGCTGCTGCTTCTGGAAGTGCTGAGTAATCCTTTCATTGCCAGAATGGAATGAAAAGAGGCTCCACAGGATTCCTAGATTTGGCTAAGTCATGGGAGCTGAGAAATACTGGTCAAACAGCAGCCGTCTCCCCCAGCTGGCCCAGTAGGTCTAGAGACTCCAGAGGGAAAGACCTAACTATAGTTCTTTGGCGAGTTCTCCCTATCTTGCTACTAAGACGGTCTCTCTTGCACTGCCAGCCCCATCTGCTTCTTCCACCCATTGATGCGGCGGGTGGCACTTTTATCCATACACTATAAGTGAAAATACACCTACATAGTTTTAGATATATTTTACTGCAAATCATATTGACACAGAGTAATATACTTTTTGTATGTTTTTGGAATATTTATATCTTTTATAAAATATATATACATTGGGTGGATTTAGCAATATTTCTCTGATCCATTTGTAAACCCTCCTGCCTACAAGCCTACCATTCAAGATAGGAGAATTCTGCCTTGTGGCCTTTACACAGGTTTGAGAAATTAGGCCTGAGACACCTCTATGTGGTCTGTGTTGTCTTAACTCAGACCAGACCCACTTAGACTGATCACATGAACAAGGTTTTGTTCTGAAAGAAACTTATAGCAGCATTACAGTCCATTGGCCTCCTCCCTGCTTGTCTGCCACATGCTCCCAGCCTCAGTCAGTGCAGACACTCTCTGCAGGGGAGGGCAGAAGTGTTTCCTGGCAAGAGACAGGAAGTTTCTCCCAGCATGTTGCAGTTTGTAGTTCACAACTTGTAGTTCTTGCTGCTGCTCTTGAAGCACCCTGTACCTTGGGCTATACATACATATCAGCTCAGCCTCATTTTCATTTCACTTTAGTGCAGAAATCAATGTAACTCGACTGTAGTCAAAGAAGCTACTCCTGAATCTTGTAAGTGTGAGGTCAGAAGGGGTCTCTCGTTTATCTGCTGCAGTGATAAGGGATTGTAGATGACAAGGGTAAGTTCTCTGGGCTAGAGACAATCTTTCTGAGTTTATTTAACACCTGGCACATTGGGTCTTGTTCCATGATTGGGGTTCTAGTGCACAGCAAATAAGAGATAATCTAAATAAAATCATGGTTCTAGAAAATTGTATCTATAGTCTCATGCACCAATGATTTTTAATGAATTTTAAATATGTTGTATTAAAAAGGCTTAAAGAAGTGTTTGGGAGCTCACTACTCAATTATTACTGGTTACCATGTTTCGTGTTCATCCTAGTGGTGAGGTGTGGGATGAGAGATTATGAAATTGGCTGGTTGCTGTCAAAATTGCGGTTAACTTTGCATCTTAACATTTTGGGGGAAATACAAAGTGAAACCAGATATGACCCAATTAGTTTCTGTACAGCTGTAATTTGACAACGGTCTACATTTTATCTGAAATGAATGCTGGCACTAACTGGCACCTTTGTTTGTGCAACCTCAATACAAAAGTCAAAGAGTAACTGAGCCATGTAGAGATTGACCTTCTCTTTCACTACTGGAGATGGTCCATCCTGGTCAGGTTTGAAACCCAATAGTGAGGTGTGTGTATATGTGTTGCAGAAGGGTGCTGTAGAAGAATGTTAAATTGCTGAGATGTAGAGTTTTTAGAAAGCTGACCTTGTACGATTTGATCTGTCAGTAGTTCATGAAACTCTGGCAAATGTGGCCTAGTTTATGAGGGCTTGTTAATTCTCCGAGGGAGAAAATGAGCTTTGGTTCATTAGTGGTTGAAGAGGCACAAACTGAAGAATTCTGCATGTTTCTGAGCAATGGTCATTTGTATGTAGATGATGAACTGTCCCTTAAAATTAGTTAAAACAATAATAAAAAGTAATGTGCAATTTTTTTGCTTTTTCAAAATGTCACGATTTTGAATAGCTGTGCAATTTCTAGCAACTATTTTTGAGAGGAGGAAGTAATCAAAATCATATGTTTGATGGAAATTTTAAAAACTCAAAAATGGGAGTTCTTAACTGTCTCATTTGTCTTTGGTTGCAGATGAAGGCGCCAGAGTTTCACAAAACTATTACATTTTAAAGCAGGAAAGATTCTATTGAAAACAATTGGATGGCAATAATATTAGCTAAAAAGTGTTAAAATGCCATTTTCTGACTCCTAAAAATTCCTTGAGAGATTCAGAAACAGTTCTGAAGAGGAAAGCGACATCAATGTGTTAATCATGGTTTCCAAAACAGATTCTTGTGTAATTATTGCCAAGAATTTTCTCTTTCAAATAGGGTCTCAGTTTTCATTGACTTCAGAAGTACTGTTGATTATTGCTTTCAAAAAGTCAAAATACACTATGAATTGAATTAGGATAAAAACATCCCTGGTAGTAGTAGACTAAAAAGAAGCCAGTCTCTCAGGTTGCGGTCTCAACTAAGTCTAAGAGCTTGTGGCCTTTTTCTGAGAATAGGAGCCCAGCTGTATAAAACCACTTTGTAAATGAGCTAAATAAGGAAGACTATCAGTATTTGCTTCTTATCAGTACTACAAAAGCTAACCTTTCCTCCATAAGGCTAGACGTTTATTTAGCAGAGGCGTTCAAAAACAGGCGCTCTTTGGGAAGTATGCTTATTGAGGCTGACATGAGTGGGAAAAATAATTGGGCTAGGGATAGACTCAGTGGTCCATATTTTCTTTCAGATGACTGGTTTCTTGGTACTGAACTCCTCAGCTTACATGAGTTTGTGTTTTGCATATGTCATCACTAGATTTAATGGAGTAAAACAGTAACTATAAAATATGAGGAAGTTTGACTGTCAGTTTTTATTCTTTGAAGGTTATGTAGGTTTAACTTTTGTTGTTGAGAAAGTTATGTAACTACTACATATTGAGGCTTACAATTATCAATGTCACCCTGAAGTTCTGTTTGTAAAAGTTATTTCTGGGTTTGAATACTGCATACATTCTAGAGTTCAAAAGGAGGGGAAGGAGAGCTCGTTTGCTGTCATGTATAATAAACAGAGCAGTGGTTCCCAACCTATGGTCCAGGGATCTCCAGGGGTCTGCGGACATGTTGCAGGTGGTCCGCGGAGCCTCTCCCTACTGGGGATGGAATCCAGCTACAGTCCTGATGCTCCCCGCAGGGCTGCCTTTCCCTTCCTGTGGGTGGATCCTGGTAGGGGGTTGGAGCCGCGGCGGCTCCCTGGCAGAGGCAAGGGCAGGGGGCCATAGCTGCTGCGGCTTAGCTCCTCAGCAGTGCAGGCCATGGTGGCAGCAGCCCTGCTTTCCGGCTGTCCCAGTGATACCACCAGAATGATGCGGGCCAGATTACATAATCAGCTGAGGAGGGCCACAAATTTTTTTTTTTGTTAAAAAGGGGTCCCCAGCCTGGAAAAGGTTGGGAACCACTGAAATAGAGGTTCACAGCTGAGTCTTTTTCCAGGGTTAAAAAAGATGCAGTGTAATTCTTGTAGAAGGCATAATTTAAACAGCAGAAGTACTCATAGTACACAACATCCTTTAACCAACAAGAAATCCAGTTTTGTTCTTATCTCTTTCTTTTATGCATTAGGAAAACTGCTTTTCTGTTGCCAGTACATATAAATAGGAAAAGTGCGGGGAAAGAGAATAGAGTAGAGCTGGTTGAGTTTTCTTATTCAGAAATGTTTTTGAAGAAAAAAGACCTTTATTCAAAATAAGAATTCTGACAGAAAATGTGTTCCTTCTGAAAATTTCTCCTTTGGCCCCATGAAAGGGTATGCCTGTGCAGCAGCTAGGAGCATGCTACCTGATGTGGACAGACTGACACGTGCTTGCTGTGCTCGAGTAACTATACTAAAAATATCAATTTGGCCACAGTGCATTGGCGGCAGCTTGGCTAGCTGCCCAATACCAAGCAGAAACTGAAGGGTGGGAGTTGCATTTGGATGGGTAGTCTGAGTTGCTGTGGCCATGCTGCTGTTTTTAGTGTGTTGCTTTGAGGAGGGCTAACATGTGGCAGTCTACCCACACCAGGAGAGATACTCCCTGTTGTATCCTACAGATACCCCAAATTTTCCATTTTTATTGAAAAATCAGAAAATTTCAGCAAAATATTTCAAATAAAGCAAAATTCTTAAAACAGTTTGGTTTTTTTGAAATTCTTCTGATGAGCTCTATAGAAGACTATTAAGTGTACATCTAGCACTGAATCTCTGCCACTTGGATGACTTTTTTCATTGATTTTCTGGCATCGGTTTTCCATTGACTGTTATCCTATTCCTCATTTTCTGAGGATTGTGCTTTTTAAGATAAAGAACATTTTAAAATGATGTGGATGTAGAGATGGCAAACATGAGTGACTCTGCCTGATTATGAAATATTTTTCTAAATAAAGTGAAGGGTCTAATGACAGTGTAAATTTATGTCTTTTCATGCTGGATATTAAAGACTGCCACTCAAATCTTTCTGCTGAAATTGAAAATCTTCAGAAAAAAAACTTCACTGTATGGGGCAAACTGAGGCCTTCTCAGAACCCACATATGCGTGAAAGAGTTCAAGTACATTAGAACAAATTATTAAAGTGATCTAAAAGCTTATGCAGGAAATTAATCAATCATCACCATATAGTGTTACTGACCTTTTTATCTATTAAATTGAATGTTGGAAAATTATCTCCATTGAAACTTCTTGATATTAGAAATACATAACCTGCAAGTGCTCTTGTATATATGCTATTTTATCTTGCGGTGTCTGATAGGATGTTGTCGTGGGATGCACATCCATACACTCTGGACTATGATATATATATCATTTTTCTGTGCATTTTTTCACTGAGATTGTATGTTTTGATGCCAAATACACCATGCAAGGTTCCTTTATGAATGTTCCTAACATAGTCTACATAATTAATAGGGTATCATGTTTTCTGGAGCATCATGTATGTGTGCCCATTGTGCAGCAGATTACATGGCTTGGCAGGAGGGTGACAGAAAAAGCTCTCTTCCTGCAGTACGTAAATGGTACAGAAGCTGGAGAAATGCATCACTGATGCAAATTCAGTGGCCTAGCTCTTGTGGGTCAAAAGAAATCATGCAGCAGCACAGAGGGGGAAGGGCTGAGAGGAGACTGGAAATAAGACAGATATTTTGGCTATGTCTACATACCTAAAAGCTTAGTTCGGACTTGCTTAGTGTGAACTAGGTAGTTCGAAGTTAGTTTGAACTAACTTTGTTTTTTCAGTTCAAACTAACTTTTTGGTTTGAATTAGCTGCACTTTTTTTAGTTCAAACTAACTTTTTGTTCAAACTAAAAAAATTTGGCTAGTTCAAACTAAAAGTTAGTTCTAACTAAAAAAAGACGGTTAGTTCAAACTAGGTGTTAAAGTATAATTTGGCAGTCCTGGAACCCTCCTAATTGGGCGTTCCCCTGTCCCGCATGTCCAGGTGACCCACAGACCCCAGCTACTGCCCCTAATATCCATTCCCCTGTCCCCAAAATCCATCCTCAGCGCCCAATATACACCCCAGCTCAGGTGCCCAGTGTTCGGGCCCCAGAAAAAGAAAATGGAACTGGAACACTGCATTCTGGAGCCTGCTTTAAATGGTGGGCCCCAGCATGCAGCGTTTCGACTACATTTTCTAGTTTTAGGTGGCCAGGAATGCTGAGCCCCTAAAAATAGTGGGCCCCAGAATGGCAGTCCACCATTTTCCAGCCCACTTTAACCCCTGGTTCAAACTAACTGCTAGTTCGAACTTCAGTTCAAACTAGCTTGACTACATCCTGCTAGTTCAAACTAAATTTTGAAGTAAGTTTGAACTAAGCAGTTAGTTTGGACTAACCAGCCAAACTAACTAGTTCCAACTAAGCAAAGCCTAGTGTAGACATGGCTCAAATTCGTCCGGATTAGGCCTCTTATTCTGGAATAATTTGCTAGTGTAGAGATTGCCTTTGAGTAGAAGCTGCTGACTTTTTGCCGGAGGCACTCGTCTGGAAACATCTACAAGGAGAATTGGGACTTGTATGGATATAGGCAGAGTATGGCTGTGAGCCATCATGGCCAGACCTTTTGGGTGAGATCAGTGTAATTGTGATGGGCCACGTCCACACACAAGCCATAAAATCAATTTAACTGAAATTGTTTTAAGTTAAATTGATATAACAATCATTAAATCAATTTAACTTAAATTGATTTAATAGGTCCAAACCAGAAACCTGAAATTGAACTAGCATATCCGGGGACAGGAATTTCTAGTTCGATTCAGGAGAGGGGCACCATGGGAGGTGTGGCAACATGGCCCCCTGGCAGGGCCATGTTGCAACCCAGTCCTCTGCCTGTCTCTCCCCAGAAGAGTCAGTGGCAGGGGGGAAAAAAGCCGCCATTGGCTGTGGGCTTCTGGAGCCCAGAGGGGGAATAGACATCCCCTTCAGACTGGCTGAAGTCTTGTGGCTCAGCCAGCCAGGGGGGAAGTGGGACCACTTGTGCCTGGCTCTCCCCGTGGAGCTGGGCAGTGGGGGAAGGGGACCCTGCAGCCCTGGCTATAGGTGCAAGCTGGGCAGCGGGGGCAGGCATCCCCGTGTGCCCAACTTTCACTGTGTTAGCTGGGCAGCGGCAGAAGGGAGCTGTGCGTGCCTAGCTTCCCCCCATGCTATCTAGGTGCCGCTCGGCTAGCACGAGTGGAAGCCTTGCGCGCAAGGATCCCTGTCCCCGCCGCCCAGGTAGTGCTCCTGCAGCTGGGGAGCTGGGTTCCCTTCCCCCACCGCCCGGCTAGTATGGGGAGCTGGGCGTGGGGTGTTCCCCCCCACAGTCTTCCCTCCGAGGGCGCTTGGAGCCATGCTGGGGTGCTTTCCCTCACCACCTGGCCACCCAGCACCAGCGGGGGGTTGGGCCCCCCTGCACCACCTCTCCCTCCGTGGCCAGGTTGCTGATGGGGGGCTTCCTTACAGAGTGCCATGCACCCTGGGTGGAAGAAGGTCAGACACCTTATATTGATATATTTTTATATCGATATGACAAGTCCACACAGGGTTATATCAAAAGACAATTTCAATACAACCCTCATTTCAATATAATACTAGGTTTTATTATATCAAAATAATTTTCCTTATTTCAAAATAAGGGAGCTTCTTATCTTGAAATAAGTAAACATCAGGTGGACCTAAATTTTTTAAAATCAAAATAACCAGTGTTATTTTGATTTAAAACCTGTGTGTTGACATACCCACTGTGTTAATGTGACAGTGTGTGTTTTATATCCTTTATTTTTGATTGAGGCTACTTCTGACTCCTTTATTAAATGATTGTGCATTAATTTGCTGTATACTCACTTAGAATCATACTGTCATCAATAAACTGTTTTTTTCAATGGGAGTTGAGTGGATTTTAGAGGGTATGAGTGAGGGAGGCTTGACGCGATCCATTTCAGTGTTAAATGTACAGACATGATTATATGGTGATTAGAGAAGGATCCCAATCCCTGTAAGGTAAAAGTTCCCACTGTGGTATCTAGGGTAGGGGGTGCTTGCTTGGGGCTAGTTGCCTGAGTGGCCAGAGGGTACACAGTCACTGCCTGGGACAGATTATATGCAGGAGGCTTGTATGGACTGACTCAGGAGTGTGTAGTCACCTGGCAGAGTGGGGTAAGTTGGGGTCCAGGAGTGGAGATTGAGGGAGTCACAGTGGCACACCGGGCCAGAAGCTGGGGAGCAGCCTGTCACAGATGTAATCCCAGAAATAGTTCGTGTAATGTTGAGGAGGATGAAATATCTTGATTAAATTGGATATATTGGCCACAATCAGTAAATTTATATATAAGGAGAACTCTAAAGCGATTAATATATAGGAATAAGCAGCGATGTAATGGGTGAAAGGGCAAGTGATAGTAGAATAGTATAGAAAAACACCTGGGGATTAAACTAAGTAAATTAAAATATATCTTGATCTCAAAAAAGAGGCAAATGTCTTTTTGGATAATGTTAGGAGTATTGTGTGAAAAAGTGAAACTGTTCCACTTTGATTGGTAGTGGGAAGCCTCATTTGTAGTGCTAACACCATGATGAAAAGTTAGATTACAGTCATCATCTCTAAACCATGTTATTTTAATATTGTGTATGTATATATACTTGTTAGAATAGAATTATGTCTATAAAAATCTTTGAAGAGATCCATATAGTATTCATGCAGTAAAGAATACATTCCATTCAGAAGTCCTTTTGGCAAATTTGTTTGTGTGCTGTTATAGACCTATATATTATTCATGTTATAAAACAGTTCAGAAAAGAAAGTTAAGATGATATCTTACTATATGTTCTATACAGTTGTTAAAGAATTAGTTGCCTGATACTCAGACTCTTCATTTATATATTTTTCACTATATTAGAGACATTCAACTATCTGCACTAGCTAAATGGACAGTGGGAAGAAATTAACTCCTCCTTTGAATATGTGTCAGTGTGAATCCCATTATAAGTGTCCATGAATCTCATGAACATGAGATTGGATTATTTTTGCATTATCTTGTCTGTTGAGGCTGCAGATGTGCCCTGTGATGCTTCATGCTTCCATATAAGTGAGTAAATGGAAGATCAGTCATACTTCCCTCAGTTCCTTCTTACTTCCTGTGATAGTGAAATCAAACTGTACTTTCTGTGACCAGTGTCTTGAAGCTTCAATCTCATCTTCTAGACTAGTTTTGTAAAGATGTACTCCTTCACCCTCCTAATGTTCACTATTTTTTTAAATTTAGGTATTCCTAAACAAACAAACAAACCAACCCCACCCAGATATCTATTTCCCATGTACAATGGAAAGAGAAATCCATACGTTGCACCAACTGTCCTGGTGGACTTTAACCCATTAGTGATTAAGCCCTCCCTGACTTGAAATGGGCTTGTTTCTCTGATCAATGGGCATACCAGATCCCTTTTCTGTCTGGTGGGGAGTCGCATCCCTGGTAAGTGTTTGGTCTATAAATTTTTCTCATTGAGTACTTGCAAGTGGAAAGACACACATGAACCTCATAGTGAGATGGAGTGGCCTCCCACTGAGCAAGATAAGGAGAAGCCACTCTGCTCCCTCATTGGCAGGGCAAGGCCATGTCCTGTCTGCCTGCTGGAAGTAAAGGTACAGGACAGGAAGTACAAGAGGCAGAGCCTCCTGCTCAGTTGAACCTGAGCCAGAGAAGGAGACATTCCTGCTGCAGGGTACATGGCTCAGGTGAAGAGTCAAGGAACATTCTGCCCACAGAGGAGGTCGAGAGGAGCACCCACATTGTTGTCCATGAAATACCCAGGTGAGACCAAGGACCTTTGGACTACAGGACCCGTTGACCAGACTGCAGTAGAAAGTAGCCCAGGGACACTAGAGCTGTAGGGAGGGGTGGAGGGGCAGCGCTTGTGGCAGTAGGGAGCTCTGCCACTCCCCCTGGTTGATAGATCTCTTCCCGCCTTCCCTCTCCCCCTTGCCCCAGATCTGAAGGAGAAAATGTCACAGAGGTCTCTGAAAATCCAAGTTCTTCTTCGAGTGATGTCCCGTGCTGCTCCACTGAAGGTGTTGCAGCGTCCGGACACCACTCGACGGTGATTTTCAAAGCAGGGATACAGCAGGCTGCGCTCGCGCCTAACGAGCACGCGGCGCTGCCCGAGCGGCTCAGCGCGAGCGCGCCCGCTGTCCCTCAGTTCCTTTTCAACCGTCCGCACAGCTCACGGTCTTTCACTCTCTCTCTCTTCTCTTTGCGTTTTTTTTTTTGGACCCCTCCTGCAAAAAGAAGATAGGTTTCAGTCACCATTTTGTTACTTGACTTACCTTTTCTGTGAATCTTAAGGAAAAAAAAAAAAAAAAAAAAACCGCGGAAGCGGAGCCGGAGCCTAACCGCGCTCCACAGACATGCCGGTATCACCCGGCTTTAAGAAATGTTCACAGTGCAATGAGGCCATACCTTTATCTGATGGCCATGCACTATGTATTAGATGCCTCGGGGAAGAGCATGTTCCCCAAAAGTGTCAACACTGCGCAAACCTCAGCTCCAGAGCGAAGAAGGACAGGGAGCTTCGCTTAAAAATTCTCCTCATGGAAAAGTCGCTCTGCCCCACGGCGCCAGCCTGCCTTCAGCCAAAGTCGGCTGATTCTTCTCAGAAAGAAGCGACCAAACCCTCAAACCCGAACACCCCAGAGGCTATAGGATCCTCGGGTGATTCGCGGTCTTTATCTTCCCGCGTCTCCAAGCGGAGCCGGGAGAAACAGTCAACAGCAACTAAGCGCAGCCTGCTCGCTGCTTCATCGGAACCGAGAGACTCGGTTCCGCTTAATCCTCATAGCCCATCGGCTCCGCCGGTGCCGGTAAATGCCGCACCGCAGCTGCGCACCGACAGCATGCCCGCACCGTCGGCACCGGCCGTTCCGGCCATGGAGCAAAGCCTCTCCACTTCCAAGCCAGCTCTACCGGCACCGCAAACAGTGAACCTGCCTCATGACAGGGGTTCACCTCCTCGCAAAAGACCACATAAAACTCATTACATTTCTCCCAGCCCCGGCTATAGCCATCGATCGTCCCTGTCACTATCACCTGGGAGATCCAGTCGCTGGCATAGTTCCTGTCAAGCATCACATTACTCTTCTCCTCATCATAGCTGCTGCCGTTCACTCACTCACGGCTATACTCCTGACAGGCACAAGCACCGTCATTATTCACGGTGTTCATCCAGACACCGTCATTCTCACTCTCACTATGACACCCGGTCATCTCCTCCTCCAGCCAAGCTGCCAAACAAAACCTTTCAGGAGGACAAGCATACCTCCCCTGCTGGGAGTGTTAATACCTTTATCACTTCACCTCAGCGAGATCACTCAATTCAAACAATTAAGTCTAATGACTCCATTCATCACTCCCCAGCAACTTCTCAGCTACAGGAGGAAATGTTTATTCAACGCCCAATTAACCCTCCGGACGACTTGAAACAATTTAGCGAACTGTTTAAAAGAGTTGCACAGGACCTGGACATCCCTCTTCAAGAAGTTGCTGAATCCCAATATAAATTACTTAAAATATTACATTCATCAGCCTCTGCCAAGATTGCAATCCCTATGAATGAAGCAATTCTGGAACCGGCCAATCTGATATGGCGAACTCCGGCTACAATTTCCCCAATTAACAAAAGATATGATAGGAAGTATTATATTCCTCCTACGGATATGGAGTTTCTTTTTTCTCACCCTGCTCCTAATTCCCTGGTAATAGATGCTGCTAACCAACGAAGTAAGCAGCCTTCATTTAAAACCAATCCCCCTGATAAAGGCTGGAAGCAGGTGGACACTCTAGGGAAACGGGTATATTCATCTTCCACACTGCTTATTAGACTGACTAATTATGCAGCGCTTTTGTCCAATTATAATTATAACCTAATTGACAAATTATCTAACCTTACCTCTGACATGTCAGACTCTAAAAAAGAGCACTATAAGACCCTCATAGCGGAGGGCCACCTAACAGCACGTACCTTCCTCCAGATGTCACTGGACGCTGCTGATACGGCAGCACGTCTCACAGCTACAGCAGTGGTCCTTCGCCGTGCGTCCTGGCTTCACACAGCTGCTCTCCCCAGGGAGCTGCACAATAAAATTGAAGACTTACCCTTCGAGAAAACTCAACTATTTTCTTCCAAAACGGACGAGGTATTGCATTCAATGAAAGACTCCAGGGCGACCTTACGTACCCTTGGCATCTTTCCTCCATATACTAGACGATCCAACATTCGCTCCCAGCCTTTTCAGCGCCGATATCAATACTCGTCCCTATCAGATCTGAAGCCATTGGACCAACAACGCACGTCTAAAAATAGATTTTATCGACGTAAACAGAGGCCTCAACACACCTCTTCTAACCCAACCTCGCAAGCTCCTCAAACCAAGCCTCATTTCTGAAGCATTGGTCGAGGGTCTCACCATTTCTCACCTTCTAGCAATGTCCATTCACTATCATCTTTGAGTTTCGGCTAGCTCACTACTATTCGGCCTGGTCGAGTATTAATACTGATCAATGGCTCCTGGAAATCATACAATTTGGTTACTCTATCCCATTCATCTCCCCACCCCCTCCACATTCCCCTTCCCCGTCCCTCTTCAGGGACACCTATCACGTACAAGCTCTTCAGCAGGAAATTGAACATCTCCTACAACTGGGAGCTATTGAGCCGATACCCCCACCTTTTCATTTCTCAGGGTTTTATTCACGTTATTTTTGTGGTACGCAAAAAGTCAGGCGGGTGGCGACCAATACTACACCTAAGACCCTTGAACAGATTTGTTAGATGTGAAAAATTTAAAATGGTTACCCTTAAAGATGCTTATTTTCATATCACTATTCATCCCTCTCATAGGCGCTTTCTGAGGTTCATTGCCAACGGCCAACACTTCCAATACAAGGTTCTACCCTTCGGCCTATCGACCGCACCTCGCACCTTCTCCAAAGTCCTAACAGTGGCCATATCCTACCTCCATGCTCACGGTATAAAGATTTATCCGTACCTCAACGATTGTTTGATCGTGGCCTCATCGCACGACCACTGCCTTCGGGCTTTGCAGACTATAACAACTCTCTTTCATCAACTCGGCCTGAAAATAAATGTAGAAAAGTCAATCATGATTCCAACTCAGACTATACAATTCATAGGCGCCGTGTTAGATTCGAAGAATTCCCGAGCATACTTACCTCAAATGCGCCAAGTAATGATCCGCGAACTGATCAACCTCGTTATTACTGCTCCATTAGTCACTGTACGAACGTTGATGAAACTCTTAGGCCATATGGCAGCGTGCACAACCGTTGTTCCCAACGCACGCTTAAACATGCGCCACCTACAGGCATGGTTCGCCATGGTCTACAGGCCACAATTCCACCCATTTCAGAAAACGGTGACAGTCCCCAACTCAGTCAAGGCATCACTCCTATGGTGGCGAGATCCATGAAACCTTTCAATCGGTGTACCATTTCTATAACCCCACCCAGTACATACCATAACAACAGATGCTTCCTTGAAAGGCTGGAGGGCTCACATGACCAACCTAGCGGCACAAGGCAGATGGTCTCGGCTAGAGGCATCCCTACACATAAACATATTAGAGCTCAGAGCCATCAGACATGCCTGCATTCAACTTCTCCCTGCCATTTCTGGGAAAGCCGTCACCGTCATGTCCGACAATATGGCATGCGTATACTATGTAAATCGCCAAGGTGGGGCCAGGTCCCCTTCCCTTTGCGCAGAGGCAGTCAAACTCTGGAGGTGGTGTGTTCACAACCAGGTTCACATCTCTGCGGTCTACCTACCAGGTGTGCGAAACACCACCGCAGATGCCCTCAGCAGGTTGTTTCCTGCAACTCACGAATGGCAGCTCAACAACTCTGTCTTACGTGCCCTTTTTCGCAGATGGGGATATCCAGTAATCGACCTGTTTGCAACGGCAGCGACTACGAAATGCCCAAACTTTTGCTCCAGGGCCCAGAACGAACCACGAACATTGGGCGATGCCTTCCTGATCAGCTGGGCGAGGCATCTGCTGTATGCTTTTCCACCGACCCCTTTAATACCCAGGGTCATTCAGAAAATCAAACACGACCGGGCGTCAGTGATATTAATCGTTCCAGCATGGCCACGCCAGTTTTGGTTCCCACACCTACTCGATCTATCGGTACGCAGACCAATATGCCTCCCACTAATACAGGACTTATTATATCAGACCAAGCCTCTAGCGCACCACCCAGACATCTCCAGGCTACACCTCATGGCGTGGTATCTAATTGGTTCCGGGTAGGTGAGGACTCCTGCTCCCACCAAGTCAAAGACATCCTACTCAATAGCAGAAGATCATCCACTAGAAGTTCATATTCTTACAAGTGGCGACGCTTCACCACATGGTGTATAGCCAATGACATTTGTCCTGACCAGACTACTATACCCCAGATATTGGACTATCTCCTCCACTTAAAGCATTTGTCTCTTTCTAATAGTTCCCTACGGGTTCACCTCTCTGCCATATCAGCACTCCGCCCTTCGAGCAATTCCTCGCTTTTTGCTCATCCCATGGTTAAAAGGTTCCTAAAGGGATTGAAGAACACTTTTCCTCCTATTCGTCCTCTAGCAACCCCATGGAACCTCACCCTTGTTCTTACAGCACTCACGAAATTGCCATTTGAGCCGCTGGCAACCTGTTCTCTTTACTACCTCTCCATGAAGGTATCCTTCTTGGTCGCCATCACATCCGCAAGGCGAGTGGGTGAGCTGAACGCGTTACGCTGCGATCCCCCCTACACTGTTTTTCATAAAGACAAGGTATCACTACATTTGGACCCCTGCTTTTTGCCTAAGGTAGTCTCAACATTTCATGTTAATCAACCTATTCACCTTCCTACATTTTGCCCAAAACCGCATACTTCGTCATTGCAAGCTTCACTGCATACCCCTGACGTGCGGAGGGCGCTTGCCTTTTATATTGATCGAACAGCTCCTTTTCGAAAATCGAATAAACTATTTGTATCGTTTGCAGAACGACAAAAAGGGGAACCCATTTCCAATCAGAGACTTTCAAAGTGGATTAGGGACTGTATTCACACGTCCTACAGGATTACGAACACCCAGCCTCCGCCGGGCATTCGTTCGCACTCCACTCGGGCTATGGCAGCAACTACGGCCTTCTTACATAATGTTCATGTCCAAGATATCTGTAGAGCAGCGACATGGTCCAATCCACACACCTTCATATCTCATTACGCTCTAGACTTATCAGCAGTTACAGATACAGTAATGGGTCGTGAGATCTTGTCTTCAGCCAGGACATCCCACCACCTTCTGGCATAACTGCTACGTAGTCACCTTCAGTGGAGCAGCACGGGACATCACTCGAAGAAGAAGAGTTGGTTGCTCACCTGTGTAACTCTGTTCTTCGAGATGTGTGTCCCGTGATGCTCCACCACCCTCCCTTCCTCCCCTCTTGTCCTGTTTCTTACAGATGTTAACCTGCTGGGAAGAAGGAACTGAGGGACAGCGGGCGCGCTCGCGCTGAGCCGCTCGGGCAGCGCCGCGTGCTCGTTAGGCGCGAGCGCAGCCTGCTGTATCCCTGCTTTGAAAATCACCGTCGAGTGGTGTCCGGACGCTGCAACACCTTCAGTGGAGCATCACGGGACACACATCTCGAAGAACAGAGTTACACAGGTGAGCAACCAACTCTTTCCATGACCTCTGTGGCATAATCTTATCCTTAGTCAAACACAGTCAAAATCACTTTTCTTCCAAGTTTTCAGTGACTTAAAAGTGCCATTTTTACATAGTGCCACTCCTACTCCTCTTTTGCACTCCTAATCTTTGCTAAGTAGTTTATAAGCATTTATTTAATATTCCAGTCATGCATAACATCCCATCATATTAAAGGAAGGAAATACTTGCCAGGCACTTAGTCTGTGGTTCTACACTGGCACATGCCTGAAGAACAAAGAGTTGTTACATACTCTCCAGTTACTGTGGTTCTTTGTGATGCTGTCATCACTGTGAATCCCATGACCTGCTCTCCACCCTCACTTGATGCCATTGCACAGAAGCACAAGGAGTCACTGGGGGTCTGTGCATCCCTTATGGGCATTGCTATTCAAAACAAAACACAAACAACATGCATGTCCTGTGGATGATGTGTGTACGCCTACACAGGACATCCTAAAGAACCCTGGTTACCAGCATAGAGCGCATAACGCTACTTTTTAAAATTTGTATAAACATTTTGAAACAGCCTTATTCTTTTGATTTAATCTTTGCAGCTCAGTACATTAGGATAGCTTGGTGCTTAAGGGCCATTAAAATCAAGAAAAATATTTAAAATTATGAAAAGTTAAATTTTTGTCTTTTGAAATGTAAATCACTTGTCATCTTCTGTACCTTGACAAGAAACACTTCTTTGATTGTTAGTAAGAAAAAAATTCTTTTGTGCATCAGGTTTTTATAGCCACAGCAATAAATGAGTCAGAAGTTCATTACCATGAAGAGTCTGGAAACAGTCATATGCATTCAGTAGTAGAGTTTACAGATTTGAAAGACATCCTCATATGACTTTGTGTTGTATAAAACTAGCACACATAGTCCAAAAAGCATTTGTAAATATTAGGCACTGAAAAAAAATATTTGTCACACATGTGAATAAAAACCTTGCTGAAGGACTGAGATGTTGTCAGAAGCCATTTGTGCTACCCTAATTAAAATTATGCCAATAGTCCCATAGCAAACCTTTGGTTTTAGACATTGATAAAAGTCAACTTAAGAATTTTCCCAAAGTTGCAGCTTTGCATACAGGATGTTGCTTCTTAAAGAAAAACTGTGAGTGGATAGAATCTTGTTTGTTCCAAATAGTCATGTCAAAATTTCACTGAAGTCAATGGAATGACTCTGTGTCTTTAGTGGACTTCAGATCAATTCATAAAAATAAAAATTAATGTAGAGGAATTTTTTAACTTAGGAAAAACAATACATGCCTTTCTGTAATTTCACATACAATTTTTAGATTGGTCATCACTCTGCCCACCCATTACAGTGAAGAAAGAATGGGAGGTTTTAGTGAATGAATGTTCAAAAGATTCTGAAAGAAATGCACTGGGAAAGGACAACTATGTTTAATTCAGTGGTCAAAGAAACAGATGTTGATTAAAGTTTTCCTCTGGGCATTGACAACCCTTTGAGGGATATAGAACTGTTTGTTAACAATCTCTGTGCAGTAGAAATGGGTTCCCTCTAGTGCTTTTGTCTCCTTTTATAACTCAAACAGTATTTTTTCCAAATGAAACTTTGTCAGCACATCAATTCATGGTATTGACTGGTAGTAATGAGTTATTCTGGGAAAATTTATACCTTAGAAGCAGCTAAATAATTTTGTTTAGGTAAGCAGCTGTTCCTGTCTGCCTCTAGTCAGTTTCATAAGTGGCATGACTTAACTTGAGGCTTATGTCTTGAATTTTTGGAACAGAAAACTGCAGCTGTTTTTAATGCAGTGATGAACTAACTCTTCAGCCCACCTTGAGTTATTGGCTGACTGGATTAAGATCTTTTTTCTCTTATCCCTTAGAAGAAATCAGTAGGTATGACTGCCAGACTAGTGTAGCCAGGCACTGCAGTCTAAATGTTGAAGTCCTCTTTCTTCAAGGTTCATCTGCTCTTGCTGCTTGCTGAGAAGGCATGAGGCTGGCTAGAATGTGAACTTGCAGTTTCATAAAGCAGTTGTCTTTTTGTGGGAGATCCATAGTATGTGTTTGCTGATGGGCCAGAGCTGGGGAGCTAATACTTGTAAGCACTTTTACATCTGGGATTGTGTGCATCATTGCGTGACTCCAAGTGCCAGCAAAATTATGCACAGTTTTGATGCTAAACAGCAAGAAAATCCATGTTTGACAATCAGTTTTAGTGGTTTGTGAGTTTTGGTATCACCAATAGGCAACATGTGGGAAGCAACTAAGACTACTCAATGAAATCTTTCCTCATTGTAATAAGATTATATAGTAATAATTCTACTTTGTGTTTCTGTGGTGTCTTTCATGTTAGGTTAATATTGTATGTGCAAGGAGATTTAACTAGTGCTTATGGGAGAGGGACTTCTATGTCATATAAGAGAATGGGGAAATGGCAAGGCAGCAGTACAGAGTTGCAAGAGCATGGAGTGAGATGAGAAAAGAGAGGGACAAGAAAGGTCATCAGACAACAGAAGAAATAGAAAAGCAGATAAAGGGAGATAGGAACAGAGGAGAGGTAGAGATGAAAGAAAATTTAGAGAAAGAAAACTTATCCATTCAGAAACTACTTTCGCCTTCTTCCTAGTTGAGAACGGTTGTCTTAAGAGAGGCTGAATCAGATTTGTGGAGGGATGAATCATCTGACCCAAGGTTAGAAAACAAACAAAAATAATATTAACTTATTGGTCAAGTTCTGTCTCATGCCAAGACATTATTTTAAAAGGCATAGATCATATGGTTTAACATCTATACACTGTTCTTTTACCTTACGAATTATCACTAAACAACAAAGAAAATTAACACTACCTCCCGTTTTCCCCAGAAATTTTGATTAGAAATCATATTTTCAAAAGTTTAGTTTGTACAAAAGTGTCATTACTTTGGCTTGTCTTGAGTTTTAGGAGAAGTTAGTGA
Source organism: Podocnemis expansa (assembly GCA_007922195.1). Lineage (NCBI taxonomy): Eukaryota > Metazoa > Chordata > Testudines > Podocnemididae > Podocnemis > Podocnemis expansa. The sequence continues at coordinate 30,942,084 of ML681964.1, read as the reverse complement.
TATCAAGCAAAGAAACTCTATCTAACATTAGACCTTTAAATCCAAGTCAATGCAAGGTTTGGGTTGGGTGCATCATAGACTCCAAACCATCATTTGAACACTGTGTTATTATTTAAGTGTGGATGTGTTATTATTTAAGTGCAGAGGGTGTGCTTGATGCTCTACGAGACACAAATAAATGTAGTTATTGTCTCAGGAAAGTTACACTCTGAGGCCTGGTCTACACTTAAAAGTTTTGCTATAGTTTTGTATAGCTCTGTTGGTTACTTAAAAAATCAAGCCTCTGAATGACATAGGTATGCCAATATAAGTTGCACCTACACCAGGAGGGTTTGCCACTATAGTTATACCATCACAATCTTTCTCGTGTAGATGAGGAATAAGGCTGTGTCCACACTAGGCAAAAAAGTGTTGTTTTTTTAAATGACACGTTAGTTGACCAATATTAAAACTCTTGTACCAATAGGTCAGTTTGTATTTTAATAGCTGCTAGCAGTCAACCTGGAGCCTAAGACTGATCTCTAGCAGGTAACACATGTTCAGAAGAAACATCTGTTTTCTTAGTGAAAATGGACTGCTGCTGGGGAGGCTGATGCATTCTGAGACCATGAATATTCCAAGGTTTCTATACAGACATCCACTGCCAGCTGTAGGGATACCTGTGTTAGAGATGCTTGAAGGTATGGTTAAACTGATAGAGCTATGTACTTGTAGTGAACATGCAGTTTATACTGGCAAAAGAATACTTTTAAGTATAGATCAGACCTAAATTTCCCTCTGAGAAAATGATTGTACAGACCAGTTCATTTAATCTGTTCTGCACAATTATGTTGGTGTCTGTTCTGTGTTCTGAGGCATATCTCTACCTCTAAGTTTCTATGAGCTTATGAGATGGCACTTCACCTCTAGAATACAGTACCCCAATGTGTCTGCGAGAACCATCCAGTGTCAGCACTTGCTATAAAAGTCATGATCCTGTTATGGATAATCAGAATCTGAATTCTTCCGTTGCTCTCGAACGTGGCTTGAGACATGAACAGGCAGCAAAGGAAACAAAATAAAATTCCACAGAAAGAAAGTAAGCCTTGGTTATCTAAGGGCAGTTAAATCAAGCTAAAGGTGTAAAATCATGGTTTTAAAAGCTGTGATGAAGATTGAATCAATGATATATTCTCCCCAGGGGGGACTTGTGCATCTGTTTCTGTAACAATTTTTTTTTTTTTGGGCTAATAGCTTTAGGGCATCTCCAGCAGGTTTTGCCTCTTCAAATCTCCAAAGATGAGGAAAGTATGTTAATGTAAACACAGATACTAAGATAATTTTGGTCAGCATGTTTTACGTTCTGTCTAGCTAACCACATGCTGGCTCAGACTGCAGCTGCATTCTCCCTGTTTTCTGTAGAGCTATTTAAGTGAGATGCAGGAATTTAACAAAAACATGAGAAAAGTGGAGGGAATGATACATCTATTCATCTGCTTTCAATATGGAAAATAATCTGTTGCTTCTGAATTTATAACCTTATTCTCTGAAGAGCACCAGACCAAGAATAAAAGCAACATACAGAGGAAGCATAAGCAAAATGTAATTACATGTTGGTAGTGTAGTTGCCATTAGGAAATTCTTGGAATAAGCTATCTGATTTTCTTTTAAAATGAGATTTGAATAGTCAATAGGATAGTGGAAATAACCATTCAGTGAATAATATAATTAGATTCTAGGAAATCTTATATACAATGAGGCAATGGAGACCATTGGTCTTTTTTTCTTCAGTGTTAATTACCTTCATTTAATTTGTTTACCTTTGTTTAATCTTTTTTAAATAAGAAAAATGTCTGTCTCTTTTGGGAACTATAGAACCCATTTATTCATCTCCAAAACTATCTGTGGAAGGTCTTGAAAGTAAAATTTAATGAGGACCTACAAATAAAATGCCACCACCCCTTCAGATAGGAATTGATTTAGCTGGCTGATAGCTGTAAAATAGTTTCCTTTGTTAGCATTTTACTACCTTAATAAAGAAAATTTGAAATTGTCTATAGAGAAGCTCTAACAGAACAGACTATGGTAGAACTCGTTATATTTCTGGGCTAAAATAGTATCTAAACCCTGAATAATAATTTTTTAAAACAGACTTAAGGTCATCTTGATGAGTATTTTGTAATTCTACTTCTTAGGCTCAGTAATACTAACATGATTGCTGTAATCTAATGACATCTGTCACTGACAGTGTAATGTTATTTTCCTTTATGGTTGATGTTTGTATTTTGCGTTACTTGATGACATAACTGCACTCACTTAGGAATTACCATAGGCACCTGAATCATTTTGCTGTGGTATAAGTTGTTTTGTTAATGAATCACTGCTCTTCACCCTTTCACATTAATTTGTAACTTAACTGGTCGATTGCCCTTTTGTGTCTTTAAATGAAAGGCATAGTGTGTTTTGCTAAAGGTTATGGAGTCTTTTTTGTTCTGCTTCCTTCTTTTATGAGTTACACTTCCTAGCTATTTTTTTTATCTGCCCCTGTAAGAACAGTGGCAGCCCCTGACCTTCTTTGTGATATTCTTTTCTTTTCTTTTCTTTTCTTTTCTTTTTTTTTTTTTTTGTTGAGTACCTTTTAATGTGGTTGACACCAGGAAAAAAGTGTAGGGAGTCCAAGTTAGAACCTCTGACTCCCATCATTTCTTATGGTAGTAGTGGAACTGCATACTTTATTAGTGATGATTTTGTTTTTTTCTAGGTAATTAATAAAAATGTTAAATAGCATAAGACCAAGAACTGATTGCTCTGGGGCCCCACTAGAAAGATACCCATTCGATAATTTCCTTTTATAATCATATTTTGAGATTCAGCAGTTATTTTATAATCCATTTTATGTGTGCCAGGACATTTAATCAAAATGTCACACAGTACCAAATAAACACATTTACCTTTATGAACCAGACTTACATTTGCATAAAAGGTAATCAGGTTAGTTTTACAGGGTCTGTTTGCCATAAGCCTGTGTTGACTGGTATTAATTATTTGACCCTCCTTTAATTCTTTGTTAATCAAGTCCTCTACCTGCTCCTCCATTATGTTGCCTGGAATTGATGTCAGACTGATAGGCATATAATTACTTGGTTCATCTCTACATGCCTGTATGCTGTTTGTTGTTTAAAAATTATTTTCCTTTCATGTTATGCTTTGCTCCTTCTGTTAACATTAAACAGTAATTTAGTTGAAGAAGGCTGTATGGTCACTTTATTTATCACTGGTCCCACACTCCTACAGGGAATCACTGTAGGTGCTGAACCCAGTGGGACCAGTGGCATAAGAACAGTCCATACATAGAGGGTACTATGGCGAGGGTCCTTTCTAAAAATTGGAGAATCATGTGATTCCCTCCCATACCTTGGACGTGTAGAGGCAAGCAGCTGAACACGTGAGATGCTACACCCCCAAGGGAGACAGAAGTGTAACTAGCCTTGCAACTCTGAAAGCTCTCTCATTGATCATGACACTGCTGGAAAAGAGGCAGTGTGCTGAATCATAGCATGTGCTGCGGCAGACCAGTGCTGCTGGTGGTGCCTTTGAAGAGGGGAGTACAGGGTATAGGTAGGCTAGAAGGGAAAGTAAGGGCGAGAAACTGAATCACAGGAGAGGGAAGGACATACAGGAGAGAGAAAAAATATCCTATTGGCAGCTGTCCTATCTTATATCATTCAGTACAGCAGTGTTCAGTTAAATATAAAGCCATCATTTGTTGGATTCTCACTCTTCCTTCTCTTCCTCCTTCCCCCACCCCAAATTAAACTCACTGTACAATACCTAGATAATAAATCTGCAGTCATGACACTGTTCAAGATTATTAATAGTTCATGATATCTTAAGTTTTCTTTTAAATCTTCTTCTGTTTTGAAATACAAGTAAAGAAATTAGTTTAACCCTTCACCCCAACTTCTAAATTAATTTTAAAAAGCCCACTTGTTGTCTTTGACTATGTCTGCATTACAAAAATATGTCAGCATATGTTGACTTTCAGCTACAGTTAATTACAGCTGTGTCTGACCTCCACACTGGTGTCCTTTGTCAGTGGAGTGCCTCCCCAACAGGACCACTTCCACTGACTTAAGGGGCAGTATTGGAGAGGAGCTGAGAGAGCAAACTCTTATCTCCCTGCAGGGAGCCCACAGGCTCCTGGCTGTGTCCCCCGCCCCGCACCCCCACCCCCGATCCCAGCCTGGGTGCTGGAAAGCCCTGGGCTCCTGCAGCGCTGTTGCTACCTCAGACCCCAGCAAGGCCTGATGTGGCTGCAGTCCTGGAGACCCTGGCAAGCCCCAGAGTAACTGGAGCCCTGCAGCTGCCCTGGGATGCTGGCAGTCCCCCCCGAGCTGCAGTCCTGGGATATTTGCAAGTCCCAGGCGGCTGGAGTCCTGCAGCTGCTTTGGGGTGCTGGCAAAATTCGGGGAGCTTCAGCCCCAGGATGCTGGCGAGCCCTGGGCTACTGTAACCCTGCTGCTGCTTAGGGCGCTGACAAGAATGATGGGCCCTTCGCCGCTTAAGGGGATGCAGCATCTACACACTGATATTGTGTCACCCTACCCTGCCTATGAAAGTGCTGCTACTTTTCTCAGGATAGTTTTATTTTGTTGACATAAGGTGTCAGTTTTGTTGACAAAACAGTTGACAAAAACAGGGCGGTTTTGTCAACAAAAGGATGGTTGTATTGTGTACACCAGGATTGTTTTGTCAACATAAGGTGACTTCCATTGACTTGAGTATGGGTTGGATCAAACCCTAGTGCTCAGAATACAACATATGTGACAGATTTATTCCTGCCTTCTGGTTTTCAAAGAGAATGCTCTACCTCCTGCCAGTACTAGTGATCCCTCTCTCCACTTCTCCCCCTCCAAAACCCTTCAGAAATCAACATTTGCATCCCCCCCCCCACACTTTTTGAAATAATATAAAGTCAAGGAGAGAGAGGTTCCCTGACAAATCAAACTAAAATTAAATAGTAATCACAGTTCTTAAACCTGCTGGTTGCATGTAATGATCTGACATGTGGGGAAAAAAATCAAACTAAAATGATAGAAGAAATAAAAGTTCACTTCTGCCTAGTCAAAGCTGCAGAATTTTGCTGCTGTGAAACCGCTTCACAGAATGATGATTAGTGAAGCCTAGGCCACTTGCCTTAATGCACAAGAAAAATGATATAGTAAATTCCCAAGAGTTGAATATAAGAGACAGAATAGTATACAAAAGCTGTAAATTATTAAGTGATGAGTGCTGTAGTTTTTAGGCCAAAATCTCAATTCATATAAATGACTTCCAGTAAGGTTGAGATCTGAGAAAGGAGTGCCGGGCAGGCCCATGTTGACTTCTGTTAAATTTTCTGCAATAGTTCTTCAAAACTGTGAACTTCTAAGACATACTTAGCTCATACTATGTGGGAAATTTAAGGCTTTGGACCAGATCTTTGGCTGTTATATGTTGTTATAGTTCTTTTGTTGTCAGTGGGACTATGCCCATTTACACTAACTCCATATTTTCAAAAGGGGCAACTGTCCATTCTTTAAATTTACATCAGTTCAGTCATTTGGTAGTACAAATAGAATTTAAATGTCTAGCTGATTTTCAGATCACATGAGGTAGACAGAAACTAAAATTCTATCCGTTGCACCTGAAAATGTTTTTCTGTGCAAATGGATGCAAGGGAAAAACTGAAAGTACAAAAATGAAAATGCGGCACATCAGGTTAATTATTTTATTTTCTTACTTAACATTTTAACTATGCCACATATAAAGATGTTGAGTTTATGACAGGATAAGGAACCAGAAAGGAATTAATTTGATTTTTAAAACAAAAAAAATGAAATAATTGATGAGTATATACAATGTACAAATTTATAAAATCTTTTTAAAATGCTCTTTTCAAAGTCAGGGATCATTCTTGCAAAAGTATTGAAGAAGCACAAACTGATGTATTGTGTCAGCTTGACAACAAGTCATTCTATGGTTGGTTGAACAGCTGGAAGACAAAGATACCACATTGTCTCTCTTCCCTTTCTCAAGGCATAGTGATTAGTCCTGAGTCTAAAAATCTGATACTTAAAAAGCATAGAAGCAAACCACATTCAAGGTATTATAAATGGATGTCACCTCATAAATCACAGGTAGCACTTGGTTTTGACTTAGACAGCACTGAGAGCAATGAGACAGAAATTCACAAAGATAAAGAATCTTTGCTTTTCTTTCACTTGACATCACTCAAATTAAATAGTATAAGAAAGGCTTTCTCAATATGGGCTAATGTTACCAAATCTTACAAGGCTAAGTACAAACATCCTAACATGAAATAAACTAATATAGTACCAAATCTTTCAGTTCTTACTTCTTACTTCACTGAATACCATGTCACTTTTGCCTGAATAAAGACTATAAAATTTAGTTCATAAATTAGGCTGATCAGCTAAATAAATTAATAAATGTCAACAGTAAACTTTACATTCTGTAGTAAGCCTCTGTTTTCACGAATTTTTAACCTTTGGCCTAACTTTTTTTGTTTTAAATATAACTAAAAATATATATTGAATTTAAAACAGAATAAGTTTATTTCAAACTTCAGGAACATTTTCAGGCACTTTTCAATTGCTAGTTTGTAAAAATGGTTGTTTTAAATGTTCAAACCTGAGAATATAAATTTTGATAAGTTTTGGGCTAAGGAAAACAAAGAGGCTGTGAAAGAGTGAAAATAGTATGCTGCATGTTCACAGTTGCTATTCTTGCTGAGTTGTGTGTGCACTTAGGGGCATTATTTTGAAAGGATTTAGATGCAAGACTCCTATTGATTTCAATGGGAGTTACCTGCCTAAATATCTTTAAAAATGTAGCCACTTAGTATTTACCATACATGCATACAGAAGTGAGCATATCCATGCCTATCTATTATACATTAGGAAGAGTGGACATGTATGATTTGTGTTTTTCCAGTATGTTTAGGTTTCAGTTTTAAGTAAAAAGAGAAATAAAGTTCATGTATCATTATTACAGTTCAAGATTTTATATGCATAAAGGTAAGGAAATTTTGTCTTTTTTTTTTTTTTAACCCCATCAGTAAGTCAGCCATGTTGCATTAATAACCACCCTTGAAAAGTGATATCCTGATTTAAGTAGCCACTGCATATAGTTACACCATTGTTATTTTCTGGTTGTATTATCTTGCAGTGAGGATCTGCTGTTATCATTCAAAAAGAAATGTACTTACCTAGCTTTCTTAGGGATTTCTGTAGAGTTTTCAAATAGCTTCAAACAGTTTACCTTATTTGAGCTTTGCTAAGCTGAAAAACTGAATGATTTGGATCCTCTCTACTCTTGAAGGGGAGAGAGCTAAGATGGGTATAGACGTGTCACCAGAACTCTCTGTCTCTTAATGTCATCTGAATCAAATTTCATTTGAACATAATATGGACTATTGCAATCCCATGTTAAAGAGTTATCTTATTTTATCAGGATGTGAGTCTTCACATGGGGATTTCTTTTCAGCTGTGCCAAAAATGGACCTTTCTATTGAGCTTTCTCTCTTTTCATACGATTTCTGAATCACTTGCCACTTTCTTATAAATGGTTGAATTTGTAGTGGGTGTAGATTTGTATAGAGGTAAGAGAGTTCAAAGTACAGCTATTAATCTGTCTAATGAATAAAAACCTTTGTAAGTGGCATAACATTTTGAAAAGGAGCAAGTCCCAGCATACTCAACAGTTCTGATTACCATGTGACAATTACAGTAGACTATTGTACAGCAGAAAAAAGAGGCCTTCAGAGGCTTAGAAACATTTAATAATCTATCAGAAGACAGCTTTAGTTTACTGGCAATATACAGTTCATATTTAATTTTCAGATTGTCTCTTGTTTCCACATATGAGATTGCATATGTTTACTTTTTGCTTTATCCTATGTTACTAACTTTTATTGAAAATTAGTTGCCTAGAATGATTTTTTTGCTGATCCATGCCTTTTTAGTAATGTGAAGGTCATAAGAAATAGCCAATGTTAATCTTTTCTTTTCTTTTCTTTTCTTTTCTTTTCTTTTCTTTTCTTTTCAGTGATGTATGCCTGTGTGTTTTAGGGCTATAAATGCTGTTGCTCTTTTCCATAGCAGTCTTACCACTTATTACAAGTTCTATTATATCATCAATGGAGTGGAAGGAGCAGTAGCCATTGGGGCAACACTGTTGATCAGCCCACAGTCCTGGCTGCCTTGAGAAGGTAGGTTGTGCAGAAAGGAAGGCATCTTCCAAAAGTCTGCAGTGTGGGTACCGTCACAAATAGAGGACAGAGTAGAGCTCCAGTAGGAGATGGCAGGAGGAGCTGAATTGGAAGGGAACACTGTCTTGAGGATGAGGGACTGATGATGGCAACTCATTAAGTATGAAGGCATTGAAGCTGGTCCTAACACAGATCCTGCCTACTCTCTTCATTCTACTGCAGAGATGAGCCAGGTTCACCCATTTCCAACGTGTTCCTCGCAGTCTCTTATTCTGCTAAAGAAGGGACTTCACACTTTCCCTCTCCATTCAGATTGCTGTCCCAGGGCTTGTCTTCATGATAAAACTGTATCATGTTAAAGTATGACCTGGAATAGTTAACTCAATGCTGACCAAAAAACTCCACTTGCCCTTACACTGCAAAAAACTATGAAATGGATACATTTATATTATTAAGCCATGATTTTACAGTCAGTTTAGACAAGGATAAGTCTTGTTCAGCATTGTCAGCTACTCACAGTTACATCAAAAATCTTGCTTTGGTGTGGCATTTTGGTTTTTAAAAATACAACTAGATAGATCTTTCAAAAGCCTAATTTTTCTAAAAGCAACAAATGTTTCAGCCATCCTTTAAAAGAAACTTGCCCAAATGTGGCATTCTAAAAATTCATACATAGCAAACACTTTAAATCCCCAAATGGTGGCCATATTACTGAAGTGTTCTATAATTTGTGATCTCTGATTTGGGAAATCCAGTATGAGATTGTACACCTGATTTATTCTGCTTTAATACTAGTTCAGCAATACAAAGAATGTTGTTATGCGTATAGAATATTTTGTACTGAATACTAAAATGCTTCTGATGTTAAACTAATGGAAAGAAATTTGATTTACACTCCCTGTTTGCACTCTCTTTTAGTGTGATGGCTACCCCAGCCAGCTACAAGCTGAGAAATGCCAAACGAAATTAACAACTCCATGCTCAAATATATTTCATAGCATATTTAGGATAGTAGCTGCATCTTTCCATAAAGAGAAATCTGATTTAGTTTTCTCTTTAGAAGAATATGCAAACCGAATGCAAGACTTTGACTTTTTGTGTACTTGGACTGTTTCTTCACAAAGGAGGTTACACTTTATAGCATGACAAAAATGGGTCATGAGAACAGTTCCTGTTTGAGTCAACTGATTCAAAGGGAGAACATGGGGCTTTTAGAGTCCAGTTTGGCACTTTGTGTGCTCTGTATCCATTTTGAAATGAACTGCTTCACGAGACACTATGCAAGAGGTGATTTGCTCTTAGACGGATAAGGTGAAAAAGCTTCAGAGAGTTATACTGAAGAACTGAAGTGCTGTACCAAGTCTCAGGTGAGCTGTAAGTGAAAGAGGTGAATGCACCGTATTGGTGTTTCAGCAGCGAAATCTTTTTATCCCGACAAATTTAAAAAGCATTTGAAAGGTTGCTTCTGTACTTACCTCAAATGTAGGTGGAATAGATTGTCTGAACGATATTTCTGAAATGAGACAATCTTTCAAAGCTTCTTCATTGCCAGCTTGGGACTAGAGAAAGCATGCCTCTGTCTGTTTTAACCCACCTACAAGTGTCACACAGTATTGCTTGCTATCTGTGCTTCAGTACCCAGTGATATTTTATCTTTCTTCCTGAATGTTATCAAATCTCAGAGGAAAATTCCTTTTTATGTAAGGAAATTCCCTTTGCTCAGTAGATTCACTAACCAATGCTCATGCTGGTGATAGACCTTCTGTCTTTTTCCACCTATAAATAGTTTTCTGGATAATCAAGAGAAGTGATCCAAAGGTAGCCTGTCTTTTGTCTCATGCTTTAAGAGATGACATCAGTAGTGACAGGAGCTGACATTATAGAAATAACTTACTAGTTTTGGGTGAAATTCTGGCCCCATTCAATGTTGTTTAACTGGTGATTGTATTAGTAGAACTTTGCTTTGGTGTAAAGGTCATTGTAATAGCTGTGAGCCAATAACAGTGTTTTTATAGCATTAATATCCCTAAAACAGTGTGTATTTTTGGGAGTCATAAGGAAAGAAATTGGACTTATCTTTGTTATTTGAGGTAGCTAGTGGTTAAAAGGGGGTGGTTTACTAATTCAAATAAATGGGAAATCTGTCTATATCAATGACAGCACCTCATTCTTTCCATGCACTGTACAGTTATGACAACTATGGCTTCAATTTTCCCTTTGATCTTGACTTGAAAGAGTATACGTGACCTGATCTGAGTAGTATTAACCAGTTGCACATAAAACATGTACATTCATTCATGGAATTGTAGAATATTAGGACTGGAAGGGGCCTCATTAGATTATCTAGTCTAACCCCCTGCTAAAAGCAGGCCTACTCCCACTAAATCATCCAAGCCAGGGTTTTGTCCAGCCTCGTCTTAAAAGTTTCAGAACATGGAGATTCCACCACCTTCTTAGGCAACCCATTCCAGTGCTTTATCACCCTCATAGTGAGAAAGTTTTTCATAATATCCAACCTAGTCCTCCCCAGCTGCATCTTGAAACCATTGCTCCTTGTTCTGCCCTCTGTCACCACAGAGAATAGCCTAGTTCCCTCCTCTCTGGAGCAGCCCTTCAAGTAGTTGAAGGCGGATATCAAATCCACCTTCAGGCTTGTCGTCTCTGGACTAAATAAGCCTAGTTCCTTCAGTCTCTTCTTGTAAGTCATATGCCTTAGTCCCCTAATCATTTTCAATGCCGTCTGCTGGACTCTGTAATTTGTCCACATGTTTTTTGTAGTGGGCAGGCCAAAACTGAACAGAGTATTCCAGATGCAGTGCCGAATAGCGGGGGAATAATCACATTCCTCGATCTGCTGGCAGTGCTCCTAGTGATACAGCCCAATATGCCATTGGCCTTTTTGACAACAAGGGCATGTTTCTCTACATGTCCAACTTCTCTGAGTAGCCCCTAACCTGACCTTCCATCACTGAGGGCTGCTTTCCTTCTCTTCATTCTGTGTTCTGCAGTGCAGTAGCCTGGGAGCTGACCCTGTCTGTGAAGACGGAGATTAAAAAAGCATTGCGTACATCAGCCTTTTCCACATCATCCACCACTAGGTTGCCAGCCCCATTCAGTAAGGGACTTATAGTGTCCCTGGTCCTCTTCTTGGTAGTGACTTACTTGTAGAACCCCTTCCTGTCACCCTTCACATCCCTTGGTAATTGCAACTCCAATTGCCCTTTGGCCTTTCTGATTTTATTACGGCAGGCCTGAGCAATATCTTTATATCCTCCCTAGTCATCCATCCAAGCTTCCACTTGTTATAAGCTTCCCTTCTGAGTTTCAGCTTGCCATAGATTTCTCTCCTAAGCCATGCTGGGCACTTTCTACATTTTCTATTCTTAATGCACATTGGAATGGTATCTTCCGGTGCCCTTAGTAGGATTTCTTTAAAATACAGCCAGCTCTCCTGGGCTCGTTTTCCTTTCAGATTAGCCTCCTAGGGGATCCTGCCCATCAGTTCCCTGAGGGAGCTAAAGTCTGCTTTTCTGAAGTCCAGAGTTTGTGTTCTGCTTCTTTCCTTTCTTCCTTTGATTAAAATCCTGAACTCTACCATCTTATGGTCACTGCTGCCCAGGCTGCTGTTCACTTCTACTTCCCCTACCAGTTCTTCTCTGTTCATGAGCAGCATGTCTAATCTGCGTTATGCCCAAGAAACTAAGTTTGGTTTCTTGTGTTTTAATGAGATTACAATGCAGGAAAACAGTGCCAATACATGTACATTTTACGTTGTTTCATCACTGATGGTGAATAAATGAGAAGCATCAAGGTGTTTGATTTAAGAAATGAAAGCAACACCTTAATACTAAGTCATTTGTTCTATTGAGTTTATGGTTTTTAATGTTCTTGCAATAGAGCCATCAATTAATCTTCTCCAAAGTACCTCATAAAGAGATTATTCATTTCTTTTCTAGTTGTTTCATACCTGGATTAGAAAATTATTCCGGGTTTTGGACATCTGTGAATTCTTATCCTGTGTAAGTATAATGAAAGATACATAGGTACATTATGTTTAATATTGTGTATGTAAAACAGAACTGATTGCTAAGTCATTTCAATGCTCATCAGGTGGAGGAAGGGGACAGTAATCCTTTCACATACAGTGCTAAATACTGGTGTGTATCTTTTTTAACATCTTCTTATGTTGCGGTGAATTGCGCGTTAACCCCCCCCCCAGAAGTCTAAATACTCCTTCTGCGTCAGCCACCTAGACAAACACTATTTTGTGCATTTTCTTTGCTGTGACCTTGAATTTTATATTCAGTATTCTCACAATACTTTATATAAATAGTAGAAATTTGGATTTTTCACCTTGTCTTAGATAATACACTTTTTGGAAACCTGTATATTTACAACACTTGATTGCAATAACATGCATACAGCAGTAAACAAATTGGCTAAATGCAATCTCCTGAATGCTATCTAGTAGTATGTCCCAAAAGCTCCACATAAAGGGCATGGTTCATACTCGGCTACCACATTATGGGGAAGAATTTTATCATCTTGTTGGTTCTGCGTGGTAGCCCTGTTTGCTCATGACCTTTGAATAGGGGTTCAGCATTTGGCTTTATGTGAGTAGTCAAGCTAAGAATAGTAACAATGATGTTACATAATGTTTTAGACAGGGACTTCCATGCTGCAGAAAACACTAAAATCTATAATATGTTCAGATTAATTATTTACACTTTAAAGGAGTAATTTTTAAAGAATACAAATCATTTAATAAGGATTTCTGTCTTCATTACTCATTTTTAACTCTGACTTGCTCCTGAAGCCATAATGATCTTGTGATAAGACAGTCGTGTGTGTGTGTGTGTGTGTGTGTGTGTGTGTGTGTGTGTGTAATTCTTTGTCAGTCTTGTTGGTGGATAATATAGTCTTCCTTCTAGAACATGGAGATGGGTAAACACCATCTGGTGCACTTATTGCCCCTATATAGCAAAGGTCTTGTTGGCAGCCAGATTACATAGCCTAGTGGGATAAAAAACTTTTGCAGGCTGTTCTGTGGCTTCTAAAGTGCTGCTTTGTTTATTGCAAGCTTCTGACTTTATAAAGGTAATGGCCTTCAATGAATCATCACTGCTGACATTAATCTGCTTGGGAGGTGTAAACCAATAGCACAAAAGTGTTTGGATACAGACACATATCACACATATCCATAATTTACAGCATAAAGGCAATACATATACATAAATACTATTATCATGCTTAACAAGTTATAACCTTCCAACGGTACCTGACATGGCATATCTCATACGAAATTATTGTAATTTTGCAATATGAACATCAATCATATTTTGAATGGTCGCCCATAATCCAGACAGCATGACATTGATCAAATTACACTGAGATTTATTTCTATAAAATAATTTTCATAATACAAATTGAATCTCAGTGTCCTGTTTGAGGTACTTGGAGATGTGTGTTATTAAATGGAATTCTTGGTAACTTGCCCATTAGCCAAAATATGTCTTCCAAAGCTTCTCGAACCACAGACTTAGTTAAGGTTTCACAATGACAGTTTGCTGGTCAATGTCTGTTGTTTTACTACATAGCTAACCTTGGAGGTTAGCTTGTAAACAGTCTTGTAATAGGGCTATTTGCTGTTTAGTCTCAAAAATAATTTTGAAGTCACAAAGTAGTCAAAAAATAATTACTTCATTCTGTATGTACTTTACATGTTTAGCACAAGTCTTTAGATATTCTTACAGAACTATTATACACACACTTTTGCACTGTTTTGGGAGCCAATACCATAAATTTTAAATTGTTCTTTCAAAGTTCAAAGCACTTGTACTGGCTGCTTTGAAAATTCCAATTTATGGGATTTTGTCCAACAACTGTCTATACATAATGATCATGTATGTGGGAAGAAATAAAAGCAAAAGTACAGAGTAGAAAAAGGAGTGTTTTAAAATATAAATACAGTTCTCAATTTCCAGAGGGGTAGCTGTGTTAGTCTGTGTATAGCAAAAGCAGCGAGAGTCCTCTGGCACTTTATAATGCATCTGGCAAAGTGGGTTGAAGCCTACAAAAGCCTTATGCTCGAAGAAATCTGTTAGTCTTTAAGGTGCCACAGGACTCTTGATGCTTTTACAGTTTTCAATTAACTATGTACTGGAAGCAGATTTTTTGTGATTAACGGGGAAGTTATCTAACTAATGTAAAAGTACAGTAATTGCATCTGTTCTAAAATGGAGAAAACATTTTGATTTGTGCTACTAAAATGTATAACTAAAAGGGAGAGTTAGGAGATCAAAAGGACAAGGAAATGTTCCTTGAGTCAAACAAGGTAGATGGAAATTACATAGTTGTTTATAAAGCAATTTACTTTTTTCTTACCTATGTTCATACAAAAAGGACAATAACCTAATTCTGTTGTTGTTTACCAATCTCTTCATTCAAGCATTTAAAATATGCTGTAGAATTAGGGTTAGTCATAGCTGCAGGAGAATTTTATTCCTTTTGGTCCCTTGATGTAGGTGGGTCAGGTGACAGGACTGCAGAACAAATGATTTGGTGAGCTCTCTCATGCTAAATTATATCTCTGCATCTTTATAAATTCTGGTGTTGTTTATCAATAGGTTTAAGTGACTCTATGTTAGAGTATTATTATCATATAGTTCAGGTGTGGCCAAACTGTGGCTTGGGAGCCGCATGTGGCTCTTGAATGAAAAAGTGTGGCTCACGGGAGGACGTCAGCAAATCAATTTAGTAGATAAAAGTATATGGCTATATGCCTTGGTGCAGCTCTTTAAGGTTTAATCAACTTGTGTGGCCCTTGAGTTCCATAAGTTTGGCTAGCCCTGTTATAGTTTAAGGAGAGGGAAAAGTGAAGTTCACATGGTGGGCAAAAGTCACTACATCTCAAAGAGTGATGTGTTTCAGGGGGAGTCATTTCTAAAGGGGGGGTCAGGCTGTGCTTTCACTGTAACTTCTCCTTGAGGTTTCTTCAGGCAAAAGCAGATTTAGTTTCTGATGGGTGCCCCATAGAAGTTTTCATGGTGTCTGTCCAGCATTACGCTAATCCAGCATACCTCAGGGGGTTTCCCAGTAAAATCTCTTCTCCAGGCAATGCCACCCACTATTCAGTCTCTTACTATGTCTACACTTGCCACAAAATTCATCAGCAATGGATGGGAGATACACAACATACTTACTCTATGTAGCTCTGCTACGTTGAGCAGCTTCCATATCTCCTGTCAACTTCCCAATTTTTACTTACAATGGTGTCTTCAGTTTGTTGTGCTGATGGGAAATGCCGTCTCTTTGATTAATTTCCAAAGGGATAGCCATGTTAGTCTAGTCCAGCAAAAAAAACCCAAGGAGTCATGTGGCACTTTAAGACTAACAGATTTATTTTTCTCATGAGCTTTTGTGGGAGAAAATCCCACTTCGTCAGATGCTTCAAAGATGGGTGAAATTAAAGAATGGAATGAAAATAAATGTAAGGGGGTGTAAAACATAGGCTCAGGTCATACAGTAACAGCAAATCAGAGCCGTTATTAGGTTCAAACCATGGGAAGCCGGAAGTTACTCCCTCTGGTGGAAGTGGATTAGTAGCACTGATTTCCAGGTCGGTTGAGCAGGTCTCCACTTCCACTCAGTCATTCTGGATAAATCAATCTGATGGCAGCAAATTTACTAGTGTCGGTGGAGATGTAGCCTTTGTTATTCGCACTCTCTTACATCTTACACTTAACTGCAGTAGGCTCTTCCCCAGTAGGCTTTGCCTTCAGAGAGTTCTAAGTCTTTTATAGCTGCAACCACAGCATGAATTAGGAAGGAGTGGTTGTTCAACAGCAGTCCGAAACAAGGGCAGCTTTTATTTCAGTCTGCATTGGCCAGTTCCTTGCCCAGTATAGGGTAACTCCAAAGCAGTGGTTCCCAACCTTTTTGACTTGAGGGCCGCAGACATCATTTTTAGAACCCAGAAGTTCCATCAGTCTCTGCCAGCAGGACTCCTCTCTTTCACTGGAGCCAAATGGAGAGATCAGCGAGGAGGAGCTTTGCTGTGCACCATGCTACAGCTAGGGGGAAGAGAGTGCTGATCTCCCATCTTCTTGGCTGCAGAAAGGAGCCTGCATAGGTCTTATAGCCCCACAGAAAAGTGCTCTGCCCAGGTCCTTATGAGTGGCTTTCTTTTGCAGCCAGCCGTAGGGGAGTTGTGGGCCACTTTGAAAGCTCCTGCAGGCCACTATTTTTGCCCCTTGGCTGCAGGTTCGGTACCACTGCTCCAAAACATCTTACGTCTTCAAACCTTATATTGCATCAAGGGCCTGCCCCAATGAGTTCTCAAAGCTCCTCCTATACCCCATTTTTTAAAAATTATATTTCTGTTCAAGTAGCCTTTTTAAGATACTAGAATATTGGTACTAGTGACTGTTCACTGATTCTCTAGTACTGCATCCTTCATTAAATATTAAATATTAAACTCAGCCTTTATTCCCAAGAAATGTACCATCTTTCAAAGGCTTTTTAAATAGCCTCCCATTGTGGGGTGGTGTTTTTTTGTTTTTTAGTTAAAATAATGACCTTCCAAAGGAAAAGAAGTGGGCACACTCTTGATGTTGAAAGGGCAATTAAAACTTGTATCAAAGACAAAATGTTTTCTAAAAACCTCTTTGTTCTCTGCCTCTTTAAGGTCTACAGGATGAAAACTTATAAAACATTCATATCTGGTTACCTTAAACTGGGCAACCTTGAGGTTTACAAAGCCAGGAAGTAACTTCTTGATCCATTAGGGCATACTTAACCAGATCAATAACTACATCATCGGCTTTAAAAGGCCCAGACTTAAAAGGAAGAAATGCAAATATGTATTTTTTTTTTTTATTATTCAGAAAGATATCTTACTTTGGCATCTACTTCTCTTTGAACTAGCAGTAGGATTGACAGGCATTGATAAAATAGAGAAAAATATTGCCTAGTTAGCTGACTGATCTGGTCAGGAGGGAAAGAAATAATGGGTCTCTTGCTAAAGAAGATGATGACTGAAGAGCCAGAAGGTGAGAGTGGGTGCCCTTAGTGGGCCATGATGGGTGAATGCAGGTGCATTTGCCCTGAATTGTGACAATGTGAATCCAAACACAATATTGCTGGGGTTGTGTGGTGTTTTTCTTGTATCATTTCATTGTTCTTCCCCTCCTGAAATTAGCTAATATTCTATTCCACCCCTTTTCTCCCCCAGCCCCACAATCTGCTGGTATCTGCAGAAGACCACGGCAAATCACACTGAAGTCCCATGGTTTTTCTGGTGCTCTCCAACAACCTTCTGCTTCAAGGCAGCATATTTCAGTTAGAGCCACATTAGCAGAAACCATATTGGCCTTTGCTGGCCCCCTATGTAGATCAGTGGTTTTCAGACCACAGGTCGGGTCCTAGTACTGGGTTGCAGACCCTCAGATAGTGAGGTTGTGGTGCTCCCTGATGCTGCCAGCGAAAGACTAGAATGCACTGCTGAGGAATGTAATTGTTGGGTCATAGGCATAAACGGTTTTATTTCAACTGGGTCCCAAGGAAAAAAGTTTGAAATCACTGATTTAAGTGAGCTTAAGATAAATGCCTTCCTGGGAAATTCTTTGCATGGAGGGCATCCTAAGTGATTAATTCTGCCGTAGGCTATGTTAACTAGGGAGGAGTCTATATGGTATATCCTTCACTATCCCCAACAACCTTTCTGCTCCCATCCTTTCTGCAGCTTTCAAATTCATGAAGGTCATGGGAACTGAGTATACTTGGTGCTGATTTGTTCTAATAAGGCTGGCTACTTGTATGTTTTGGTTTTATGGCTGTTTTGGGAAGGAGGGAGAAACATTAACACTATTTTAGTCAGAATTATAAGGGAGTTATACCATGATGAGACCACTTCATTAAATAAAGTTATAGAACTAGAGCAAGTAAGCCTGGAAGTGTGATTGCATGTGTTCACTTTTCCTTTTTCCTTCTGTTAAAAATAGCTCCCATGCCAAATGTGTCGGATCTGCCCTTCCCTGGATTTATTCACTGTTTTGCCCTCAGTTAAGTGGGTTTGAAATCTGGCTGTGATAAAGGGTTAATACCCTTTACTATATCCACTTACTAAAAATATTAAAAGCTGCCTCTGCTTTAAGTAACATTTAAAATTATGACACAAATTGACAAAGAGAGGGGGGAAAAACCCTCGAAGACTTGTTTCTGGCATGAATTTTCCTTGTATAACTATTAGTGCACAAACTGTAATGTCACTTATGAACATCTGATTAAGGGGACTGCTAGCAGTCCATAGGCCCAATGAGCTACATACTGTATATGATATATACATATGTAGCTGTTTATTTCATTTTCCATCTGTGATTTAGCCTGTATTTAGAAGTCTGAAAAAAATAGTAGAAGATGAAAGACCATGTTGTCGCACATGTAATTCAGAAAGTTGTATGTCCAGCTCACCAATAAATCTCATCTACAACTCTGGAATAAACAAACAGGCAAAAATGGCTCAGCTCTTAAAAACTGGGTTGTGACAGATGCATATGCCAATGATGACTGAACCTGGTGATAATCTAAACAACCATACTCTCAACCATGTTGTAGCTATTTCCATTGATTCACCTGGACTCAGCCCCGAGTTTTGGCAATCAAGCAAACTTCCAAGCCTTCCAAGCTCCCATAGATCTGGCCTCACCAATTAAAAGTGGCACCAGGTGCTGTCAGAACAAAAGATGCCAAACCCACAGACATATGTCCACAACTACAATATCAACACTCCCCACAACACACCTTTCAAGATTTGTGAGTCCTATACATCTCTATAACAACATGTAGTATACCACAGCCAGTATTCTAAATTCCCCAATAAGGTTAAAAACAGACAATTACTACAGTCTGGATTTACTGTGTATTGCAACTTTATAACCCACTAACAACCCTCTCTAGCCTCCTCAACCCCACCTGCCTTCTCTTTGTTCCATGACTGGGGGTGTGCTAATGGACCTCTTCACCTTAAATCAGTGTTTTTCAAGCTTCTTTTCTCAGGACCCAGTTAAAAAAATCATTCATGGCCACGACCCAACCGTTACATCTTTGAGCAATGCATTCTAGTCTTCTGGCAGTGGCAGCAAGGGGTGCCTGACTCTAAGTTTGAAAACCACTGCCTTAAATGGTACCTTGAAATATGTTAACTCTTTATACTAAACAGTCTGTTCCACCTTGTAGTTAGCTATGACACTCTGAATATGTTTCCTGGACATGAAGAAGAGCTCTGTGTAAGTTCAAAAACTTGCCTGCTTCCCCAACAGAAGTTGGTACAATAAAAGATGCTATCCACCTACCTTGTTGTTCTAGCATCCAATAATCGATATGCCTACAAGAATGCTGCTGACTCAACAGACATTCTAGGCTTCAGAGAGATTTTTAGGGTTATTATATGTGCTGATTGTATTGTGTGAATGATTGTATTGATTTGTGAGTGGGCTGTGTTGTGCTGAGAGATTTGTGGTGTTTTGTGTGGGTGGTGAATGAGGGATTTGAAATTACATGAAGTTTTCTAACCATCAGAGGAATGAAGTTCTGGAACAACCTTTCGGGGTGGGGGAGCAAGAAAAAAATCTAACTGGCTTCAAGATTAATCTTGATAAGTTTGTTAAATGTATGGTACGATGACACTGTCTATAATGGCATGTAACCAGTCTGCAACTGCTAGCAGCAAGTATCTCCAATGACTGGTGATAGGACACTAGATTGCGAGGGCTCTGAGTTACTACGGATAATTCTTTTCCAAGTGTCTGCGTGGTCAGTCTTGCCTGCATGCTGAAGGCCTAACTGATCACCATATTTAGGTGCAGGAGGGAATTTTCCCCCCAGATCAGACTGGCAGAGACCCTGGGCCTTCCTGTGCAGCATGGGGCACAGGTCACCCACAAGTTTAAACTAGCATAAATAGTTGGTTCACTGTAGCATGAAGTCTTTAAACCATGATTTGAAGATTTCAGTAACTCAGCCAGTGGTAAGGGGTCTATTATGGGGGTGGATGGGTAAGATTCTGTGCAGGAGGTCAGACTAGATGATCATGATGGTACCTTCTGTCCTTAAAGTCTGTGAGTTGATATTGGTGAAAACAAATTAGCCGCAGAGTAAGAACAGTGATCTGATGAGTTATATCTGAGATTCCAAAGGTCTAGGACAGTGGTTTTTAACCAGTGTGCCACGAGAACAGTCCCAAGGTGCCATGAAATTTTGTACAAAGGTAATGAAAATCAGTGTAAACCAAACAGTGTTTCATGTTAAACAATATTATATCCAACCAAAATTGCAACTCAAAAAACTTGTGAAGATTAATCATCAGATTAAAAGCAAAGTATTGGTCTCTTGATTCTAAAGTGTGAACATTCTAAACACAGGTGGCCAAAGGGCAAAATTTTGATGACAGGAGGTTTTTCTGGTGAATTTGAAACATTAATGCATTTGATCCTTCTGCAGCTTATTTTATGCACAGTGTTGCAAAGCTCTCTAGTAAGACTGTAACCATAGTAAATGTAAGTAAATGTGATGTTTATGAACAATCAATTTAGCTGAAAAAAGTAGGTGTGCCGTAGAACTGTTCGTCCCGTTGACGTATGCTGTGTTACTGAAAAGGTTGGGAACCGCTGGTCTAGGACTCTTGGAATGGCATAGAATACATGCCTTGCTGTGGCACAGGTATAATTCGTAGTTAAAATGGCTGAGAACTTGGAAATTGGATGATGAATTTCAAGTGATGATTTAGCCTGGTGAAATTCTGAACAAAAATCAAGCTTATAGCTGTTTCCATTGCTTCACAGTCTGAGAATACAGATATTATAGATCTTAAAGTGACTGAAATTGACAGTCCTGGAATTTTGTTGTAGAAATATTTTAATTTTTTTAGCAGTTTAAAATGTTTAATGTTCAGCAAACATTCATAATGATTTTCCAAACCTGGAATTACTGGATGGGCCTAGGTGGCATCCACACCAATAGTCCATCAGAACTCTCATGGGAAGAATTCACTTTTAAGAATTTATCAGCTAATTTTTCCACAACTGATGATCACATTAAAAGGTTAGCACCTGTCTAACTAATATACATATTTACCTGTTAAATCACCATGCTGTATTCTGCTATCAGTATAGTCTAATCAGTTGTTCAGAATTTATTTACATGATGATGTATTTGTGTTAGTTGAGGAATAAAATGACTTTTTTAATATCCTCAGATGCCTGTTAAACAATAACTTTGTAATTGCACTCTTCTTCTAAAAGCACTGAGTTTAATTTCAGGAAAGGGAACGTGTGTGGAAAAAATACAATGTTCTTACTCACTCCAACTTTTCACAGAAATATAGAAGAAACACTAAGTAGTTTTGCTTCAAAAGTGAATTTATTTTAATGTTGCTATAATTTGATGGTAGACAAGGCTATAAATACCTATTTTTTCTAAAATATCTTCCTAACATCATGCCATAGAGCGGCTTTTATAAAACTTACCATTTTGGTGATACCTGCCAAAATGATTTTACACTGTTGTGTTCTCTTTACTTGTTTTTCTAGCAGAAGCAAACTAATAAACACTATTCCAAGATCAGTGCTGATTCCATCCATAATGTTAATGCATAGTAAAACAGAACCTACTTCTATTCACTGCAACTCGGTTTGAAGTAGAAGAACATTAAACATGTAATAAAGTTGTACCCCTCCTGATTTCATTCTTAGGGGAAAAAATGGATAATATGAAAGTAATTGATTGTGTTATTTAAATTAGAAATTGATATTCACATCTAAGATCCTATGTTTCTCATTCTACTGAACATGATTAGATTGTAACATCTAATTGTTCTGGAGCTGATGCTTTTCTTCATGAGACAGTCAGACAAAATCATTATTGTAAACTTTAATGTACGCATCCAGCTTTTCAAATCTGGGCTTTTGCGTAGTGTCACCCACTTGACTATTTTAATCATTTGTAACAATGCCTTCAATAGGGATTTCTTCCACGTTACTAATTGTCTTTTAACATAAGGGATTACTTATTTTTTGTTACAAGCCTATAATAGTGTAAAATTTAAACATTTTGAAAGCAGCATTTGATTTACATATTGTGTGATTGTCACAGTATTTTTCATTAAGAGATTTTATTTGATCTTAGGATCAAGTTAAAATGTAACCATATTTCTCTGAATGTTTAGCGAGGTCAAATTAGTTCAGGTTGTTCAGAATTAGTGTTTTGTTTTCATAAGCATTAAGGCACAGGCCAGGGAAGGAGCAATACTGAGCTGCACTCCTTCAGGGGATATCAGGAAGCAAACCTTCTTGGTACTGACATGCAAGAGAAGTGTATTTGCTATCATGCTCCTTCATGGAATACCACCACCCCCCTCACTATCCATACATCAGTTCCATTTTGTAGGCTGCTTTGGAGGGAGCAAAGACAATGGCCGTGTCTCCTCCCCACATCCTGTGGGGTGCTATGTCTCCCTTGATGAGATGGGGCTTCCTTGAGCATATGGACAGCAACAATACTGGGCCTTTACCTAAAATACATAATTAAGGTTGCCACCCATACTTTTTTTTTTTACCTGGACATTCTGGTTTTTAGCATCTGTGTTCAGGTGTCACTTAGGGATTTCCAGGTGTCCAATTTTAAGAGATCTGACAGCCCTAAATGGTACCCCGAACAAAAGTCTGGTTATTGTGGGTCAAGGAAGAAGCACTTAACCCATGCCAAACTCTACTCAGCCATGGAGGTCTTGTATCTGCAGGCAGGCTCCTTGAGGTGATCCAGCAAGTACCAGAAGGAGGAAGGGCAGAGAAGTGTTTGCAAACTGGGGACTGCAAACAGGGGAGTTTGTGAGGGAGTTTGGGGAGGAGTTTGGTGAGGCCAGAATGGTGAAGAGGAGCCGCACTGCTGGTGCCAGCACCCCTTCTGTTTCCTTTGCTTCTGTTTGTAGCCAGACAGACTGTCTGACCATGGATTTCTCCACCCAGATCCTGGTGTGGATTTGCAGGGACTGTGGCCTTCATTTTCCTGCCACTGATGATCAGGCTAGGAAGGTGAATCTATGTGATAGGTGCCTTCTGGTGGCATCTCTCCGGAAACAGGTCGGAGAGTTACAGGAGGAGGTGTCATGGCTCAGGGGTATCTATGCCCTGGAAAAGTTCCTTGACAGTGTCCACAATGAGACCTGCAAGGAGGAGGTCCCTATCCCAGTGCCAAGGGCTGCTGCCACAGCTCTGGAAATGGATGGGATGCCTATGGCAGAGGAAGGACACAGGCAGCTGGTCACCTCTGGCAGTAGACAATGCTCCACGCCTGCTCACATCCCACCATCCATTGTGGTGAGGAGCTGTTATGTGGTACTGGACACAATGAAGGAGGTAGAGGAGATGCCATCCACCCCAGAGGCTGGGCAGATCACAGCCACCTCAAGTAGGAGGAAACATAGGGTTGTGGTGATTGGGGACTCACTCCTGAGAAGAACGGAGGCACCTGTCGCCCTGACAAGGCCTCTAGAGAGGTATGCTGCCTGCCAGGTGCCCATATCCGAGATGTTATGGAGGGATTGTCAAAAATCATCCACCCCTCAGACTACTACCCCATGCTTCTTATCCATGTGGGTATCAATGATACTGCGAGAGGTGATCCTCAGCAGATCAAAGGTGACTTCAGGGCTCTGGGAGTTAGGGTGAAGGAGTTTGGAGCACAGGTGGTGTTCTCGTCGATCCTTCCAGTCAAGGCTAGAGGCCTGGGGAGAGACAGATGTATCCAAGAGGTGAATGCCTGGCTGCGAAGATGGTGTGGTCAGGAGGGATTTGGCTTCCTTGACCATGGAGTACTGTTTCAGGACAGAGGATTGATAGGCAGAGATGGCCTTCACCTGTCCAGAAAGGGGAAGAGCATATTTGGGCACAGACTGGCTGACCTAGTGAGGAGGGCTTTAAACTAGGTTCAACGGGGGAAGGAGACCAAAGCCCACAGGTAAGTGACAATGTGGGTGATCTGGGGGAAGTGATGGAACTTGGGGGGTGCTGGGCCTGTAGCACCAGCAATAAAAGAGAAGGTAGTTGGAATATGGGGGGGGGGGGAATCAAATAATTGTCTTAAGTGTTCTACTGAAGCCCCAATACGTGAGGAGAGTGGGGGAGGAGAACTCCAAAAAAAAAATGCAAGGAAATTTATGTAATAGAATTGGAAATCAACATGACAAAGTAGGGCAATCGGCCGGGTATCTTAGGTGCCTATACACTAATGTGAGGAGCCTGGGAAATAAGCAAGAAGAATTGGTAATACTAGCGCAGACAAGGAACTATGATATCATAGGAATAACGGAGACGTGGTGGGATAGTCTGCATGACTGGAGCTCTGCCATGGATGGGTATAAACTGTTCAGGAAAGACAGGCAGGGAAGAAGAGGGGGAGGAGTAGCACTATATGTAAAAGAGCTCTATGACTGCTCAGAGCTCCATTATGGAAGTGGAAGCATGCCTGTAGAAAGTCTGTGGGTTACATTAAGAGGGGAAAACAATAAGGAGGATGATGTGGTGGGTGTCTGCTATAGACCACCAGACCAGAAGCAGGAGGTGGATGAGGTGTTCTATGGACAACTAGCGGAAGCTTCTAGATCACAAGCCCTGGTGCTGATGGAGGACTTCAGTTACCCTGGGGGGAACTTTCTACTACAAATGCTAAAGGAACCAACTAGGGGCCTTGCACCTCTCGACCTGCTGGTCACAAATAGAGAAGAATTGATCAGGAATGTAGAGGTAAATGGCAAGCTAGGCAGTAGTGACCATGACATGGTTGAGTTCAGGATGCTGATTAAAGGAAGGAAGGAAAGAAGCAAAACAAAAACCCTGGACTTCAAAAAAGCAGATTTTGGCTCCCTCAGGGAACTGATGGGCAGGATCCCTTGGGAAGCTAATCTGAAGGGGAAAGGAGTCCAAAAGAGTTGGTTATATTTTAAAGAAACCCTGCTAAGGGCACAGGAAGTTGCCATTTCAATTGGGAGAAAGAACAAACGTGAGGCAGCCAGAATGGCTTAGCAGAGAACTCTGCTCTGAGAGCTTAAACATAAAAAGGAAGCTTACAGGAAGTGGAAGTTTGGTCAGATGACCAAGGAGGCATATAAAGATATTGCTAGGGACTGCAGGGATAAAATCAGAAAGGCCAAAGGACAAATGGAGTTGCGGCTAGCGAGGGATGTAAAGGATAACAAGAAGGGGTTCTACAAGTATGTTAATAACAAGAAGAGGATCAGGGATGGTGTAGGTCCCTTGCTGAATGGGGCAGGCATCCTCGTGACGGAGGATGAGGGAAAAGATGAAGTGCTCAATGCTTTTTTTGCTTCAGTTTTCACAGGCAGGGTCAGCTCCCAGCCCGCTACAATGGGTATGGCAGATGGGAGAGAAGAGAGGCTCTTGGTGGCGGAAGGTCAGATTAGGGACTGCTTAAAGAAGCTGGACGTGCACAAGTTCATGGGGCCGGACGAACTGCATCCAAGGGTGCTAAGGGAATTGGCCGATGAAATAGCAGCACTGCTGGCCATTATCTTTCAAAACTCATGGAGAACGGGGGAGGTGCCAGAGGATTGGAAAAAAGCATATGTAGTGCCTATTTTCAAGAAAGGGAAAAAGGAGGATCCGGGGAATTACAGACCAGTCAGCCTCACCTCAATCCCTGGAAAAATTATGGAGCAGGTTCTCAAAGAATCCATCCTCAAACACTTAGAAGAAAATAAAGTGATCGGGAACAGTCAGCATGGATTTACCAAGGGTAAATCATGCCTGACCAATCTCATTTCCTTCTGTGATCAGATGACTGGTTTTCTGGATGCAGGAAGAAACGTTGACGTGATATCTTGATTTTAGCAAGGCTTTTGATACAGTTTCCCGCAGCATTCTCATTGGCAAATTAAG
This sequence comes from Podocnemis expansa, assembly GCA_007922195.1. Taxonomy (NCBI): domain Eukaryota; kingdom Metazoa; phylum Chordata; order Testudines; family Podocnemididae; genus Podocnemis; species Podocnemis expansa. The sequence continues at coordinate 30,915,885 of ML681964.1, read as the reverse complement.
GAAGTATGGGTTGGATAGGTGGACTATAAGGTGGATAGAAAACTGGCTAGATCAACTGTTTCAGCGTGTAGGAATCAATGGTTCCATGTCTAGCTGGCAACTAGTAACGAGTGGTGTGCCCCAGGGGTCGATCCTGGGGCCAGTTCTGTTCAACATTTTCATCAATGATCTAGATGATGTAATAGACTGCATTATCAGTAATTTCGCAGATGACACCAACCTGGGGGTAACAGTAGACACATTGGAGGGCAAGGACAGGATTCAGGGAGACCTAGATAAATTGGAACAGTGGGCCCATAGAAATCTTATGAGGTTCAATAAGGACAAGTGTAAAATCCTGCCTGTGGGACAGAAAAACCCCATGCACTGCTACAGGCTGGGAAACATTCAGCTAAGTAGCAGCAGTGTAGAAAATGACGTGGGGGTCATGGTGGATGGGAAGCTAGATATGAGTCAGCAGTGTACTCTTGCTGCCAAAAAGGCCAATGGCATACTGGGCTGCGTCAAAAAAAGTATTACCAGCAGATCAAGGGATGTGATCATTCCCCTCTATTCTGCACTGGTGAGGCCCCGTCTAGAATACTGTGTTCAGTTTTGGGCTCCCCACTACAAAAAGGACAGGGACATGCTAGAGAGAGTCCAGCAGAGGGCAACCAAAATGGTTAAAGGGCTGGAGCACAAGCCCTATGAGGAAAGAGTGAAAGCATTAGGCTTATTTAGTCTGCAGAAGAGAAGATTGAGGGGGGATTTGATAGCAACCTTCAACTACTTGAAGGGATGCTCTAAGGAAGATGGAGCTCGACTGTTCTCGATAATAACAGAGGACAGAACGAGGAGCAATGGTTTCAAGTTGCGGTTAGGGAGGTTGAGGCTGGATATTAGAAAAAAACTTTTTTACTAGGAGAGTGGTGAAGCCTTGGAATGTGCTGCCGAGGGAAATGGTGACATCTCCATTTTTGGAGGTGGTTAAGGCCTGGCTGGACAAAACCGTGACTGGGATGGTTTAGTGGGAGTGGTCCTGCCTCTGGCAGGGGGTTGGACTAGATGACCTATGAGTCCCTTCCAACCCTATGATTCTAAGTGAACAAGGGGGTGGGATCTTGGGGGGCAGAGGTAGAGCAAGGGTGGGCCTTTGGGGGGAAGAGGCAGGGCAAGGGTTGGGACTTCAGTCATTAGAATGGCGGCAATCCTGCATAAGGCTGTTGAGAAAATTCCTTAAACTCTTCTTTCATATTATGCACCAGCCAGTAAAATCTGGTCCTCAAACAGAGTACCCAGACAGTCTAGGTCAGGATAATTGATCACATTGTGGTGTTTACTATTTAATTTATTTTGAAATAACACTGAAACATTTTACCTGTACAGAAGCAGTTATTTTGTGTATACATTTGGCATAGCATGGAGAACATTCTGCAATATCTATCTGTCAGGCTAAATTTTAATCTTAATGTACATTTGCTTTCTGCCTGTCCTGCTAATTTAGCTGCACTTTCTTGTTGTTTTTCACCTTTCCAGTATCTCCTGAGACACATTTAAGTCTGAGTACTTGAACTAAGGGCAGTGAAGAGCTTTTGAAGTTGTGGTTTTATTTTAGAGGAAGAAACTTCACTTAGCTGTGTAATAAATGTTGCTATTATGGGCTCCCTGGCCTAAATTAACTTCTGCAGTTTTGTAGGGTGCTTCCAATTTCCTCATTACTCAGTCACCAAATCTTTCTCTGACAGAGGTACAGACACATGCATGATTGTAATATATGGCAGTAGGAGAATAATGTTGTGGGGTACACTGAGTATATAGGGAAATAGGCAAGGCTGGAGTCCTTCCATTGGCCAGCTTTTAGAGACAGCCCCTGCTTACTTGAAGACCTCAGACAGTAGCCCACACAGAAAATATTCCACCATTAGGTCTGTACTGTATGAACTACTGGGGGCATATTAAATACTAATTTCAGCTGTGAGCTATATAGCAGCACTGTTGGCAGAGGCTGTACGAAAAATGCCTTAAATCCGATATCCTCTGGCTGCCCTTGCTCCACCCCCTCCATAGCCAGCTCTACCCATTCTTTCAGTTATTTGAGCTCCATAAAGTAAGGACCATCTGTTTCTGGGTGTGCTTTGTTATAGGTTATACTGGCAGAAGCCGACATAAGTGAAGAGTTAATTGATCCTTTGAACAGCAAAATTTGGCAATGAAAATTACGTATCTGTACAGGTACTAACCTTGAGCATAAAGGATTACTTTTTGTATTCCTAAGTGCAAAGGGTAATAATACCTCTTTGTTTGTCTGTGCACATATCTTGCAGGCATCTGATTTTGAAAATTTAGCATTTAAATTCTGCTAAATGAAAAAGACAGAAATCCTTTTTGAAATAAAAAGACTGAAAATTCAGGCTTTTGCACAAATCCCTTTGCTGTTAGGTATTCCTTGGAGTGAAATTAGTTTGGTTAGGGGGCAAGGGCATAACTATTGCTTAATTTTTTATTGTGCTTTTTATATTATGTTAAAGTAATTAACAGTAATTAAATTAAAATTAATACATGAAAAATAGTAGAGATGCACCATTTTGAAAGCTAAAATATGAAACAGATTTTGATAGCTGCCCTTTAGGAAAGATGGACAGGCTTGAAAGCTAAATAGAGGTAGAGTAAGAATACCCTTAACACAGATTTTATGAGGCCTGCAGAATAATATTTAGGACTTGATTTGGCGAAGTGTTTTATTTATTTATTTATTTCTTTATTTAATTTGCCTTCCATGCTAAATAGCCAACAACATGACATGTACAAATTGATTTTAGGTTTAAAAATACTGACAGAGGTATTGTGATAAAATTTTCAAGTCCTTATGAGCGCTTATGTATCATATCCCAAAACAAAACTGTAGTGTTAATATATGCCACAGTGGGAGAAATATCATGTGATAAAATTGAATAAGATGAGCATGTAGTTCATTGACTGTTCAGTGTTATGGTTCTGATTTTAAATACCAACCCATATTTGCTTGTCTTCCATCTTTTGTATGCTGCTTTTCTTTTCAGATTGTAAGCTTATTGGAGGCCTGTCTCTTACCATGTGTTTGTATAATGTCCAGAGCAGTGTTAGAAGTCTCTGGGTGCTAATGAAATGAAAGATAAAGATTGTCTCTTGTCCTGCGTGCTTGAGAATGAGAAGGCAGAAGAAGACCCCTTCCCCTCTTACTTCTCTGTGCATATTGTGTTCCCAGCTGGTCCCAGAACAATGGGAGAGAGCAGCTTTTTTGGGGTGCTTGTATCCTCTTCCATGGAAGCGGCTGGGCCTTCAGCTTCACCCCCCAGTATGCTAGCCAGCAAAACTGTGCTGATGCATTGAGAATATAATCTGCTGGTCAGGTAGATCGACAGAAGATTAGTTCCTCTGTAGAATACCAAGAAAGGAATTATAACTCTGCATCACAGTTTCTTCCTTGATGTGCTTCTGGGGCAACATAGCTACAAATTAACCCCTGTTCAGGCTAGCCCCTAAAGATGTATTTACAATAGCAATAACAATTAGCAAGCTCCCTACCCCCTTCACCAAGGTTAAATATAAAAGTCCTGTGCAAATCTCAAATATAGATTTGGAATAAGTACCAGGGATGTCATTTGCTGATAATAGGTATGCTCCAGTGATCAGTAAAATTCTTTGCGTTTCCTACTTTCTGCCATGGAAGTTCAATAAAAGGTAAGAACTTGGATCAGTAAACTGAATTAACTTCCCATAGGCCCTGATCCTCTCATCAGATCCGTGTGGGCTGCAGACGCTGATTTTCCCAAAACCTGGAAACACTCATACAAATGAATGCCTTCATACATATGACTAACCCAAACATCTCATGTCACACACAGTGCAGGAAATGTTTATACTTAAGCAGAGACCTTTCATTTAAGTTTACTTTTTAAATTAATGAAAACATTTCTCTTCATAAACTGTGCACCTCTCTTCTTTAGTATGTACATATTGGGCTAAAAGTTGCAGACAATAACCTTGAAGTACCACACGTATACTCAAGGGAATTTACAAATGTAGTTCAAATTGGCATCCATGAGAATTAACCATGCAAGTTCCCCTTTTATATCGCTGGACTAGGACATGCTTTTTGTATTAGCCAGTTTTCATACTGACTTACAAATAAATTATTTACACATAAAAAGCCCTTTCTCTCTCTTGTTCTAGAGGAGTAGCCATGTTAGTCTGTGTAGAGCCAAAACAAGAGCACCTTAAAGACTAAGGCTGTGTTCACACAGCACTCTTATTTTGAAACAACAGAGGTTGTTTCAAAATAAATACCCTGTTCACACAGCGCACGGTTGTTTCGAAACAACGGCACCCGTTGTTTCAAAACAACGGTGTTGTTTTGAAACAACAAACCCCATGTGGGGACGAAACAACATTGTTTCGAAACGATTGTTTCGAAACAATGCCGTCCGAACATGTTGTTTCGAAACAACAGTGACTTGTTTTGAAATAACTGTTGCCTGAAACTGCTATTTCACTTTGAGCTTTTTTCCTTAATTCGAATTAACAAACTGTTAATTTGAATTAAGTTATTTCAAAATAAGGCATTATTTTGATACAAGTTGTTTCGACACAACTTGTATCGAAATAATGCCTGTGTGTGAACACAGCCTAACAGATTTTTTCAGGCCTAAGCTTTCGTGGGTATCTGATGAAGTGGGTTGGAGCCCACCAAAGCTTCTGCCCAAAGAAATTTGTCAGTCTTTAAGGTGCACAGGACTCTTGCTGTTTTTTCTCTTTTTTAAGTTTTCTTGAGAGTCTGAGAGTTTTTAACAGATAACTTTCAGGTTAAATTTTTATCATGTTGGCAGACTTTTTTGACCTCACTCAAAAATCTTAATTTTCCCACAGTGAATTTCCTCTGTTTCCTCCATTCAGAACAATGGATTGTTTCAAATTACTTACTTGCAAATAGCACCATGAGTTGCAAATTTTATGTACCAATCAGTTTTCTCACATATAATCCTACAGTGCCTGGTAGCGTTAATTTTCTTTCCTTTTGAATTAACAACACATTTGGTTAGTAAAACTAAGGGAAACTTGCAAAGGATTATTTCAGTGGTTATGTGTCTTAGTTTTATTAAGTTGTGTAAAAAAGAAAGCTTGATTTTTTTTTTAGAGGCTTGTTTTCTTGCTTGTAGTTAGCTGTAAAAACATAAGCCTTTCAGCCTTGACAGGATGCCTTGAAACCACAACTGAAACACAGCAGTATAACAGATATGTGTTGTTAAAGAAAAATGACTGTAGCATGTTTGTTTTTAAGACAGGCTCTGAATCAGGAATTTTAAGAAATAGTAGAGATAGCCAAACAAATTAAATTTGCAGTAGCAAGTTTATCAAAATTGAATGGTGGCTTTCTCTGTGTGGTGCTGTGGTTCCTTTGTACTAGTAGCCAACCCATCGCAGTTTAATTTAAGAAAGAATCACAAACCTTAAGATGAACCCACAGCAGGAAGAGCAGAATAGTTTGTCTCAATGTGATAGAACAAATGGAAGCAGCAGCAAATGACAAGCAGGAATGGAATGGAAGAGGCATTTTCTCCAGTTCATGTGCTTGCTCTTTCATTTATTAAAATGTGATTTTTTGTCACTACTATGACAATAAACACCACTTTACTTCATAAATATTCAAATATAAAATTGATGGAGGTAGTCTCTGCACGTATATTTTTGTTGGATTAGAGTAACTATTGAAACCATACTACTGAAAGCCTCACTATGTTGTGTTTATAACATCTCGTACGCTTCTTATGTCCCTTTTAATGTGTTACCTGGAATATGTGCAGTTCTTGTTAAACACCCTTTTGTGCTGATTTGAACAGAAATATGCAGTTTGCAACCAGAATTCTGTCACTGTGTGCAGAAGCATTAGATATTCAGTTGTACATTGTCATCTGCTTCAGCAAGTGAAATAACTAAGAAATACTCCACCAAATGTTCAGAATTTTCGGTCTAGCCAGCATGGTGTAGAGTAGTCCTTTTATAGTCCGACAAGTGCAGATTTTTTAAAATGTCAAATACAGCTTGCTTTCTTCAGTCTTCTACATCTGTTCAGTTAGACAGGTTTCTACCAACCATCAGATGGAGACAGAAAATAAAGCCTTTTGATACCATAATTTCTCTTTATGTGAGGGGTTAGCTGTTGCTCAAATTTCAGTTATTTCTTCCTGAAGGAGACGAAGGACATATGAATCTGGAAGGCAGACTGCGAGAAACAGCCCACAGCAGTTTAGGTCACGCACGTCTGTGTTTATGACTGCAGTTTCGTCTTGGCTGAGGCACTGACAGCACTAGGCTCACATGTTTCAAGTTCCTTCTCTGGGATCTTCGCTGATTCCAGTGAAGGGGGACTAGAGCATACCAGCTCATGCTGCCCTACCTCAGTGCGGTCAGGTAATATGGGACCCTTATGTCTTTTAGAGGAAATACACACAGAACTTTACATAGCCCAACATTTTCAGTTCAACAACAGCCTGAAAAAAGATAACTATCAATTACCATCATAAGAAGAGTGGAGCTAATGGAGAGAGGAAGCAGAATAACAGCATTCCTCCAGGGCGGTCGGTTGGAGTTGTTTTTGTTGCCCCATAGCACGTGTAATTTCATGGGTGATAGCCATTTATTTGTGAACATCATTGGCATTCCTCATGTTAAAATTACATCCAGTCCCTCCATATGCCATGAGAAGAATGTGTAGCTTCCAGAATTAATTGTCTGAACCAGAACTACTGTACAGTAGAACTTCCTCCTACTGTTCTAAGAGAAAATGATTTTTTTAATATACCATTCCCTTCCTCTTGCACATCCCCAGGTATTTCCTCCAGGACATCCCTAAAACATCCCTTCCTCTTTCTTCTCACTGCCAAGTCTCTTCTACCTAATACATCATTTCATGTAGTTATAGGGGAGCAATCGCTACCATGTGTATGGAAAGTACTACATATATATTGCAAATCCCACAAAGATTATTTGAAATGGAAAATTGCTTTTGCCAGTCTAGAGTTCAGATGCTTCCATAACTGGCATATTTTTTTCTTGTTTTCTCATATTTTCTTTTCTGTTTTCTATCACTTTCATTGTATTGGGTAGATTGCTGAGAAAAGTTAGATTTTTCATTATGTTCGACTACAGTCAAATGAAGACTCCCTTTGATTTCTTCTAGTAGGTTGTTTCAGCGTCTGGGACCCAGTTCTGGAAATGCCTATGCCTTTGGCTTACCAGACTTTCACACTTAGTTTAGAGGAGTTGGTGTATAGAGAACACAATTGCCTTTGTGGAATGAACTTGTAAATAAAAAGTGGATAAAACAACATATGAACTGAATTGCTATTACCTAGAGACTGAATGCTACCAAAAGCTTATTGTGGATTAATTATAGCATCTACATTTACCCTGTTGTATAAGGGGATCAGTAGCAGCTCATAAAATAAGCTGTTGATGGGGCTGATCCTGTTTCCACTGCAGTCAGCAGGGAATTTCTGTTGATTTCAGTGGGAGTAGTGTCAGGCCTTGTGAGTGTGCTTTCAAAGAAAACAAACTAAGTTGCAAAATATGGAAAGAAGCTGTTGACTCTTAGCACTTGAAATTTGTTTTCCTGAATCCCCACCCAGCAGCATTATCATTGTCATTCAAAACCACATCAGTCATTACTATTTTTAATACTGGTTTAGTCATATAATGGTTTTCTTTGTCTATTCATACAGCTACAATATACACACATACCTGAAACATTCTATTGGCTAGCCAGCCAAAATGATTTTTTGAATTATATTTGCATCTGGTGTTTCAAAATATTTATGCAGCCCACCAAGATAAAACCCCACTTTTGGCTTGTTTCACAATCTCTGTTGCCCTGCATACCCTATTTGGAGGCATTAGAAGGCTAAAGTCCTCTGGAAATAGAAAGCTGTCTGATTTATGAAACACTGATGTGATTAACTGTAATGTAATACACTTGGCATGAATGCTTAACGGATAAACATTCTTTTGCTTACTCTAGGTAGCTTTACATCTTACTAGGATGCAGTTCGTTGTGCTAAAAAGAAAAGAGGGAGAATGTGAAACCATCATTAGAAAAAGTGCAGTCAGCCAAACTCAATTCTGCCTGCAGGTGTAATTAAGGGAAATTTAAATCTATACTGTGAAGTGAGTGAGTAGTGGCACTGGGAATGCTTCATTACATTTTACATTTGAAAGATGTTTACTAAATACAACAGATCTTTCACTGTGTTACAAAAGCTTTTCCTTTTAATCCTCTTAGTATCTGACTGTGTGTCCATTTTCATATACAAGCAATGTTGAATGGCTTATTGTTGCTGAAAGTGGAACACCACAGTCCACTCAATTGACTGGCCTTTTTAACCTCAGTATATACTAACACTAATGTAAACACAGCTATATGGCTTGAAAGATTTTACTTCCCTTTTAACCATAAACATTTAAGTACAAAAGTATGCACTTGTTTGTAAGACCACATAATAAACCCTTTATAATATATGCCAAGTATAGCTAGAGAGTGAGAGTCACCCCACAAAGAAGGCCAGCCCAACTGCTGACCAACCTTTAAGTCCCATTAAAACCCTGTGTTAATGGTTTAATTGGGTCTTATGTGATATGTAACCCATATTCTAGTCCTGTGCCAGAGAAAGAATTTCACTCATCGGGGCACATACATAATAAAATGTAACATATGGTCATTTAAAAATATTTCAAAGGGATAGTCTTTTGGATCATTAAAATGTATTACCAGCTGTGCTTGATAAATAAGACTGATTTAAAAAAATAATTTTTTCTTTTAAATTTTGTCATTAAATTTCTTCTGATTTAAATATGTTCAGATGAACTTAATGGTAACAGAAAGTGCAAATTTGACAATTTTAAAGAATCAGAAATCCTCCTTTCAGTTCCAGGTTTTTTAACTCACAGGGTGTAACAGTCCAAGCATCCTTACTTGATGTGTCTCAATCCTGAGATTAAGAGTTCAATACTTCTAGTGGCGCACACTGAACCATAAACATTGCCCAGGGGGGCAGAAGTGAGAGAGAGAGAGAGAGAGAGAGAGAGAGGCCAGTGGACCAGGTGGGACAATATTAATAATAAAGTTGTGGCCTGCAAACATCCAGCATCATATCCATCATCTCCTGTCCTTCTCTTGGTACACTGGACAATAGGTCGTTCTCCTTAGGCTGTTTCTTTGCCCTGTAGATAAAGACTTCCAACAAGGGTTTTAATAGTTATAAAGTGTGAAATTCACTGGAATAGAGACTGATGCATGTTAGAGTTGACTAAGAATATCTTACAAACTGATAGTGACGTTCTGTCATACCTGGACAGAATCTGAAACAATAATGCAGATCTGAAAAGCTCACTCTTCTTAAGCTCTTCATTTCCCAAATAAAAC